>CM038672.1:715503814-715840721 GCA_021605145.1 Aegilops bicornis | reverse complement strand
AGTTGTTGAACGCCAGCAGCGCTTACGTGTCTCATCAACACTCAAAGTTTTAACCGATTCCGCCCGCTTGCTGAAGTATTACTACTATTTTGGGGTCCCGGAGTGATTTCCACGTATCAATAAGCCCAGGCGCGCTTACACAGGGTCATCAACACTCACTTTGGCCGACTCGCCTGCTTCGTGGACTATTACTCACTGCTTTGTGGGTCCCGGGTGATTTCCACGGGACATTAACGTAACTCTGGATGCGCTTATCGCTCCACATCAACACTCAGGCTTTACCGATTCGCCTGCTTGTGACTATTACTCACTATTTTGGGTTCTGGAGGCCATGCTGACACAAACCTCAAAGCGCTTATGTCAACATCAACATCATAGCTTCAGCTAAATTGGCCTATTTCATGGACTATTACTCATCGCTTTTGGCTGCTTGAGTGATTTCCCACGACACGAACCTCAAGGCCACGTGTTTCCGTCCATCAACACTTTGTGGTTTCACGACCTCGCCCTGCTTCGCGGACTATTACTCACTATTTGGGCTCCGGAGGATTAGCACGATTAACAAACCTCGGGTGCGCTTTTACATGTCTGGTCATCAACACTACAGCTTTGGCCAAATTACCTATTTGGCGGACTGTTATTACTCACTGCTTTGGGCTGTTGAGGATTTACCGCATTAACGAACTCATGTGGCGGCTTACGGTTTCGTCATCAACACTCATGGTTTTACCGACTCTCGCCTGCTGCTTGGACCATTACTCACTGTTTTGGGGTCCCGGATTGATTTCCACAATTAAAGAACCTCGGAGTTGCTTTTACGGTCGGTCATCATCAACACTCAGCTACGATTCTCGTCCGCTTGTGGACTATCGATTGTTTTGGGTTGCCGGAGGATATTCATGATTAACGAACCCAGGGTGCACTACATGTCGGTCATCAACACCGCGGTTGTACGATTATGTCCTCCTTTCTTGGACTATTACTCACTGCTTTAACCGAAAGGATTTACATTGATTTATCCTCGCGCTCTTTACGTAACTGGCTGTCAATAATCAAGTAGCTTTTTAATAATTTGACCTGCTTTCAGGATTATTACTCACTGCTTAGTTCAAGCTTATTTATAGTTGTCGAACTCAAGGTGGTTTACGTGGTCTGGCCATCAACACTGCGGTTTTGGCTGACTTGGACTGCTTTTGGGCTCCGTGAGTAATTACCACGATTAACGAACCCCGGATGCGCTTTTAGGTGTCGGTCATCAACATCACAGGTTTTGGCCAATTTCGCCCATTTACTGATCATTACCGCTGTTTTGGGCTTTGTTGGAGTGATTTACCGATTAACGAACCTCGGGCGGTTTACGTTGTCGGTCATCAACACTCGCGCTTTTGGCCGATTCTTCTAGCCTCGCTTTGACCATTACTCACTGTTTTGGGGTCCCTGGAGTGATTTGCACAATTAAAGAACCCGGAGTGCGCTTTTACGTATTGGTCATCATTACGCTTAATGATCAGCCCGCTTTTCATGGACTATTACTCACTGCTTAAATGCCGGAGTGATATCCATGATTAACGAACCCCGGGTGCACTTTACATGTCGGGTCATCAACATCATGCTATTGCCCAATTCTGTCCTTGTTTCTTGAATATTACTCATAGTTTTGGGTCCGGAGTGATTTCCAAGCATTGACGCATCCTCGTTTTTTACGTGTCCGGCTGCCAACAATCAATAAGCACAATTTTAACGGCTTACCACTATTACTCACCGCTTTAGGGTTCGTTTACTTCCATAGTTGTCGAACCTTAAGGTGTGTTTACGTGTCGGCCATCAACACTACAGTTTTACACTTGGCCCATTTCGTAATCGTTATTCACCGCTTACGGTCCCAAAGAGATTTCCATAGTTGTTGAACGCCATATGCATGGTTGGTCATCAACACCTTTAATTTCTTGCCGGCCTCATCCGCTTTGCAGTATTATTTCCACCGCTTTAGGGTCCCAAAGCTATCCCAGGGTGCTGCGACGTGTCAGCCGTCAACACTCACAGCTTCTGGGCCACCTTCAAGCGAAGGTCCTTTTATACATTTCCATAGTTGTCAACGCCAAGGTGCGCCACGTGTCTCATCAACACTCAAAGTTTTGAACTCTATTCTGCCCGCTTTATGAAGTATTACCTACTATTTTTGGGTCCCGGAGTGATTTTACCATCAATAAGCCTGTATGCTTTACATGTCGGGTCATCAACACTCACAGCTTTTGGCCGATTCTCGCCCGCTTTTGTGTGACTATTACTCATCACTGTTTTTGGGTCCCAAGTGATTTACCGACATCTAAATCCCCGGATGCGCCACATGCGGTCGGCTCACGCAAATACTTCTCCATGCTTTGGCCTATTCTTGGCCTCAAGCTGGACTATTACTCACTATTTTGGGCTCCCTGGAGTGATTAGCACGATTAACAAACCCTGGGTGCGCTTTACATGTTTGGCCATCAACACTACGCTTTTGGCCACCCGCCTATTTCATGGACTACCACTCAGTTTTGGGCTGCCGGAGTGATTTCCACCATTAACGAATTCTACGCTTTACGCGGTCATCATCAACACCATGCGGTTTTAATGATTTCAGCCCGCTTTGGACTATTACTCACTGCTTTTAAAGTCCCGAGTGATTTACAACAGCAACCCCTGCGCGTTTTACGTATCGGGTCATCAACACTACGCTTTGGTTTATTCACCCGCTTATGGACTATTACTTACCGGGTTGGGCTGCCGGAGTGATATCCATGATTAACGAACCCTCGGTGTACTTTTACATGTCGGTCATCAACACTCGCAGATTGGCCAATTCTGCCCTGCTTCGATCATTACTCACCGCTTTGGGGGTCCGGGAGTGATTTCCAGTAAGATTGACGAGTCCTCGGGTGCCTTTAATGTGTCCGTCAACAATCATGTTTTGGCCACTTGACCCGCTTGCGGACTATTACTCACCGCTTAGGGGTTCAAGCGATTTGTTAGTCGTTTTAACCCGGCGGTGTGTTTACGGTTTGGCCATCAACACTTCACAGCTTTTTGGCCGACCTCGCCCATTTCGCGGGACTATTACTCACCGCTTACTTGTCCCAAAGCGACGATAGTTGTTGAACGCCAAGTTGCTTTACGCAGTTGGGTCATCAACACTCACAATTTTGGCCGATTCGTCCGCTTCGCACTATTACTCACCGCTTTAGAACCCAAAGCGATCCTGTGGGTGTGCCACGTGCCGGGCCGGCCAACACTCACGCTTCCGCCAATTTCGCTTCTGCTTTGTGTCCTGAAGGATTTCTATAGTTGTTAACTATTATGCTTTTACGCGGTCTCATCAACACTAAAGTTTTAACCGATTCGCCCGCTTTATGAAGTATTACTCACTATTTTGGGGTCCTCGGAGTGATTTACCATCAATAAGCTCAGTGCGCTACGCAGGTCATCAACACTCACACTTTTGGCTTCTATTCTGGCCCGTTGTGACTATTACTCACTGCTTTTGGGGGTCCCAAGTGATTTATTAACGAACTCGATGCTGCCATTTGCTCTCATTGCCATCAACACTTTAAGTTTCACGATTCTGGCCTGTCATGGACTATTACTCACTATTTTGGGCTCCCCGAGTGATTAGCACGACATCAAACCCCGGTGCGCTTTACACGTCGGTCATCAACACTCACGCTTTGGCTGCCACCCGCCTATATCGCGGATTCATACTTTCACTGCTTAGGTCACCGGAGTGATTTCCACGACACGAACCCCGCGCCGCTTTACGTGTCGGTCATCAGCTTGTGGTTTTGGCCGATTCTGGCCTGTTTCTGCGGACTATTACTCACTATTTTGGGGTTCTGGAGGATTATATCGATTAATAAACCTGGGTATGCTATACGTTTGGCCATCAACACTTCACGCTTTTGGCCAAATCGGGCCTATTTCATGGACTATTACTCACCTGCTTTGGGTTGCCGAGTGATTTCCACTTCATTAATCTAACTTCGTATGGGCCATGCTCTCGGCCATCAACACCATGTTTTTGGCCGATTCTAGCCTGCTTTCTTGGACTATTACTCACCGCTTTTGGGGTCCTTGATTGATTTCACATAATTAAAGAACCCCGAAAGGCTTACGTGTTTCCGCCATCACTCACAAGCTAATGATTCTCGTCCGCTTTGGTGGACTATTACTGACTTGTTTTGGGCTGCCGGAGTGATATCCATGATTAATTTAACCCTGTGGCACTTATGTCGGGTCATCAACATCATGGTATTAGCCGATTCGCCCTGCTTTTGGACTATTACTCACGCTTTGGGGTCCGGAGGATTTTAAGATTGACGATCCTGGGTGCTTTTTACGCTTCCGCCGCCAATAAATAAGGCTTTTGGCCAATTCGACTAAGCTGGTGGACTATTACTCACCGCTTAGGGGTTCAAGCGATTTATAGTTGTCGAACCCGGAGGTGTTTACGTGGTCGGTCATCAACACTTCACGCTTTTGGCCGACTCGCCCATTTCGTGGGACTATTACTCACCGTTTACGTCCCAAAGCGTATTTCCATATTTGTTGAACGCCAGAAAGAAGCTTTACGTGTTGGTCATCAACACTACACTCTTGGCCGATTCTGTCCGTTTCTGTGCATTATTACTTCACCGCTTTTTAGGGTCCCAAAGCTTATCCTGGGGTGCGCTTTTACGTGTCGGCCGTCAACACTCACAGTTCTCGCCACCGCCTGCTTAGTCCCGAGGCGCATTTCCATAGTTGTTGAACGCCATAGCGCTTTTACGTGTCTCATCAACACTCTTTGTTGTCCCGATTTCTGGCCCGCTTCATGAAGTATTATCGTTTATTTTGGGGTCCGGAGTGATTTAATGATCAATAAGCCTGTGGGTGCGCTATACAGGTCATCAACACTCACACTTTTGGCCGATTCTCGTCTGCTTGCGGACTATTACTCACCGCGCCACGCGTCGTCATCAACACTTTGTTATGTTTTGGCCGATTTCGCCTGTTTCGTGGACTATTACTCACCCATTTTGGTTCTTTGAGTGATTATACGATTAACAAAACCCCGGTGCGCCACATGTCGGCCATCAACACTTCAAAAAAGCGCCGCCACCGCCTATTTCATGGACTATTACTCACTGCTTTGAAATGAGTGATTTCCACGACATCTAATCCTCAAGCTTACGTGTCGGGTCATCAACACTGCTGTTTTGGCCGATTTCCTAGCCCGCTTTTTGGACTATTACTCACTGCTTTAGTCCCGGAGTGATTTCCACAATTAAAGAACCCCGAGTGCGCTTATTTGTCGGTCATCAACACTCACAGCTTTTACGATTCAGTCTGCTGTGATCATTGGCTCACTGTTTGGCTGCCGGAGTGGGATATCCATGATTAACGAACTCCGGCGTACTTTACATGTGGGTCATCAACACTCATGTTTTGGTCATTCTCATTCTGCTTTTGGACTCCATACTCATGCTTTAATTCCGGGGAGGATTTTAAGATTGACGCATCTCGGGGAGGTGCCTTTTTACGTGTCCGGCTGTCAACAATCACAGTTTTGGCCAATTTGACCCGCTTTCGTGGACTATTACTCACCGCTTAGGGGTTCCAAGCTTATCATAGTCGAACCCGGTTGCGTGTTTTACGTTTGGCCATCAACACACAGCGTTTTGGCCGACCTCGCCCATTTCGTGGACTACACTTCACCGTGATAATGGTCCCAAAGCCGATTTTATAGTTGTTGAACACTGTTATGCTTTACGTGTCGGTCATCAACACTACAATTTTGGCCGATTCTCGTCCTGCTTGCACTATTACTCACCGCTTTAGGGTCCCAAAGCGTATCCTGTGGGTGCTTATGTCACCGTCAGACCAATTTGCTTCTGGCCACCTCATTTCGCTTTTGGGGTCCTGCTTTATTTCCATAGTTGTTGAACGCTATAGTGCTTACGGTTCATCAACACTAAAGCTTCTTAACTGATTCTGGCCCGTTATATGAACTATTACTCAATATTTTGGGGTCCCGGAGTGATTTCCATCAACAAGCCTGTGGGTGCGTTATATACGTAGGTCATCAACACTCACACTTTTACCGATTCTGGCCAGTTTCGTAATTATTACTTCACTGCTTTGGGGTCCCGGCGTGATTTCCACGATTAACGAACTCCCTGAAGCGCTTTACGTGTCGGCCATCAACACTAGCGGTTTTGGCCGATTCTGGCCTGCTTCGTGACTATTACTTCACTAATTTGGGCTCCCCGGAGTGATTGAACGATTAACAAACCCTGGCGCGCTTTTACATGTCGGTCATCAACACCGCAGCTTTGGGCCAAATTCTGCCTATTCATGGACTATTACTCACTGCTTTTGGGTCGCCGGAGTGATTTCATTAATCTAACTCAAAGGCGCCAGCTGCGGTCAGTCATCACCACTGCTGGTTTTGGCCGATTCTAGCCTGTTTCATGGACTATTAATCATCGTTTTGGGGTCCCGGAGTGATTTACAATTAAGAACCCGGAGTGCGACGCATGTCGGTCATCAACACTCGCCAGCTTTTGGCCATTGATTCTCGCCCGTTTCATGGATTCATTACTCACCGTTTTGGGTCATGAGTGATATCCATGATTAACGAACCCTGGGTGCACTTTGTCGGTCATCAACACTCAAGTGTTTTGGCCGATTTCTGTCCTGTTTTCATGGACTATTACTCAAGGTTTGGGTTCCGGAGTGATTTGGATTGACTATCCCCGGGTGCGCTTTACGTGTCCGCCGTCAACAATCACAGTTTTGGCCAATTCTCGACCTGCTTTCGTGGACTATTACTCACCGCTTAGGGTTCAAGCGATTTCCACAGTTGTCGAACCCCGAAGGTGTTTACGGTTTTGTCCATCAACATTATGTTTTACTTTTATTCTGGCCTCGCTTGCGAATTATTACTCACTATTTTGGGCTCCCGGAGTGATTAGCACGTATTAACAAAACCCTGCGCGCTTTACATGTCGTGTCATCAATTATAGTTTTGGCCAATTCTCGCCCATTTCATAATCTATTACTTCACTGTTTTGGGCTGCTGGAGTGATTTAATGACACCAAACTTGGCGTGCTTTACGTGTCAATACCATGTCAATGATTTCAGCCTGCTTCTTGGACTATTACTCACTGTTTTGGGGTCTCGGAGTGATTTCACAATTAAGGAACCCGGAGTGCTTACGTTGTTCATCAACACTCACAGTTTTACCAGATTTCGCCTGCTTGTGATTCATACTTCCACTGCTTTGTGCTGCTTTGAGTGATATCCATGATTAACGAACCTCTGTGCACTTAGATGTCGGTCATCAACACTTTCATGGTATTGGCCGATTATGTCCAGTTTCTTGGACTATTACTCACCGCTTTTGGGGTCCGTTGATTTCCATGTTGATTCAACCAACGCATCCGGCTGTGGTTTACGCGGTTTACGTCCGTCAACAATCACAGTTTTGGCCAATTCAATTCCGCCCATTTCGCGGACTATTATCGTTCACCGTGACACGTTCCAAAGCGATTTCCATAGTTGTCGAACCCCAAGGTGTGTTTTCACGCAGGTGCCTGGTCATCGACACTTCGCAATTTTGGCCAATTCTCGTCCGCTATTTCGTGGACTATATCACTCGTTCGTGAGATACTTTAGGGTCCCAAAGCTTATTTGTAGTTGTTGAACACTGTTAGTGCCACGTTGGCCGTCAACACTCATACTTTAATATTCTCGCCTGCTTGCACTATTACTCACCGGTTACTCTTTAGGGTCAACGCCAAAGCGATCCCAGGTGCTTATGTGTCGCACCGTCAACACCTCACCGCCTGCCACTCCGCCTGCTTAGTCCAAGAACTAAGGTGCGCCACGTGTTAAACCCATCAACGCCAGAACCATTTCATATATGAAATCTATTACTCACTATTTTGGGGTCCTGAGTGATTTCCACGCATCAACAAGCCTGTAAGTGCGCTTATAATGTAGGTCATCAACACTCACACTTCTTTTGGCCGATTCCTCGCTTATTGGACTATTACTCACCGTTTTGGGGTCCCAAGTGATTTACCAATATTAATCGAATCCCCGGGAAGCGCTTTTTATACGCACGTTCGGTCATCAACACTTGGCGGTTTCTACCGATTTCCGCCTGCTTTGTGACTATTACTCACTAATTTGGGCTCCCCTGAGTGATTAGCACGACAACAAACCCCGGTGCGCCTTATGTCTGGTCATCAACATCACAGTTTTGGCCAAATTTCCTGCCCATTTCATGGACTGTTATTACTCATCGCTTTTGGGGTCACGTGAGTGATTTTACGACATTTTATCACTAAATCCTGGCGTTGCTATTTGCGGTCTGGGCCATCACCACTATGGGTTTTGGCCGGGATTTCTAGCCTGCTTTCATGGACTATTACTCAACTGCTTTTGGGGTCCCGGAGTGATTTACCAATTAAAGAACCCTCGGAGTGCCACGCTTATTACGCGTTTGGCGCTCAACACTCAGCGCTTAATACCCTGTATTTCGCCCGCTTTTGGACTATTACTCACTGCTCATTGGGCTGCGGAGTGATATCTAATATGATTAATCGAACCCCTGGTGCACTTACATGTCGGGTCATCAACACTCATGGTTTTGGCCGATTCTGTCTCTGCTTTCTTTTTGGACTATTACTCACAGCTTTTTGGGTTCCGGAGTGGATTTCCAAGATTGACGATCTCTGGTGCCTTTACGTGTCCGGTCATCAATCACAACGCATGTATTGGCCAATTCTGACCTGCCGTTGCGGACTACATTACTCACCAGCTTAGGGTTCCGGTTGCATATCCATAGTTACCGAACCCGAAGGTGTGTTTACGCGGTTTGCCATCAACACACGCTTTAATACCTGCCCTAATTCTGCCCACTAGGACTATTACTCACCGCTTAACGTCCCAAAGCGATTTCCCATAGTTGTTGAACGCTCAGTTATGCTTTAATGTTGGTCATCAACACTCACACCAATTTTGGCCGATTTCGGTCCATTGCTTTGTGCACTATTACATTTCACCGTTTAGGGTCCCAAAAGCGTATCCCGTGGTGCGTTATCGCCTCTACCAACACTCACCGCTCTACACTACTCGCCTGCTTTGGGGTCCCCAAGCGACATTTCCATAGTTGTTGAACGCTAAGGTGCGCTTTACGTGGTCTCATCAACACTCAAAGTTTTAACCGATTTCGCCCGCTTTCTACGAACTATTAGCTACACTATTTTGGGGTCCCTGAGTGATTTACCACGCATCAACAAAGCCCAAGTGAAAGCGCGTATATGTAGGTCATCAACACTCGACACTTTTGGCTTGATATTCTGGCCCGCTTGCGTGGACTATTACTCACCGCTTTGGGGTCCCGGCGGATTTAACCATTAATCTAACTCCCCTGGATGCGCTTTACGTGGTTCGGTCATCAACACAGGTTTTGTAATGTATTCGCCTGCTTGCGGACTATTACTTCACTATTTTGGGCTCCCCGAGTGATTAGAACGATTAACAAACCTCAAAAGTATACGTCGGTCATCAACACTATGTTTCGTCAAATCTTGGCCCATTTCATGGACTATTACCTTTAACGCCATTTCAGTGATTTACTGATTAACGTATCCCGGCGCCATGCCGTGTTTCTACCGTCATCAACACTCGCGGTTTTGGCCGATTCTAGCCCGCTTGTGACTATTACCATTTTGGGCTCCCGAGGATTAGGAACGACAACAAAACCCCGGTGCGCTTATGTCGGCTCAATCAACACTACGCTTTTGGCCAAATTTACCTATTTCATGGACTATTACTCACCTGCTTTGGGGTGCCGGAGTGATTTCCACAATCTAAAGAACCCCGAG
The DNA here is from genome assembly GCA_021605145.1 of Aegilops bicornis. Lineage (NCBI taxonomy): Eukaryota > Viridiplantae > Streptophyta > Magnoliopsida > Poales > Poaceae > Aegilops > Aegilops bicornis. The sequence continues at coordinate 715,830,809 of CM038672.1, read as the reverse complement.
TGCGCTTTTACGCGTGTCGGTCATCAACACTTCATGCTTTTGGCCGACTTCGCCCGCTTTCGTGGACTATTACTCACCGCTTTGGGGCTGCCTGAGTGATTTGCCATGATTAAACGTAACCCCGGGTGCGTTTACATGTCGGGTCATCACATCATCAGCCGTTTTGGCCGACTTCTGGCCTGCTTTCTTGGACTATTACTTCATCGCTTTTGGGCTCCGGGAGTGATTTCCATGATTGAACAACCTGGGTGCACTTTTTACGTGTCCGGGTCATTAATAACACTACTGCCGAAGCACACCGAATTCGGCCCTGTTTCAGTGGACTATTACTTCACAGCTTTTGGGGTTCCAAGCGAGGATTTAAGATTGATTTCATCCCCGTGCTCTTTACGTCCGTCACAATCATCATATGGCTAATTTCACCTGCTGACTATTACTCACCGTTTAGGGTTCCGCTTATTTCCATAGTTGTCGAACTCAAGGTGTGTTTACGTGGTTCGGTCATCAACACTCATGTTTTGGCGGTTTGCATTGGAATTACGGCCCGTTTGCGGGACGGACTATTACTCACTGCTTTTGGGCTGCGGAGTGATATCCGCATGATTAACGTAACCTCCGGGGGGTGCACTATACATGTCGGTGCATCAACACTCGCTTGGTTTTAGGGCGCATTCTCGTCTGCTTTTTGGACTATTACTCACAGTTTTAAGGGTCCGGGAGTGATTTTCCAAGATTGATCGCATCCTCGGGGTGCTCTTTACGTGGTCCGGCTATCAACAACAATCACAAGCAATAATTTGGCCACTCAATTCTGCCGTTTCGCGGACTATTACTCACCGCTTTAGGGGTTCCAAGCGTTATTTCCATAGTTGTTTCCGAACCCAAGGTGTGCTTATACGCGGCTCTGTCGTGTCATCAACACACACAGCTTTTATGGCTAATTTCTGGCCCACTTCGTGGACTATTACTCACCGCTTACTGGGTCCCCAAAGCGATTTCCATAGTTGTTGAACAGCCGGTTATGCGTTTACGTGTTGGTCATCAACTCTCTCAATTTTTGGCTTCGATTCTGGTCCGCTTAGTCAGCACTATTACTTCACCGTTGCTTAGTGGGTCCCCAAAGCGATCTCAGAAGTGCGTTTACGTCTCAACATCAACACTTCACCGCTCTGGCCAATTCTGCGCCTGCTTTTGGGGTCCCAAGCCATTTACAGTTGCCATAAATATTGAACGCCACAGGTGCGCTTTTTACGTGTCTCATCAACACTCAAAGTTTTAACCGATTTCCTGGGCCTGCTTTCGCATGAACTATTAGCTGTAGCTTATTTTGGGGTCCCGGAGTGATTTCCACTTCATCAATGCTTCCCAAGCCCGAAGGGTGCTGCGTTTACATGTAGGTCATCAACACTCACACTTTTGGCCGATTCTGGCCCGTTTGCGTGGGACTATTACTCACTTTGCTTTGGGGTCCCAAGTGATTTAATGCATTAATCTAACCTTCAGGATGCGCTGCATTACGCGGTTTCGGTCAATCAACACTTTTTGGCGGTTTTGGCCGGAATTTCCGCTATCGTTTCGGTGGACTATTACTCACTATTTTGGGCTCCCGGAGTGATTAGAATCCATTAACAAACCCCAATTAAGCGCTTTTACAGCGTCGGGTCATCAACACTCTCACAGTTTTGGCCAAATTTCTGGCCTATTTCATGGACTATTACTCACCTGCTTGGGCTGCTGCCGGAGTGATTTCCAACGATTAATCTAACTCGAGGCGCCGCTTTACGGCTCTCGGTCATCAACACTCATGTTTTTGGGCTGATTCTAGCCCGCTTTCTTTTCGGACTATTACTTCACTGTTTTGGGGTCCCGGAGTGATTTCCACAATTACCAAGAACCCCGAGTGCGGCTTTATTATTGATCCTGGCCATCAACAACACCTTACGCTTTAATGATTACTGGGTCTGCTTCGCGGGACTATTACTCACTGCTTTTTGGGCTGCCGTGAGGATATCCATGATTAACGAACCCCGGGTGCACTTACATGTGGGTCATCAACACTTTCGCGGATTTTGGCCGATTACATGTCCTGCTTCTTGGACTATTACTCACACCCGCTTTTGGGGGTCCCGAGAGTGATTTCCAAGATTGACGCATCCCCTCGGGTGCCTTTACGTGTCCGTCATTGCCAATAATCACAGTTTGTGGCCAATTCAATTCGGCCAAGCTTTCGTGGACTATTACTCACTGCTTTAGGGTTCCGGGCGATTTCCATAGTTGTTTGTCGAACCAGTCAAGGTGTGTTTTACAAGTGGTCCATCAACATACTTCCGGTTTTGGCCGATTCATCGCCTGTTGCGTGGACTATTACTCACTATTTTGGGCTCCCTTGAGGATGATTAGAAGCACGATTAACAATAAACCCCTGGAATTGCGCTTACATGTCAGTCATCAACACTCACAGTTTTGGCCAAATTCTGGCCTATTTCATGGACTATTACTCACTGTTTTGGGCTGCCGGAGTGATTTCCACGATTAACGAACCCCGGGCGTTAGTTTTTACGTGGTCGATGCGTCAACACTACATGGTTTTGGCCGATTTCAGCCCGCTTTTGGACTATTACTCACTGCTTTGGGGTCCGGAGAGTGATTTCACAATTAAAGAACCCCTTAGAGTGCGTTTACGTGTTTCGTCATCAACACTCATAGTTTTGGCCGATTACGGCCTGCTTGTGGTATCACATTACTCACTGTTTTGGGCTGCCGGAGTGATATCCATGATTAACGAACCCCGAGGTGTACTTTATGTCGGCCATCAACATCACGGTTTTGGCCAATTTCGTCTGTTCTTGGACTATTACTCACAGCTTTGGGGTCCGGGAGTGATTTCAAGATTGACGTATCCCCCGAGGTGCCTTTACGTGTCAACCGTCGTCAGCCAATCACAGTTTTGGCCAATTTCAATTGACCAAGCTTCGTGGGACTATTACTCACCGTTTAGGGGTTCCAAGCGATATCCATAGTTGTTCGAACTCCGGAAGGTGTGTTTTAACGTGTCGGCTCATCGACATTCTCACACATGGCTTACACCGGCCCATTTTCAGGACTATTACTCATCCACCGTTTACGGTCCCAAAGCGATTCCGCATAGTTGTTGAACGCCTGGGGCTTGCGTTTACGTGGTTGGTCATCAACACCCGGCAATTTTTGGCCGATTCTGGTCCGCTTGGGTGCACTATTACTCACCGCTTTAGGGTCCCAAAGTGATCCTGTGGGTGCGTTTACGTGCTAGATCGTCAACACTCCACAGTTCTCGCCAATTCTACGCCCGCCTCTCATGGGGGTCCTGCCGGCTTATTTCCATAGTTGTTGAACGCCAGTGCGCTATCGTGTCTCATCAACACTCAAAGTTTTAACCGATTCTATTCGCCTGCCTTCATGAACTATTACTCACTATTTTGGGGTCCGGAGTGATTTCCACGATCAAGAAGCCCTGTGGGTGCGCTTACATATGTAGGGTCATCAACACTCACACTTTGGCGGATTTATTCCCTTTCTGGTGAACTATTACTCACTGTTTTGGGTCCCGCGATTTACCGATTAATGCGAACCCCTGGATGCGCTTACGTGTCGGTCATCAACACTTCTGCGGTTTTGGCCGATTCTCGGCCTCCTGTTTGTGGACTATTACTCACTATTTTGGGCTCCGGAGTGATTAGCACGATTACTACAAACCCTGGGTGCTGGTCATGCCGGTCATCAACACTCGATAATTTGGCCAGTGCAGCTTGTTCATGGACTATTACTCACCTGTTTTGGGCTGTCGGAGTGATTTCACGATTAACGAACCTCTGGGCTACTGCTTCACGTGGTTTGGTCATCAACACTCGCGGTTTTGGCTTCGTATTCTAGCCCGCTTTCTTTGGACTATTACTCACTGTTTTGGGGGTCCCGGAATTGATTTCCACAATTAAAGAACACGGAGTGCTGCGACGCACGGTTTCATCAACACTACGACGGCTATTTATTTACTCCTGGCCCATTTCGTGGACTGTATTACCTTCACTGTTTTGGGCTGCGCGGAGTGATATCCATGATTAACGAACCCTCGGTGTACTTACATGCTCGGTCATCAATAATCGCTGCGTTTTGGCCGATTTCGCCCTGTTTCTTGGACTATTACTCATGCTTTGGGGTCCGGAGTGATTTAAGATTGATTTGTACCGGGTGCCTTTTACGTGTCCGCCGTCAACAATCAGTTTTGGCCAATTCTCGGTTCGCTTCGTGACTATTACTCACCGCTTCTAAGATTGACGACACCCGGGTGGCTCTTGCACGTGTCCAGTCGTCAACAATCATAGTTTTGTTTAATTTCACCCGTTTACCAGGATCTATACTCACCATTAGGGGTTCTGAAGCTGATTTCACGCTTGTTTATCGAACCGAAGGTGTGTTTACGGTGTCAGTCATCAACACTCACAGTTTTGGCCAATTCTACCCCATTTCAGTGGACTATTACTCACCGCTATATCATTCCCAAAGCTTATTTCATAGTTGTTGAACGCATGTTAGTTACGCTTTTACGTGTTGGTCATCAACACTCACAATTTTAATGGCCGCATTTCGTCCACGCTTCGTGCGTAATATTACTTCACCGCTTTAGGGTCCCAAAGCGATCCCAAAGGGTGCTTTTACGTAATGGTCATTGTCAACACTCCCACAGCTCTGGCCACCTCGCTTGCGCCCGTTTGGGGTCCCGAAGCGATTTCCATAGTTTTTGAACGCCAAGGTGCGCTTACGTGTCTCATCAACACTCAAAGTTTTAACCGATTCTGGCCCGTTCATGAACTATTATTACTCACTATTTTTGGGCTCCCGGAGTGATTAGCACGATTATACAAAACCTCCGGGTGCGCTTTACATGTATCGGTCATTAATAACACTCACAGTTCTGGCCAAATTCTGGCCTATTTCATGGACTATTACTCACTGTTTTGGGCTGCCAGAGTGATTTCCACGATTAACGAACCCCGGGGCGCGCTTACGTGTCGGTCATCAACACTCGCGGTTTTGGCCGATTCTAGCCCGTTTCTTGGACTATTACTCACTGTTTTGGGGTCCCGGAGTGATTTCCACAATTAAAGAAATCCCTGAGTGCGCATTACGTGTCGGTCAAATCAACACTATAATTTTGGCGATTCTGGCCCGCTTCAGGATCAGCATTACTCACTGCTTTTGAGTGCAGCGGAGGATATCCATGATTAACGTAACCCCGGGTGCACTATAGCATGTACAAGGTCATCAACACTCAAGTCCGTTTTGGCCGATTCTTGTCGCTCTTGCTTTCTTGACTATTACTCAGCTTTAGGGGTCCGGGAGTGATTTCCAAGATTGACGATCTCAAGTGCCTTTTTACGTGTCCGCCGTCAATAATCACAAAGCTTTTTGGCTTACCTCCTGACCTGCTTTGCGTGGACTATTACTCACCGCTTAGGGGTTCAAGCGATATCCATAGTTGTCGAACCCGAAGGTGTGTTTACGGTTTCGGTCATCAACACTCACAGATTTTGGCCAATTACCGCCCATTTACCGCTTATGGACTATTACTCACCAAGCATTTTGGTCCCAAAGCTTTATTTCCATAGTTGTTGAACGCTGTTGCGTTTACGTGTTGGTCATCAACACTCACAATTTTAACGTGGCCGATTCTGGTCCGCTTTCGTGTATTATTACTCACCGCTTTAGGGTCCCAAAGCGATCCCAGGGTGCGCTACGCGTGTCAGCCGTCAACACTCCACAGCTTCTGGCCAATTCTGCTTCGTTTTGGGGTCCACGGGTTATTTCCATAGTTGTTGAACGCCATAGGTGCGCTTACGTGTCTCATCAACACTCAAAGTTTTAAATCGATTCTGGCCCGCTTTCAAGCGAACTATTACTCACTATTTTGGGGTCCCGGAGTGATTTCCACGATCAAGAAGCCTGTGGGTGCTGCCATGTATGGGGTTCATCAACACTTCACTTTTTGGCCGCCATTCTGGCCCGCTTTCGTGGATCTATTACCATCACTTTGCTTTGGGGTCCCGGAGTGATTTCACGACAATCTAACCGGAATCCTCGATGCGCTTTTACGTGTCGGGTCATCAACGCTATGCGGTTTTGGCGATTCGTCGCCTGTTTCGTGGGACTATTACTCACTATTTTGGGCCCGAGTGATTAGCACGATTACCAAACCTCGGGGTGCGCCTTAACGCTTACCGGCCCAATCATCAACACTCACAGCTTTTGGCCAATTCTCGCCCATTTCATGGACTATTACTTCACTGTTTTGGGCTGCCGTTTAGTGATTTCCACGACAATCTAAACCCCGGGCTCGCTTACATGCCTGGCCATCAACACTTTCGGGCAAGGTTTTGGCATGCGATTCTAGCCCGCTCTTTGACTATTACTCACTTTGTTTTGGGGTCCTGAGATGATTTCCACAATTAAAGAACACAGGAGTCGTTTACGTGGTCGGTCATCAACACTACGCCAGCGTATTTAACAGCGGTCTGGCCCATTTCGTGGACTATTACTCACTGTTTTGGGCTGCCGTTTGAGTGATATCCATGATTAATCGAACCCCCTGGTGTACTTTACATGTTCATGGCCGATCAACACTTCGCGGTTTTGGCCGATTTTGTCCTGTTCTTGGACTATTACTCAGGGCTTTTGGGGTCCGGAGTGATTTCAAGATTGATTTATACGTATATTCGCGCTCTTTACGTGTCCGTCTATCAACTCAATCATAGTTTTGGCCAATTTCTGGCCGCTTTCAAGCCATGGACTATTACTCACCGTTTAGGGTTCCGTTTATTTCCACAGCTTGTTTCGAACTTAAGGTGTGTTTACGTACTATCATCAACACTCACAGTTTGTGGCCACTCTGGCTACCATTTCGTGGACTATTACTCACTCTGCTTACGGTCCCAAAGCGAGCTTCCATAGTTGTTGAACGCATGAAGTTATGCGTTTACGTGTTGGTCATCAACACTCACAATTTTGGCCCGATTCTCGGGTCCGTTTAAATTGCACTATTACTCACCGCTTTTAGGGTCCCAAAGCGATCCTGTGGGTGCGCGATGCGTGTCGGGCCGTCAACACTCACGGCTTCTGGCCAATTCTCGCCCGCTTTTGGGGGTCCTCAAGCGATTTCCATAGTTGTTGAAGCAGTAAAGGTGCGCTTCGTGTCTCATCAACACTCAAAGTTTTAACCGATTATGGCCCGTTTATGAACTATTAACCTCTCACTATTTTGGGGTCCCCGGAGTGATTTCTACCATCAAGAAGCCGGGGATGCGTTGCATACATGTAGGTCATCAACACTCACACTTTTGGCCGATTCTGGCCAGTTTCGTGGACTATTACTCACTGTTTTGGGGTCCCGAAGTGATTTCCATGATTAATCTAACTCCTGGATGCGCTTTACGGTTTAGGTCATCAACACTTGCGGTTTTGGCCGATTCTGGCCTGTTTCGTGGACTATTACTCACTATTTTGGGCTCCCGGAGTGATTAGCACGATTAACAAACCCCGGGGTGCGCTTACATGTCGGTCATCAACACTCACAGTTTTGGCCAAATTCTGGCCTATTTCATGGACTATTACTCACTGTTTTGGGCTGCCGGAGTGATTTCCACGATTAACTTAACCCCGCGCTGCCGCTTTTACGTGTCGGTCATCATCAACACTCGCGGTTTGGCCGATTCTAGCCCGTTTCTTGGACTATTACTCCACTGTTTTTGGGGTCCCGGAGTGATTTCCACAATCAAGGAGAACAATCGGAGTGCTCGCGTTTACGTGTCGGTCATCAACACCTTCACAGCTTTTTAAGGCGTATTCTGGCCCGTTGCTTCAGGACTATTACTCACCTTTGTTTGGGTTGCGGTTAGTGATATCTTCCATGATTAAATCTAACCGGGGTGCACTTTACATGTCGGGTCATCAACATCATGGTTTTGGCCGATTTTGTCCTGCTTTCTTGGACTATTACTCACTGTTTTGGGATCCGGGAGTGATTTCCAAGATTGACGATCCTCGGGTGCTCTTTACGTGTCCGTCGTCAACAATCACAGCTGTAATAATTCTGACCCGTTTACGTTGGACTATTACTCACCGTTTAGGGGTTCAAGCGATTTCCATAGTTGTCGAACTCCAAGGTGTGTTTACGTCGGTTTGGCCATCAACACTATGCGGTTTTACGATTGGCTGTTTAAGTGGACTATTACTCACTATTTTGGGCTCCTAAGAGTAATTAGCACGATTAACAAACCCAGTGCGCTTTACATGTCGGTCATCAACACTCACGCTTTTTTGGCCAATTTCGGCCCATTTAATGGACTATTACTCACTGTTTTTGGGCTGCCGGAGTGATTTTAACGATTAACGAACCGGGCGGGCTTACGTGGCCTGGTCATCAACACTTTCGCCCCGGTTTTGGCCGATTCTAGCCCGCTGCTTGGACTATTACTCACTGCTTTTGGGGTCCCTGAGTGATTTCCACAATTAAAGAACCCGGTGCGTTGCAAGCTTACGCGGTTTGGTTTCATTATCAACACTAACAGCTTTTTTGGCGATTCGCCCGTTTCGTGGACTATTACTCACTGCTTTTGGGCTGCCGGAGTGATATCCATGATTAACGAACCGGTGCACTTACATGTCGGTCATCAACACTTTCGCGGTTTTGGCGATTCTGTCCTGCTTTCTTGAGACTATTACTCAACGCTTTGGGGTCCGGAGTGATTTCAAGATTGGCCCGATCCCTGGTGCCTTTTACGTGTCCGTCGTCAACAATCACAGCTTTTGGCCAATTCTGACCCGTTTGCGTGGACTATTACTTCACCGTTTAGGGTTCCGGCCGATTTCCATAGGTTGTTGAACCCAAGCAGTGTGTTTACGTGTCGGTCATCAACACTCACGCGATTTTGGCCAGTCTTATCATTTCATGGACTATTACTCACCGCTTACGGTCCCAAAGCGATTTACCATAGTTGTTGAGCAACGCCGTTATGCGCCACGTGTTGATAAATCAACACTCACAATTTTAGCCGATTCTGGTCCGTCCGTTTCATGCACTATTACTCACCTGCTTTAGGGTCCCAAAGCGATCCCTGTGGGTGCGCTATCGCACGTGTCGATGGTCGTCAACACTCACAGTTCTGGCCAATTCTCGCCCGTTTTGGGGTCCTCAAGGCGATTTCCATAGTTGTTGAGCATCTACAGTGCGCGTTTACGTGTCTCATCAACACTCAAAGTTTTAACCTATTCTGGCCCGTTTCATGAACTATTACTCACTATTTTGGGGTCCGGGAGTGATTTCCCCGATCAACAAGCCCAGGGGTGCGTTTACTTGTAGGTCATCAACACTCACACTTTTGGCCGATTCTGGCCCCTTTCGTGGACTATTACTCACTGTTTTGGGGTCCCGAAGTGATTTCCACGACATTAGCGAACTCCTGGATGCGACGTGTGACGCGTTTGGCCTATCATCAACACTAGCGGTTTTGGCCGATTCTGGCTTTTGTTTCGTGGACTATTACTCACTATTTTGGGCTCCTGTAGTGATTTAGTATACGGCATTAACAAACCCCTGGGTGCGCCTTACATGTCGGTCATCAACACTTCACAGTTCTCGCCAGAATTACGGCCTATTCTCATGGATCTATTACTTCCACTGTTTTTAATACGGAGTGATTTTCCCATGATTAATCCATCCCCTGGCGCGCGCTTAGGTGTCGATGCGTCCAATACTCGCGGGTTTTGGCCGATTCTAGCCTGCTTTCTTGGACTATTACTCACTTTGCTTTGGGGTCCCTGAGGTGATTTCCCACAATTAAAGAACTCCCGGAGGTGCGTTACGTGTTCTGGCCATCAACACTAACCGCAGTATTTGGTCGATTCTTGCCTGCTTAAGTGGACTATTACTCACATCGCTTTGGGGTTTTGCACGAGTGATATCCATGATTAACGAACCCGGGTGCCACTTACATGTCGGTCATCAACACCTGCATAAAGCTCACCGATTCGCCCTGCTTTCTTGGACTATTACTCACAGCTTTTGGGGTCCGGGAGTGATTTCCAAGATTGATCCATCCTCGAGGTGCCTTTTACGCAATCACGCTGGCCAACAATCACAGTTTTGGCCAATTCTGACCCGTTTCGTGGACTATTACTCACCGTTTAGGGGTTCCGAAGCGATTTCCATAGTTGTCGAACCCGAAGGTGTGTTTACGTGTCGGTCATCAACACTCACAGTTTTGGCCAATTCTGGCCCATTTCGTGGACTATTACTCACCGTTTACGGTCCCAAAGCGATTTCCATAGTTGTTGAACGCCAAGTTGCGTTCACGAGTTGGTCATCAACACTCACAATTTTGGCCGATTCAGGTCCGTTTCATGCACTATTACTCACCGTTTTAGGGTCCCAAAGCGATCGAAGTGCGTTTACGTGTCGATCGTCAACACCTCACGCTTCCGGCCAATTCTGCGCCTCGTTTTGGGGTCCCGAAGGGATTTCCATAGTTGTTGAACGCCAAGGTGCGTTTACGTGTCTCATCAACACTCAAAGTTTTAACCGATTCTGGCCCGTTTCATGAACTATTACTCACTATTTTGGGGTCCGGGAGTGATTTCCCCGATCAACAAGCCCAGGGGTGCGTTTACTTGTAGGTCCTCAACACTCACACTTTGGCGATTCTCATGCCGCCCTTTCGGTGGACTATTACTCACTGTTTTGGGTCCCAAGTGATTTCACGATTAATCTAACCCCTGATGCGCTTTTGCGTGTCGGTCATCAACACTAAGCGGTTTTGGCGATTCTCGCCTGCTTTGTGTGACTATTACTCACTATTTTGGGCTCCCGGAGTGATTAGCACGATTAGCAAACCCCGGGGTGCGCTTACATGTCGATCATCAACACTCACAGTTTTGGCCAAATTCTGGACTATTTCATGGACTATTAATCACTGTTTTGGGATGCAGCTGGAGTGATTTCCACTTATTGATTTAACCTGGCGGCTTTTACGTGTCGGTCATCAACACTTCATAGCGGTTTTGGCGATTCTAGCCCGTTCTTGGACTATTACTTCACCGTTTTGGGGTCCCGGAGTGATTTCCACAATTAAAGAACCCGGAGTGCGTTGCGTGTCGGTCATCAGCAACACTAACAGCTTTGGTCGATTCTGGCCCGCTTTCGTGGACTATTACTCACTGCTTTGGGCTGCCGGAGTGATATCCATGATTAACGAACCGGGTGCCACTTACATGTCGGTCATCAACACTTCGCGGTTTGGCGATTATCTGTTCTTGGACTATTACTCACTGCTTTTGGGGTCCTGGAGTGATTTAAGATTGACGATCCCGAGGTGCTCTTTACATGTCCGTCGTCAACAATCACAGCTTTTGGTCATAATCTCGACCTGCTTGTGGACTATTACTCACCCCGCTTAGGGGTTCCGCGATTTCCATAGTTGTCGAACCCGAAGGTGTGTTTTACGTAGTTTGCATTATCAACACTCACCGATTTGGCCCGATTAAACTCGCCTGCTTGGTGGACTCTTAACAAAACCCCGGTGCTGCGCTTACATGCCGGGTCATCACTACGACTACAGTTTTGGCTAATTCCGGGCCCATTTCATGGACTATTACTTCACTGTTTTTTTGGGTCGCCGGAGTGATTTCCACGATTACTTGAACCCCGGGCGTGCTTACGATGTCGATGGCCATCAACACTTTCGGTTTTGGCCGATTCTAGCCCGTTCTTGGACTATTACTCACTGTTTTGGGGTCCCGAGTGATTTCCACAATTAAAGAACCTCGGAGTGCGCATTTACGCTGTCGGGTCATCAACACTTCACAGTTTTGGCCAATTACGCCCGGCTTTCGTGGACTATTATCACTTCACTGCTTTTGGGCTGCCGGAGTGATATCCATGATTAACGAACCGGGGTGCACTTTCTTACATTTTGGCCATCAACACTTTCGCGGTATTGGCCGATTCTGTCTGCTTTTCGGACTATTACTCACAGTTTTGGCGTCTGGGGAAGTGATTTCCAAGATTGACGATCCGGTGCGCTCTTTACGTGTCCGTTGTCAAGAATCACAGTTTTCGCCAAGTCTCCGACCCGTTTCATTGGACTATTACTCACCGTTTAGGGTTCGCAAGCGATTTCCATAGTTGTCGAACCCGAAGGTGTGTTTTACGTGTCGGTCATCAACACTCACGGTTTGGCCAGTGCGGCCCATTTCATGGACTATTACTTCACCGCTTATTTACGGTCCCCAAAGTTATTTCCATAGTTGTTGAACGCATAAGTTATGCGTTTACGTGTTGGTCATCAACACTCACAATTTTGGCCGATTTTGGTCCGTTTCATGCACTATTACTCACCTTTTAGGGTCCCAAAGCGTATCCCGGTGCGTTTACGTGTCGATCGTCAACACTCTCGATTACGGCCAATTCTCCCGCTTTGGGGTCCCGAAGTGATTTCCATAGTTGTTTAAGGCGCTAAGGTGCGTTCGTGTCTCATCAACACTCAAAGTTTTAACCGATTCTGGCCCGTTTCATGAACTATTACTCACTATTTTGGGGTCCCGGAGTGATTTCCACGATCAACAAGCCCAGGGGTGCGTTTACATGTAGGTCATCAACACTCACACTTTTGGCCGATTCTGGCCCGTTTCGTGGACTATTACTCACTGTTTTGGGGTCCCGAAGTGATTTCCACGATTAACGAACCCTGGGATGCGCTTACGTGTCGGTCATCAACACTTGCGGTTTTGGCCGATTCTGGCCTGTTTCGTGGACTATTACTCACTATTTTGGGCTCCCGGAGTGATTAGCACGATTAACAAACCCCGGGGTGCGCCATATGTCTCGGTCATCAACACTTCACGATTCGGCCCAGAATTCTGGCCTATTTCATGGACTATTACTCACCGCTTTTGGGCTGCCGAGTGATTTCCCACGATTAACGAACTCGGCGGCGGCTTTACGTGTCAGGGTCAACACTTTCATGTTTTGGCCGATTCTAGCCCGTTTCTTGGACTATTACTCACTGTTTTGAGGTCCCGGAGTGATTTCCACAATTAAAGAATCCCGGAGTGCGTTTACGTGTTGGTCATCAACACTCACAGTTTTGACCGATTCTGGCCCGTTTCGTGGACTATTACTCATCATTGCTTTTTGGGTCGCCGTGAGTGATATCCATGATTAACGAACCCGGGGTGCACTTTATGTCGGGTCATCAACACTTCGCGGTATTTGGCGATTCATGTCCTGCTTTCTTGGACTATTACTCACGCTTTTAGAGATTAAAGGAGTGATTTCCAAGATTGACGATCCCCGGGTGCCTTTACGTGTCCGTCGTCAACAATCACAGTTTGGCTTTTTACCTCAATTACGACCGCTTTCGGTGGACAATTACTCACTGTTTAGGGGTTCCGAAGCGATTTCCATAGTTGTCGAACCCGAAGGTGTGTTTACGTGTCGGTCATCAACACTCACAGTTTTGGCCAATTCTGGCCCATTTCGTGGACTATTACTCACCGTTTACGGTCCCAAAGCGATTTCCATAGTTGTTGAACGCCAAGTTGCGTTTACGTGTTGGTCATCAACACTCACAATTTTGGCCGATTCTGGTCCGTTTCGTGCACTATTACTCACCGTTTTAGGGTCCCAAAGCGATCCCAGGGGTGCGTTTACGTGTCAGTCGTCAACACTCACAGTTCTGGCCAATTCTCGCCCGTTTTGGGGTCCCGAAGCGATTTCCATAGTTGTTGAACGCCAAGGTGCGCTTACGTGTCTCATCAACACTCAAAGTTTTAACCGATTCTGGCCCGTTTCATGAACTATTACTCACTATTTTGGGGTCCCGGAGTGATTTCCACGATCAACAAGCCCAGGGGTGCGTTTACATGTAGGTCATCAACACTCACACTTTTGGCTGATTCTGGCCCGTTTGGTGGACTATTACTCACTGCTTTGGGGGTCCTCAAGAGTGATTTCCACGATTAACGTAATCCCTGGGATGCGCTTACGTGTCGGTCATCAACACTAGCGGTTTTGGCCAATTCTGGCCTGTTTCGTCGACTATTACTCACTATTTTGGGCTCCTGGAGTGATTAGCACAATTAAAAAACCCCGGGGTGCGCTTACATGTCGGTCATCAATACTCACAGTTTTGGCCAAATTCTGGCCTATTTCATGGACTATTACTCACTGTTTTGGGCTCCCGGAGTGATTTCCACGATTAATGAACCCTGGGGTGCCCTTACGTGTCGGTCATCAACACTCGCAGTTTTGGCTGATTCTGGCCTGTTTTTGGGACTATTACTCACTGCTTTGAGGCCCCGGAGTGATTTCCATGATTAACGAACCCCGGGGTGCGTTTACGTGTCGGTCATAAACACTCATAGTTTTGGCCGATTCAGGCCCGTTTCATGGACTATTATTTGGTGTTTTGGGGTCCCGGAGTGATTTCCACGATTAACGAACCCCAGGGTGTGTTTACGTTTCGGTCATCAACACTCACAGGTTTGGCCGATTCTGGCCCGTTTCGTGGACTATTACTGACTGTTTTGGGGCCCCGGAGTGATTCCCACGATTAACGAACCCCGGGTGCATTTACGTGTCGGTCATTAACACTCACAATTTAGGCCGATTCTGGCCTGTTTCGTGGACTATTACTCACTGTTTTGGGCTCCAGGAGTGATTTTTCCCGCGAATTAAGCGAACTCGGGGTGCGTTTACGTGTCGATCGATAACACTCATTTTGCTTTTGGCCGATTCTGGCCCGTTTCATGGACTATTACTCACTGTTTTGGGCTCCCGAAGTGATTTCCATGATTTACGAACCCTGGGGTGCGCTTACGTGTCGGTCATCAACACTCATAGTTTTGGCCGATTCTTGCCCGTTTCGTGGACTATTACTCACTGTTTTGGGCCCCGGAGTGATTTCCACGATTAATCTAACCCGGAGTGCGCGCGACGTGTCGGTCATCAACACTCACAGTTTTGGCCGATTCTGGCGGTTTGATGGACTATTACTCACTGTTTTGGGCTCACGGGTATTTACTCTAATGATTAACAAACCACAGGGTGCGCGCTATACATGTCGATGCATCAATACTCGCGGTTTTGGTCGATTCTGGCCCATTTCTTGGACTATTACTCCCTGTTCCCGGGCCCCGGAGTGATTTCCACGATTAACGAACCCCCGGTGCGTTTACGTATCTGTCATCAACACTCACAGTTCTGGCCGATTCCGGCCCGTTCCGTGGACTATTACTCAATGTTTTGGGGTCCCGGAGTGATTTCCATGATTTACGAAACCCGGGGTGCGTTTACATGTCGGGTATCAACACTCACAGTTTTGGCCGATTCTGGCCCGTGTCGTGGACTATTATCGATCAAGTTGCGTTCTTCGTGCCCCAGAGTGATTTCCACTCATTAACGAACCCTGTGGGTGCGACGCGTCCTGCCGTCATTAACACTCCACAGTTTTGGCGATTCTGGCTCGCTTTCATGGACTATTACCCATCTGTTTTGGGCTTAATTGATTTTCACGATCACGATCCCCGGGTATGTTTTACGTGGTTTCGTCATTAACACTCAGTTTTGGCTGATTTCCCGCCCGTTCATGGACTATTACTCACTGTTTTGGGCTCCCGGAGTGATTTCCACGATTAGCGAACCCCGGGGTGCGTTTACTTGTCGGTCATAAACACTCACAGTTTTGGACGATTGAGGCCCGTTTTGTGGACTATTACTCGGTGTTTAGGGGTCTCGAGGTGATTTCCACGATTAACGAACCCCTGGGTGTGTTTACGTGTCGGTCATCGACACACATAATTCTGGCCGATTCTGGCCCGTTTCATGGACTATTACTCACTGTTTTGGGGCCCCGGAGTTATTTCCATGATTAACAAACCCCGGGGTACGTTTACGTGTCGGTCATCAACACTCACAGTTTTGGCCGATTCTGCCCCATTTCGTGGACTATTACTCACAGTCTTGGGCAACGGAGTGATTTCCACGATTAACGAACCCCAGGGTGCGTTTACGTGTTGGTCATTAACACTCATAGTTTTGGCCGATTCTGGCCCATTTCATGGACTATTACTGACTGTTTTGGGCTCCCGGAGTGATTTCCATGATAAACGAACCCCGGGGTGCGTTTACGTGTCAGTCACTAACACTCATAGTTTTGGCCGATTCTCGCCCGTTTCATGGACTATTACTCACAGTTTTTGGCTCCCGGAGTGATTTCCACGATTTACGAACCCTGGGGTGCGCTTACGTGTCGGTCATCAACACTCGCGGTTTTGGCTGATTCTGGCCTGTTTTTTGGACTATTACTCACTTCTTTGAGGCCCCGGATTGATTTCCATGATTAACGCAACCGAGGGTGTGTTTACGCAGTCGGTCATCAACACTGTTGCTTTGGCCGATTTCGGCCCGCTGTTCGTGGACTATTGCGATTTTATTTGGGATCCTGAGTGATTTCCACGATAAACGAACCGGGGAGTGCGTTTACGTGTTTGGGTCATTAACACTCACGCCAAGTTTGGCGATTTCTCCGCCCATCTCGTGGACTATTACCGACTGTTTTGGGGCTCGGAGTGATTTTACCGATTAATCTTGAACCCGGGTGCTTTTACGTAGCCGGTCATTAACACTCAAAGTTTAGGCTGATTTCTGGCCCGTTTGTGGACTATTACCCACCAAGTTTGGAGCTCGGAGTGATTTCCACGATTAACGAACCCCGGGGTGTGCTTACGTGTCGATAATCAACACTTGCGGTTTTGGCCGATTCTTGGACTATTACTCACTGTTTTGGGGTCCCGGAGTGATTTGCACGATTAATGAACCCCCGAGGTGCGCGCATGTTACGGTCATCAACACTCCGCGCTTTTGGCCGTTTCGCCCGTTTTCGTGGACTATAAGCGGTTGTTTTGGGCTCCCGGTGATTTCCATGATAAACTTAACCGGGTGTGTTTACGTGTCGGTCAATAACACTCACACGATTTAGGACGATTCTGGCCCGTTTCATGGACTATTACCCTGTTTTGGGCTCTGTGTGATTTCACGATTAATCTTGAACCGGGGTGCGCCACGTGTCGATCATCAACACTTGCGGTTTTGGCCGATTCTAGCCCGTTTCTTGGACTATTACTCACTGTTTTGGGTCCCCGGAGTGATTTGCACGATTAACGAACCCTGGGGTGTGTTTATGTGTCAGTCATCAATACTCACACTTTTGGCCGTTTCTAGCCCGTTTCATAGACTATTACTGGCTGTTTTTTGGCTCCCGGAGTGATTTCCACGAGAACCGAACCCCGGGGTGCATTTACATGTCGGTCATTAACACTCACAGTTTTGGCTGATTCTGGCCCGTTTCATGGACTATTACTCACTGTTTTGGGCTCCCGGAGTGATTTCCACGATTAACGAACCCCGGGGTGCGTTTACTTGTCGGTCATAAACACTCGCCGGTTTTGGCGATTGAGGCCCGTTTCTTGTGACTATTACTCGGTGTTTGGGGTCCCGAGTTATTTCCACGCATTAACGAACCCTGGCGTGCAAGTTTACGGTGTCGGTCATCGACACTCATAGTTTTGGCCGATTACTCGCCCGTTTCGTGGACTATTTTGGGCTCCCGGAGTGATTTCCATGATAAATGAACCCCGGGGTGTGTTTTCGTGTCGGTCATTAACACTCACAGTTTTGGCCAATTCTGGCCCGTTTGATGGATTATTACTCACTGTTTTGGGCTCCCGGAGTGATTTCCATGATTTACGAACCCTGGGGTGCGCTTACGCGTCGGTCATCAACACTCACGGTTTTGGCTGATTCTGGCCTGTTTCTTGGACTATTACTCACTGTTTTGGCGCCCCGGAGTGATTTCCATGATTAACGAACCCCGGGGTGCGTTTACGTGTCGGTCATCAGCACTCACAGTTTTGGCCGATTCTGGCCTGTTTCGTGGACTATTACTGACTGTTTTGGGCTCCTGGAGTGAATTCCACGATAAATGAACCCCGTGGTGCGTTTACGTGTCGGTCGTTAACACTCACAGTTTTGGCCGATTCTTGCCTGTTTCATGGACTATTACTAAGTGTTTTGGGCTCCCGGAGTGATTTCCACGATAAACAAGCACCGGGGTGCGTTTACGTGTCGGTCATCAACACTCATAGGTCCGATTCTGGGCCGTTTCGTGGACTATTACTCACTGATTTGGGGACCCGGAGTGATTTCCACGATTAACGGACCCCGGGGTGCGTTTACATGTCGGTCATCAACACTCATAGTTTTGGCCGAATCTGGCCCGTTTCATGGACTATTACTCACTATTTTGGGTTGCTGGAGTGATTACCACGATTAACGAACCCCGTGGTGCGCTTACGTTTCGTGGACTATTAGTCACTGTTTTGCGGTCTAGGAGTGATTTCCACGATTAAAGAACCTCGGGTGCCTTGACGTGTGTGTCATCAACATTCACAGTTTAGGCCGATTCTGGCCCGTTTCGTGGACTATTACCCACTGTTTCGGGCTCCTGGAGTGATTTCCACGATTAACGAACCCTGGGGTGCGCTTACGTGTCGATCATAAATACTTGCGGTTTTGGCCGATTCTAGCCCGTTTCTTGAACTATTAATCACTGTTTTGGGGCCTGGAGGTGATTTGCCGCGATTAATCGAACCCGTGGTGTGTTTTACGTGTCGATCATCAACAGCCCATAGCCGGCTTGTACGTTCGCCGTTTCATGGACTAATGCGGCTGTTTTGGGCTCCGTGGTGATTTCACGATAAGCGAACCCGGGATGCGTTTTACGTGTCGGGTCATGCTAACACTCACCGCATTTTGGGCTCCTCGAGTGATTTCCACGATTTACAAACCACTGGGGAATTAACGCTTACGCATCGGTCATCAACACTCAAAGTTTTGGCCGATTCTGGCCGTTTCATTGACAATTACTCAAAGTTTTTGGTTGCCAGAGTGATTACCACAATTAACGAACCCCGGGGTGCGCTTACGTGTCGGTCATCAACACTTTCATGGTTTGGCCGATTACGGCTGCGTTCTTGGAATACTACTCACTGTTTTGGGGAATTAGGAGGATTTCCACGATTGGCGATCCCGAAAAGTGCGTTGGCGTGGCGTCATCAACATTCACAATTCTGGCCAATTGACCGGCCGTTTCGTGGACTATTACTCACTTTTTGGGGTCTCAGAGTTATTTCCATGATTAACAAACCCCTGTGTACGTTTTCGTGTCGGTCATCAACACTCACAGTTTTTTCAGATTCTGCCCGATTTCGTGGACTTTTACTCACAGTATTGGGCAACGGAGTGATTTCCACGACTAATGAACCCCAGGGTGCGTTTACGTTTTGGTCATTAACACTCATAGTTTTGGCCAATTCTGGCCCGTTTCATGGACTATTACTGACTGTTTTGGGCTCCCGGAGTGATTTCAATGATAAACGAACCCCGGGGTGCGTTTACGTGTCCGTCACTAACATTCACTTTGTTTTGGGCTCCGGAGTGATTTCCACGATTTCTACGAACCACAGGGTGCGCTTACGTGTCGGTCATCAACACTTCGCGGTTTTGCTGGATTACGGCACTGCTTTTGGACTATTACTCACTTCTTTGAGGCCCCGGATTGATTTCCATGATTAACGAACCCGAAGTGTTTACGTGTCGGTCATCAACACTCCACGATTTTGGCCGATTACGCCCGCTTTCGTGGACTATTATTATCGACGTTGGGCTCTGGGTGATTTCCCACGATAAGCGAACCCGGGAGTGCGTTTATCGATCGTCATTAACACTCAGTTTGGCGATTACGCTCGCAGCTGTCTCGTGGACTATTAATGATCGGCTTTTGAGGGGCCCGTATTGATTTCCACGATTAATCTAACCCCGGTGCTTTGCGTCAGCCGGTCATTAACACTCAAAGTTTAGGCTGATTCTGGCCCGTTTTGTGGACTATTACCCACTGTTTCGGGCTCCTGGAGTGATTTCCACGATTAACGAACCCCGGGGTGTGCTTACGTGTCGATAATCAACACTTGCGGTTTTGGCCGATTCTTGGACTATTACTCACTGTTTTGGGGCCCCGGAGTGATTTGCACGATTAATGAACCCCGGGGTGCGTTTACGTGTCGGTCATCAACACTCACAGTTTTGGCCATTTCTGGCCCGTTTCGTGGACTATAACTGGTTGTTTTGCGCTCCCGGAGTGATTTCCATGATAAACGAACCCCGGGTGTGTTGACGTGTCGGTCAATAACACTCACAGATTTAGGGCGATTTATTCTGCCCGCTTCATGGACTATTACCCTCTCGCTTTGGGCTCCTCGGGTGATTTCCACGATTAACGAACCCCGGGGTGCCCTTACGTGTCGATCATCAACACTTGCGGTTTTTGCCGATTCTAGCCCGTTTCTTGGACTATTACTCACTGTTTTGGGGCCCCGGAGTGATTTCCATGATTAACAAACCCCTGGTGCGTTTACTTGTTGGTCATTGACACTCACAGTTTAGGCCGATTCTGGCCCGTTTCATGGACTATTACCCACTGTTTTGGGCTCACGAGTGATTTCACGATTAACGAACCGGAAGTGCGCTTACGTGTCGATCATCAACACTTTCGCGGTTTTGGCGATTACGGCCCGTTTATTCGACTATTACTCTCTGTTTTGGTGCCCGGGAGTGATTTGCATGATTAACAAACCCGAAGTGCGTTTGCTCGGCGGTCGACAACACTCCGCAGTTTTGGCCGATTCACGGCCCGTTCATGGTCTATTACTCCTTTGTTTTGGGCTCCGGAGTGATTTCCGATTAACGAACCCCAAGATGCCTTTACGTGTCGGTCATCAACACTACTTGATTGTGGACGATTCTGGCCCGTTTCGTGGACTATTACTGACTGTTTTGGGCTCCCGGAGTGATTTCCATGATAAACGAACCCCGGGGTGTGTTTTCGTGTCGGTCATGAACACTCACGGTTTTGGCTGATTCTGGCCTGTTTCATGGATTATTACTCACAGTTTTGGCCAATTCTGGCCCGTTTCATGGATTATTACTCACTGTTTTGGGCTCCCGGAGTGATTTCCATGATTCTGAACTCCCCTGAGGTGCGCTTCTTGGCGTCGGTCATCAACACTCACGGTTTTGGCTGATTCTGGACTGTTTCATGGACTATTACTCATTGTTTTGGGGCCTCGGAGTGATTTCCATGATTAACGAACCCCGGGGTGCGTTGACGTGTCGGTCATCAGCACTCATAGGTTTGGCCGATTCGCCTGTTTCGTGGACTAATTACTTCATTTGTTTTGGCCTCCCGAGTGATTTCCACGATAAATGAACCCGTGTAGTGCGCGTTTATGTGTCGATGCGTTAACACTCACGATTTTGTCCGATTCTTGCTTCGTTTCATGGACTCTTACTCAGTGTTTTGGGCTCCCGGAGTGATTTCCACGATAAACGAGCCCCGGGGAGCGTTTACGTGTCGGTCATCAACACTCATAGGTCCGATTCTGGCCCGTTTCGTGGACTATTACTCACTGATTTGGGGACCCGGAGTGATTTCCATGATTAACAGACCCCGGGGTGCGTTTACGTGTCGGTCATCAACACTCATTGTTTTGGCCGAATCTGGCCTGTTTCATGGACTATTACTCACTGTTTTGGGTTGCCGGAGTGATTACCACGATTAACGAACCCCGTGGTGCGCTTACGTTTCGTGGACTATTACTCCTTTTTTTTGCGGTCTGGGGTAATTTCCACGATTAACAAACCTCGGGTGCGTTGGCGTGCATCATCAACACTCACGGTTTAAGGCCGATTACGGCCCGTTTAAGTGGACTATTACCCACTGTTTTGGGCTCCTGGAGTGATTTCCATGATTAACGAACCCCGGGGTGCGCTTACGTGTCGATCATAAATACTTCTGGTTTTGGCCGATTCTAGCCCGTTTCTTGAACTATTAATCACTGTTTTGGGGCCCCGGAGTGATTTGCACGATTAACGAACCCCGTGGTGTGTTTATGTGTCAGTCATCAACACTCACAGTTTTGGCCGTTTCTGGCCCGTTTCATGGACTATTACTGGCTGTTTTGGGCTCCCGTAGTGATTTCCACGATAAACGAACCCCGGGATGCGTTTACGTTTTGGGTCGTGCTTTAACACTCTCACTGTTTTGGGCTCCCAGAGTGATTTCCACGATTTACAAACCCTGGGGTGCGCTTACGCATCGGTCATCAACACTCAAAGTTTTGGCCGATTCTGGCCGTTTCATGGACTATTACTCATTGTTTTGGGTTGCCGGAGTGATTACCACGATTAACGAACCCCGGGGTGTGCTTACGTGTCGGTCATCAACACTCGTGGTTTTGGCCGATTTTGGCTCGTTTCTTGGAATATTACTCACTGTTTTGGGATCCGGGAGTGATTTCCATGATTGACGAACCCCGGGGTGCGTTGACGTGGCGTCATCAACATACACAATTTTGGCGGTGTGACCCGTTTATTCAGACTATTACTCACTTTTTGGGGTCCCGGAGTGATTTGCACGATTAATGAACCCCGGGGTGCGTTTACGTGTCGGTCATCAACACTCACAGTTTTGGCCGTTTCTGGCCCGTTTCGTGGAATATAACTGGTTGTTTTGGGCTCCCATAGTGATTTCCATGATAAACGAACCCCGGGTGTGTTTTACGCAGGGTCAATAACACTCTGCTTTTAGGGACGATTCTGGCCCGTTTCATGGACTATTACCCACTGTTTTGGGCTCCTGGAGTGATTTCCACGATTAACGAACCCCGGGGTGCGCTTACGTGTCGATCATCAACACTTGCGGTTTTTGCCGATTCTAGCCCGTTTCTTGGACTATTACTCACTGTTTTGGGGCCCCGGAGTGATTTCCATGATTAACAAACCCCTGGTGCGTTTACTTGTTGGTCATTGACACTCACAGTTTAGGCCGATTCTGGCCCGTTTCATGGACTATTACCCACTGTTTTGGGCTCCTGGAGTGATTTCCACGATTAACGAACCCCGGGGTGCGCTTACGTGTCGATCATCAACACTCGCGGTTTTGGCCGATTCTGGCCCGTTTATTCGACTATTACTCACTGTTTTGGGGCCCGGGAGTGATTTGCATGATTAACAAACCCCAGGGTGCGTTTATCTGACGGTCATCAACACTCACAGTTTTGGCCAACTCTGACCCGTTTCGTGGGTTATTACTCACCCTTTTGGGGTCCCGAAGCGATTTCCATACTTGTTGAACGGCAAGGTGCGCTTACGTGTCGATCATCAACACTCAAAGTTTTAACCGATTCTGGCCCGTTTCATGAACTATTACTCCTTGTTTTGGGGTCCCGGAGAAAATTCAACGATTAACAAAACCTGTGGTGCGCGACGCGTCGGTCATCAACACTCGCGGTTTTGGCCGATTCTGGCCCGTTTCTTGGAATACTACTCACTGTTTTGGGGTCCGGGAGTGATTTCCACGATTGACGATCCCCGGGGTGCGTTGACGTGGCCGTCATCAACATTCACAATTCTGGCCAATTCTGACCCGTTTCGTGGACTATCACTCACTTTTTGGGGTCTCAGAGTGATTTCCACGATTAACAAACCCCGGGGTACGTTTACTTGTCGGTCATCAACACTCATAGTTTTGGCCGATTCTGCCCCATTTCTTGTTCTATTACTCACAATCTTGGGCAACGGAGTGATTTCCACGATTAACGAACCCCAGGGTGCGTTTACGTTTTGGTCATTAACACTCATAGTTTTGGCCGATTCTGGCCCGTTTCATGGACTATTACTGACTGTTTTGGGCTCCCGGAGTGATTTCAATGATAAATGAACCCCGGGGTGCGTTTACGTGTCGGTCACTAACACTCACTGTTTTGGGCTCCCGGAGTGATTTCCACGATTTACGAACCCTGGGGTGCGCTTACGTGTCGGTCATCAACACTCGCGGTTTTGCCTGATTCTGGCCTGTTTTTTTGGACTATTACTCACTTCTTTGAGGCCCCGGATTGATTTCCATGATTAACGAACCCAGGGGAGTGTTTACGTGTCGGTCATCAACACTCACAGTTTTGGCCGATTCTGGCCCGTTTCGTGGACTATTATTCTTGGCCCGATTTGGGCTCTGAGTGATTTCACGATAAACGAACCGGTGCGTTTACGTGTCGGTCATTAACACTTCACGATTTTGGCGATTACGGCCCGTCTCGTGGACTATTACTTGACTGTTTTGGGGCGTGGTGATTTCCATGATTAACGAACCGGGTGCTTTACGTCCGGTCATTAACACTCAAAGTTTAGGCTGATTCTGGCCCGTTTTGTGGACTATTACCCACTGTTTTGGGCTCCTGGAGTGATTTCCACGATTAACGAACCCCGGGGTGTGCTTACGTGTCGATAATCAACACTTGCGTTTTTGGCCGATTCTTGGACTATTACTCTCCTTTGTTTTGGGGCCCGGGTGATTTGCACGATTAATGAACCCGAAGTGCGTTTACGTGTCGGTCATCAACACTCACAGTTTTGGCCATTTCTGGCCCGTTTCGTGGACTATAACTGGTTGTTTTGCGCTCCCGGAGTGATTTCCATGATAAACGAACCCCGGGTGTGTTGACGTGTCGGTCAATAACACTCACAGTTTAGGACGATTCTGGCCCGTTTCATGGACTATTACCCTCTGTTTTGGGCTCCTGGAGTGATTTCCACGATTAACGAACCCCGGGGTCCCCTTACGTGTCGATCATCAACACTTGCGGTTTTTGCCGATTCTAGCCCGTTTCTTGGACTATTACTCACTGTTTTGGGGCCCCGGAGTGATTTCCATGATTAACAAACCCCTGATGCGTTTACTTGTTGGTCATTGACACTCACGATTTAGGCGATTCGCCCGTTTCATGGACTATTACCTTTGTTTTGGGCTCTGAGTGATTTCCACAATTAACGAACCCGGGGTGTGCGCTTACGTGTCGATCATCAACACCGCGGTTTTGGCCGATTCTGGCCGGTTTATTCGACTATTACTCACTGTTTTGGGGCCCGGGAGTGATTTGCATGATTAACAAACCCCAGGGTGCGTTTATCTGACGGTCATCAACACTCACAGTTTTGGCCGATTCTGGCCCGTTTCATGGACTATTACTCACTGTTTTGGGCTCCCGGAGTGATTTCCACGATTAACGAACCCCAAGATGCCTTTACGTGTCGGTCATCAACACTAACAGTTGTGGACGATTCTGGCCCGTTTCGTGGACTATTACTGACTGTTTTGGGCTCCCGGAGTGATTTCCATGATAAACGAACCCCGGGGTGTGTTTTCGTGTCGGTCATCAACACTCACGGTTTTGGCTGATTCTGGCCTGTTTCCTGGATTATTACTCACAGTTTTGGCCAATTCTGGCCCGTTTCATGGATTATTACTCACTGTTTTGGGCTCCCGGAGTGATTTCCATGATTTACGAACCCTGGGGTGCGCTTACGCGTCGGTCATCAACACTCACGGTTTTGGCTGATTCTGGCCTGTTTCATGGACTATTACTCATTGTTTTGGGGCCCCGGAGTGATTTCCATGATTAACGAACCCCGGGGTGCGTTGACGTGTCGGTCATCAGCACTCACAGTTTTGGCCGATTCTGGCCTGTTTCGTGGACTATTACTGACTGTTTTGGCCTCCCAGAGTGATTTCCACGATAAATGAACCCCGTGGTGCGTTTATGTGTCGGTCGTTAACACTCACAGTTTTGTCCGATTCTTGCCTGTTTCATGGACTATTACTCAGTGTTTTGGGCTCCCGGAGTGATTTCCACGATAAACGAGCCCCGGGGAGCGTTTACGTGTCGGTCATCAACACTCATAGGTCCGATTCTGGCCCGTTTCATGGACTATTACTCACTGATTTGGGGACCGAGTGATTTCCATGATTAACGAGACCGAAGTGCGTTACGTGTCGGTCATCAACACTCATTGTTTTGGCCGAATCTGGCCCGTTTCATGGACTATTACTCACTGTTTTGGGTTGCCAGAGTGATTACCACGATTAACGAACCCCGTGGTGCGCTTACGTTTCGTGGACTATTACTCACTGTTTTGCGGTCTAGGAGTAATTTCCACGATTAACAAACCTCGGGTGCGTTGACGTGTCTGTCATCAACACTCACAGTTTAGGCCGATTCTGGCCCGTTTCGTGGACTATTACCCACTGTTTTGGGCTCCTGGAGTGATTTCCATGATTAACGAACCCCGGGGTGCGCTTACGTGTCGATCATAAATACTTCTGGTTTTGGCCGATTCTAGCCCGTTTCTTGAACTATTAATCACTATTTTGGGCCCCGGAGTGATTTGCACGATTAACGAACCCCGTGGTGTGTTTAGGTGTCAGTCATCAACACTCACAGTGTTGGCCGTTTCTGGCCCGTTTCATGGACTATTACTGGCTGGTTTGGGCTCCCGTAGTGATTTCCACGATAAACGAACCCCGGGATGCGTTTACGTGTCGGTCATTAACACTCACCGTTTTGGGCTCCCAGAGTGATTTCCACGATTTACAAACCCTGGGGTGCGCTTATGCATATGTCATCAACACTCATAGTTTTGGCCGATTCTGGCCATTTCATGGACTATTACTCACTGTTTTGGGTTGCCGGAGTGATTACCACGATTAACGAACCCCGGGGTGTGCTTACGTGTCGGTCATCAACACTCGTGGTTTTGGCCGATTTTGGCTCGTTTCTTGGAATATTACTCACTGTTTTGGGATCCGGGAGTGATTTCCACGATTGACGATCCCCGGGGTGCGTTGACGTGGCCGTCATCAACATACACAATTTTGGCGAATTGTGACCCGTTTCGTGGACTATTACTCACTTTTTGGGGTCCCGGAGTGATTTGCACGATTAATGAACCACGGGGTGCGTTTATGTGTCGGTCATCAACACTCACAGTTTTGGCCGTTTCTGGCCCGTTTCGTGGACTATAACTGGTTGTTTTGGGCTCCCGGAGTGATTTCCATGATAAACGAACCTCGGGTGTGTTTACGTGTGGGTCAATAACACTCACAGTTTAGGACGATTCTGGCCCGTTTCATGGACTATTACCCTCTGTTTTGGGCTCCTGGAGTGATTTCCACGATTAACGAACCCCGGGGTGCGCTTACGTGTCGATCATCAACACTTGCGGTTTTGCTTGGAATTCTAGCCCGTTTCTTGGACTATTACTCACTGTTTTGGGGCCCCGGAGTGATTTCCATGATTAACAAACCCTTGGTGCGTTTACTTGTTGGTCATTGACACTCACAGTTTAGGCCGATTCTGGCCCGTTTCATGGACTATTACCCATCTTGTTTTGGGCTCCTGGAGTGATTTCCACTATAAAGCGAACCCGGGGAATTGCGCTTACGTGTCGATCATCAACACTTTCGCGGTTTTGGCGATTCTCGGCGGTTTATTAAACTATTACTCCTCTGTTTTGGGGCCCGGAGTGATTTGCATGATTATAAAACCCCTGTGGTGCGCTATCCGACGGTCATCAACACTCACGCTTTGGCCGATTCTCGCCTGCTTTCATGGACTATTACTCACTGCTTTTGGGCTCCCGAGTGATTTCCACGATTAACGAACCCCAAGATGCCTTTACGGTTTGGTCATCAACACTAATGCTTGTGGACGATTCTGCCCGCTTGCGGACTATTACTGACTGTTTTGGGCTCCCGGAGTGATTTCCACGATAAACGAACCCCGGGGTGCGTTTACGTGTCGGTCATTAACACTCACAGTTTTGGCCAATTATTGCCCGTTTCATGGACTATTATTCACTGTTTTGGGCTCCCGGAGTAATTTCCACGATTTACGAACCCTGGGGTGCGCTTACGTGTCGGTCATCAACACTCACGGTTTTGGCTGATTATGGCCTGTTTCTTGGACTATTACTCACTGTTTTGAGGCCCCGGAGTGATTTCCATGATTAATCGAACCGGTGCGTTGGCGTGTTCGGCCATCCACTCTGCTTTTGGCCGATTCTCGCCTTTTTTCGTGGACTATTACTGACTGTTTTGGCCTCCCAGAGTGATTTCCACGATAAATGAACCCCTGTAGATGCGTTTATGTCGGTCGTTAACACTCACGCGGTTTTGGCCGATTCTTGCTCGTTTCATGGACTATTACTCGTTGTTTTGGGCTCCCGGAGTGATTTCCACGATAAACGAGCCCCGGGGAGCGTTTACGTTTCGGTCATCAACACTCATAGGTCAGATTCTGGCCCGTTTCTTGGACTATTACTCACTGATTTGGGGACCCGGAGTGATTTCCACGATTAACGCATCTCGCGCGCGCGTTTACGTGTCAGTCATCAACACTCATATTTTTGGCCGAATCTGGCCCGTTTCATGGACTATTACTCATTGTTTTGGGTTGCCGGAGTGATTACCACGATTAACGAACCCCGTGGTGCGCTTACGCTTGCGTGGACTATTACTCACCGTTTTGGCGGTCTAGGAGTAATTTCCACGATTAAAAAACCTAAAAGGTGCGTTGGCGTGTCATCGCTATCAACACTCACAGTTTAGGCCGATTACGGCCCGTTTGCGGACTATTACCCACCGGTTTTGGGCTCACAGGTGATTTCCATGATTAACGAACCCCGGGTGCGCGCATTAACGGTCGATCATAAATACTTACGGTTTTACGGCGATTCTTAGCCCGTTTCTTGAACTATTAATCACTGTTTGGGGCCCGGTGTGATTTGCACGATTAACAAACCCCGTGGTGTGTTTATGTGTCAGTCATCAACACTCACAGTTTTGGCCGTTTCTGGCCCGTTTCATGGACTATTACTGGCTGTTTTGGGCTCCCGTAGTGATTTCCACGATAAACGAACCCCGGGATGCGTTTACGTGTCGGTCATTAACACTCACCGTTTTGGGCTCCCAGAGTGATTTCCACGATTTACAAACCCTGGGGTGCGCATATGCATCGGTCATCAACACTCATAGTTTTGGCCGATTCTGGCCGTTTCATGGACTATTACTCACTGTTTTGGGTTGCCGGAGTGATTACCACGATTAACGAACCCCGGGGTGTGCTTACGGTTGCCGGTCATCAACTTTTCGTGGTTTGGCCGATTTTGGCTCGTTCTTTGAATATTACTCCTT
This sequence comes from Aegilops bicornis, assembly GCA_021605145.1. Lineage (NCBI taxonomy): Eukaryota > Viridiplantae > Streptophyta > Magnoliopsida > Poales > Poaceae > Aegilops > Aegilops bicornis. The sequence goes on along the minus strand of CM038672.1, from coordinate 715,801,584 downwards.
TGTTTTGGGATCTGGGAGTGATTTCCACGATTGACGATCCCCGGTATGCGTTGACGTGGCCGTCATCAACATACACAATTTTGGCGAATTGTGACCCGTTTCGTGGACTATTACTCACTTTTTGGGGTCCCGGAGTGATTTCCACGATTAACAAACCCCGGGGTGCGTTTACGTGTCGGTCATCAACACCCACAGTTTTGGCCGATTCTGCCCCATTTCGTGGACTATTACTCACAGTCTTGGGCAACGGAGTGATTTCCACGATTAACGAACCCCGGGGTGCACTTACGTGTCGGTCATCAACACTCACAGTTTTGACCGATTCTGGCCTGTTTCTTGGACTATTACTGACTGTTTTGGCCTCCCAGAGTGAATTCCATGATAAATGAACCCCGGGGTGCGTTTACGTGTCGGTCATTAACACTCACAGTTTTGGCCGATTCTGGCCCGTTTCATGGACTATTACTCACTGTTTTGGGCTCCCGGAGTGATTTCAACGATTTACGAACCCTAGGGTGCGCTTACGTGTCGGTCATCAACACTCGCGGTTTTGGCTAATTCTGGCCTGTTTTTTGGACTATTACTCACTTCTTTGAGGCCCCGGATTGATTTCCATGATTAACGAACCCAGGGGTGTGTTTACGTGTCGGTCATCAACACTCACAGTTTTGGCCGATTCTGGCCCGTTTCGTGGACTATTACTGACTTATTTGGGATCCCGGAGTGATTTCCACGATAAACGAACCCGGGGTGCGTTTACGTGTCGGTCATTAACACTCACAGTTTTGGCCGATTCTGGCCCATCTCGTGGACTATTACTGACTGTTTTGGGGGCCCGTAGTGATTTCCACGATTAACGAACCCCGGGTGCTTTTACGTGTCGGTCATTAACACTCAAAGTTTAGGCTGATTCTGGCCCGTTTTGTGGACTATTACCCACTGTTTCGGGCTCCTGGAGTGATTTCCACGATTAACGAACCCCGGGGTGTGCTTACGTGTCGATAATCAACACTTGCGGTTTTGGCCGATTCTTGGGCTATTACTCACTGTTTTGGGGCCCCGGAGTGATTTGCACGATCGACACGAACCCCGTGCGTATGCTTATACGGTTATCAACACTCACAGTTTTGGCCGTTTCTAGCCCGTTTCGTGGACTATAACTGGCTGTTTTGGGCTCCCGGAGTGATTTCCATGATAAACGAAACCCGGGTGTGTTTACGTGTCGGTCATTAACACTCACGGTTTAAGCCGATTCTGGCCCGTTTCATGGACTATTACCCACTGCTCGCAGGCTCTGGGTGACTTCCATGATTAACGAACCCCGGGGTGCGCTTACGTGTCGATCATCAACACTTGCGGTTTTGGCCGATTCTAGCCCGTTTGGTGGACTATTACTCACTGTTTTGGGGCCCTGGAGTGATTTGCACGATTAACGAACCTTGGGGTGTGTTTATGTGTCAGTCATCAACACTCACACTTTTGGCCGTTTCTGGCCCGTTTCAAGGACTATTACTCGCTGTTTTGGGCTCCCGGAGGGATTTCCACGATAAACGAACCCCGGGTGCGTTTATGTGTGATCATTAACACTCACAATTTTGGCTGATTGTGGCCTGCTTCATGGACTATTACTCCACTGTTTGGGCTCCGGGTGATTTCCACGATTAACGAACCCCCGGTGCGTTTACCTGTCGGTCATAAACACTCACTGTTTTGGCCGATCGAGGCCCGTTTTGTGGACTAATACTCGGTGTTTTGGGGTCCTGAGGTGATTTCCACGATTAACGAACCCCAGGATGTTCTTACGTGTCGGTCATTGGCACTCATAGTTTTGGCAGATTCTGGTCCGTTTCATGGACTATTACTCACTTTTTGGGGCCCCGAAGTGATTTCCATGATTAACCAACCCCTGCTGCGTTTACTTGTTGGTCATTGACACTCACAGTTTAGGCCGATTCTGGCCCGTTTCATGGACTATTACCCATCGCTTTTGGGCTCTCGAGTGATTTCCACGATTAACGAACACCGGGGTGGGCTTACGTGTCGGTAATCTACACTCGCAGTTTGTGGCCAATTTCGGCCCCTTTCTTCGACTATTACCACTGCTTTTGGGGCCCGGACTGATTTGCATGATTAACAAACCACGAGTGCGCTTATGTGACGGCATCAACACTACGCTTTGGCCGATTCTCGCCCGCTTTCGTGGACTATTACTCACTGCTTTTGGGCTCCGGGTGATTTCCACGACAATGAACCCCCAGAGATGCCTTTACGTGTGGGTCATCAACACTACCGCCAGTTGTGGAGCGATTACGGCCCGTTCGTGGACTATTTTGGGCTCCGGAGTGATTTCCATGATAAATGAACCGGGTGTGTTTCGCGGTTTGGTCATTAACACTCACGCTTTTGGCCAATTCTCGCCCGCTTTGATGGATTATTACTCACCGCTTTGGGCTCCGGGTGATTTCCATGATTCTGAACCCTGGGGTGCGCTTACGTGTCGGTCATCAACACTCACGGTTTTGGCTGATTATGGCCTGTTTCTTGGACTATTACTCACTGTTTTGAGGCCCCGGAGTGATTTCCATGATTAACGAACCCCGGGGTGCACTTACGTGTCGGTCATCAACACTCACAGTTTTGGCCGATTCTGGCCCGTTTCGTGAACTATTACTGACTATTTTGGGCTCCCAGAGTGATTCTGGCCCGTTTCGTGGACTATTACTCACTGTTTTGCGGTCTAGGAGTGATTTCCACGATTAATAATTCCCCGAGTGCGTTGGACGGTTCGTCATCAACACTCACGGTTTAGGCCGAAATGGAGTTCCGGCCCGTTTCGTGGACTATTACCCACTGTTTTGGGCTCCTGGAGTGATTTCCACGATTAACGAACCCCGGGTGCGCTTACGTGTCGATCATCAACACTTGCGGTTTTGATCGATTCTAGCCCGTTCCTTGAACTAGTACTCACTGTTTTGGGGCCCCGGAGTGATTCGCACGATTAATGAACCCCTTGGTGTGTTTACGTGCCAGTCATCAACACTCACAGTTTTGGCCGTTTCTGGCCCGTTTCATGGACTATTACTAGCTGTTTTGGGCTCCCGGAGTGATTTCCACGATAAACGAACCCCGGGATGCGTTTACGTGTCGGTCATTAACACTCACTGTTTAGGGCTCCCAAAGTGATTTCCACGATTTACAAACCCTGGGGTGCGCTTACGCGTCGGTCATCAACACTCATAGTTTTGGTCGATTACGGCGTTCATGGACTATTACTCACTTTGTTTTTGGGTTGTTTGAGTGATTACCACGATTAATCTAATCCCCGGGTGCGCTTACGTGTCGGTCATCAACATCATGGTTTGGCGATTCGGCCCGTTCTTGGAATATTACTCACTTTGTTTTGGGGTCCGGAGTGATTTCACGATTAACGAACCCCCGGGGTGCGTTTACGTGGCGGTCATCAACATTCACGATTTTGGCGATTCTCGACCCATTTTCGTTGACTATTACTCACTGTTTTTTGGGGTCCTGAGTGATTTGGCAGATTAGCAAATCCGGGGTGCAAGTTCTATGTCGGTCATCAACACTCACGCTTTGGCGATTCTACCCCATTTTGTGGACTATTACTCACGGTCTTGGGCAACGAGTGATTTCCACGATGCTAACGAACCCCGGGTTCATGATGCGTTTGGTCATTAACACTCACAGTTTTGGCGATTCTCGCCCGTTTCATGGACTATTACTCGACTGTTTTGGGCTCCGGTGATTTCCATGACAAAAGAACCTGGGAAGCGTTTACGATGTCGGTCATTAACACTCACGATTTTGGCGATTCTGCCCGTCTTGTGGACTATTGACACGGCTGTTTTTGGGGGCAGGAGTGATTTCCACGATTAACGAACCCCGGTGCTTTTATGTGTCGGCCATTAACACTCACATTATACCGACTTACAGCCCGCTTTCATGGACTATTACCCACCGATTTTGGGCTCACTGAGTGATTTCCACGATTAACAAACCGGGGTGTGCTTTACGTGGCCGATCATCAACACTTGCGGTTTTGGCCAATTCTAGCCCGCTTCTTGGACTATTACTCATCATTTTAGGGCCCCGGAGTGATTTGCATAATTACTCAACCGAGGGTGCGCAGCACGTGTCGATTCGGTCATCAACACTCATGTTTGGCCGTTTGGCCTGCTTTTGTGCACTATTATCGCTGTTTTGGGCTCCGGAGTGATTTCACGATAAAGCGAACCCCGGGTGCGTTTGCACGCCCATTAACACTCATAGTTTTGGCGATTCAGCCCGCTTCATGGACTATTACTCACTGCTTTGGGCTCCCCGGCGATTTCCACGATTTGAACCCTAGGCTGGCAGCTTTTACGGTTTCCGGCCATCAACACTCATAGTTTTGGCCGATTCTGGACCGTTCTTTGAATATTACTCACTTTGTTTTTGGGGTCCGGGAGTGATTTCCACGATTAACGAACCGGGTGCGTTTACGTGGCGGTCATCAACACTCACTGATTTTGGCCAATTGAGGCCTGCTTTGTGGACTATTACTCGGTGTTTTGGGGTCCCGGCGATTTCCAGATTAATGAACCTCAGGTGCGTTTACGTGTCGATCATCAACACTCAATTTTGGCCGATTACGGCCCGTTTAAGGACTATTACTGACTGTTTTGGGTCCCCGGAGTGATTTCCATGATTATCCAACCCCGGGTGCGTTTACGTATCGGTCATTAACACTCACAGTTTTGGCCGGTTCTGGCCCGTTTCATGGACTATTACTCACTGTTTTTTGCTCCCGCAGTGATTTCCATGATTAACGAACCCCGGGGTGCGTTTACGTGTCGGTCATCAACACTCACAGTTTTGGCCGATTCAGGCCTGTTTTGTGGACTATTACTCCGTGTTTTTGGGTCCCGGCGATTTCACGATTAATGAACCCCAGTGCGTATGCGCCACGTGTCGCATCATCAACACTCGACGCATTTGGCCGATTCTGGCCCGTTTCATGGACTATTGCTGACTATTTTGGGGCCCCGGAGTGATTCCCATGATTAACCAACCCCGGATGCGTTTACGTGTCGGTCATTAACACTCACAATTGATGCCGATTCTGGCCCGTTTCGTGTACTATTACCCATTGTTTTGGGCTCCTGCAGTGATTTCCACGATTAACGAACCTCGGGGTGCGCTTACGTGTCGATCATCAACACTCGCGTTTTTGGCCGATTCTGGACCGTTTCATGGACTATTACTCAATGTTTTGGGGCCCGGAGTGATTTGCTCGATTAACAAACCCGAAGTGCGTTTATGTGTTTGGTCATCAACACTCAGTTTGGCCGATTCTGGCCCGTTTCGTGGACTATTACTCACTGTTTTGGGCTCCCGGAGTGATTTCCACGATTAATAGACCCAGGATGCGTTTACGTGCCGGTCATCAACACTCGCAGTTTTGGATGATTCTGGCCCGTTTTGTGGATTATTACTGACTGTTTTGGGCTCCCGGAGTGATTTCCACGATAAACGATCCCCGGGCTGCGTTTACGTGTCGTTTATTAACACTCATAGTTTTGGCCAATTCTTGCCTGTTTCATGGACTATTACTCACTGTTTTGGGCTCCCGGAATGATTTCCACGATTCTGAACCACAGGGAGTGCGCTGACGTGTCGGCTGTCATCAACACTCACCGCTTTTGGCTGATTATGGCCTGTTTCTTGGACTATTACTCACCGCTTTTGAGGCCCCGGCGATTTCCATGATTAACGAACCCCGGGTGCGCTTTTACGGTTTGGCCATCAACACTCACAGCTTTTGGCCGATTCTGGCCTGCTTTCTTGGACTATTACCGATTGTTTTGGCCTCCCAGAGTGAATTCCATGATAAATGAACCCCGGGGTGCGTTTACGTGTCGGTCATTAACACTCACAGTTTTGGCCGATTCTGGCCCGTTTCATGGACTATTACTCACTGTTTTGAGCTCCCGGAGTGATTTCCATGATTAACGAACCCCGGGGTGCATTTACGTGTGGGTTATCAACACTCACAGTTTTAGCCGATTCTGCCCCATTTTGTGGAACTCACCGTTTAGGAGTCCCGAAACAATTTCCATAGTTGTTGAACCCAGAGGTGTGTTTATGTGTAGGTCATCAACACTCGCGGTTTTTGTCGATTCTGGCCCGTTTCGTGGACTATTACTCACTGTTTTGGGTTCACGAAGCGATTTCCATGGTTGTCAAACCCCAAGGTGTGCTTACGTGTCGGTCATCAACAATCGCAGTTTTGGCCGATTCTGGCCCACATTTAGACTATTACTCGCTTTTGGGGTCCTGAGTGATTTCCACGATTGACGTAACCCGGGTGCGCGTTATTTATGTTGGTCATCTCAGACTCACACTTTCACGATTCTGGTCTGCTTTCGCAGCAAGACATTACTTCACCGCTTTGGGGTCCCAAAGCGATTTCCACGATTGACGATCCCCGGTGCGCTTATTTGTCCGCTCTACAACACTCACAGCTTTTGGCCAATTCTGACCCGCTTTCGTGGATTATTACTCACCGTTTTGGGGTCCCGAAGCGCTTTTCCATAGTTGTTGAACGCAAAGATGCGCTTACGTGTCGAACATCAACACTCAAAGTTTTAACCAATTCTGGCCCATTTCATGAACTATTACTCACAGTTTTGGGGTCCCGTAGTGATTTCCATGATTAACAAACCCAGGGGTGCGTTTACATGTCGGTCATCAACACTCACGGTTTTGGCCGATTCTGGCCCATTTCATGGACTATTACTCACTGTTTTGGGGTCCCAGAGTGATTTCCACGATTAACGAACCCCGGGGTGCATTCACGTGTCGTACCTTATTAACACTGGTTGTGTAATACGATTCTCGCCCGCTTGTGAACTATTACTCACTGTTTGGGCTCCAAGTGATTACCACGATTAATGAACCAGGTGCGCCATTACGTCGGGTCATCAACACTCACAGTTTTGGCCGATTCTAGACCGTTTCGTGGACTATTACTCACTATTTTGGGCTGCCCGACTGATTTCCATGATTAACGAACCCCGGGGTGCGCTTACGTGCTGGTCATCAACACTGGCAGATTTTATCAATTCTGGCCCATTTCATGGACTATTACTCACGATTTTGGGTTCACGGAGCGATTTCCATGGTTGTTTAACCCCAAGGTACGCTTACGTGTCGGTCATCAACAATCGCAGTTTTGGCCGATTCTGGCCCGTTTCTTGGACTATTACTCAGTTTTGGGGTCCCAAAGTGATTTCCATGATTGACGAACGTCGGGGTGAGTTTACGTGTTGGTCATCAACACTCACAATTTTTGCTGATTCTGGTCCGTTTCGTCAACTATTACTCACTGTTTTGGGGTCACAAAGCGATTTCCACGATTGACGATCCCCGGGGTGCGTTTACGTGTTCGTCATCAACACTCATAATTTTAGCCAATTCTGTCCCATTTCCTGGATTATTACTCACCGATTTGGGGTCCCGAAGTGATTTCCATAGTTGTTGAACGCCAAGGTGCGCTTACGTCTCGATCATCAACACTCAAAGTTTTAGCCGATTCTGGCCCGTTTCATGAACACTATGAGTATTAATCTCTGTTTTGGGGTCCCGAAGTGATTTCCACGATTAAAAAAACCAGGGGTGCGTTTGCGTGTCGGTCATCAACACTCACAGTTTTGGCCTATTCTGGCCCGTTTCGTGAACTATTACTCACTGTTTTGGGGCCCCGGAGTGATTTCCACGATTAACGAACCCCAGGGTGCATTTTTGTGTCGGTCATTAATACCCAGTGTTGTGGCCGATTCTGGCCTGTTTCGTGGACTATTACTCATTGTTTTGGGGTCCCGGGGTGATTTCCACGATTAACGAACCGCGGGGTGCGTTTACGTGTCGGTCATCAACACTCACGGTTTTGGCCGTTTCTGGCCCGTTTTGTGGACTATTACTCACTGTTTTGGGGCCCCGGAGTGATTTCCACGATTAAAAAACCCCGGGGTGCGCTTACGTGTCGGTCATCAACACTCACAGTTTTGGCCGATTATGTCCCGTTTCGTGGACTATTACTCACTGTTTAGGCTGCCGGAGTGATTTCCATGATTAATGAACCCCGGGGTGCGTTTATGTGTCGGTCATGAAGACTCACAGTTTTGGCCGATTCTGGCCCGTTTCATGGACTATTACTCACTGTTTTGGCCTGCCGGAGTGATTTCCATGAGTTACGAACCCCAGGGTGCGCTTACGTGTCGGTCATCAACACTCACAATTTTGGCCGATTCTGGCCCGTTTCGTGGACTATTACTCATTGTTTTAGGCTCTTGTAGTGATTTCCACGATTAACGAACCCCGGGGTGCGTTTACGTGTCGGTCATCAACACTCACAATTTTGGCCGTTTCTGGCCCGTTTTGCTGACTATTACTCACTGTTTAAGGCTCCTGGAGTGATTTCCACAATTAACGGACCCCGGGGTGCGTTTACGTTCAGGTCATCAACACTCACAATTTTGGCCGATTCTTGTCCGTTTCGTGCACTATTACTCACCGTTTTGGCTTCCCAAAGTGATTTCCACGATTGACGATCCCCGGGGTGCGTTTACGTGTCCGTCGTCCAAACTCACAGTTTTGGCCAATTCTGACCCGTTTCGTGGATTATTACTCACTGTTTTGGGGTCCCGAACCGATTTCCATAGTTGTTCAACACCAAGATGCGCTTACATCTCGATCATCAACACTCAAAATTTTAACCAATTCTGGCCCATTTCATGAACTATTACGTGTCGGTCATCAACAATCACAGTTTTGGCCGATTCTGGCCCATTTCGTGGACTATTACTCACTATTTTGGGGTCCCGGAGTGATTTCCACGATTAACGAACCCCAGGGTGCGTTCACATGTAGGTTATTAACACTCATAGTTGTGGCCGATTCCAGCCCGTTTCGTGGACTATTACTCACTGTTTTGGGCTCCCGGGGTGATTACCACGATTAACGAACCCCGGTGTGCGCTTACGTGTCGGTCATCAACGCTCACAGTTTTGGCCGATTCTGGCCCGTTTCGTGGACTATTACTCACTGTTTTGGGCCGCTAGAGTGATTTCCACGATTAACGAACACCGGGGTGCGGTTACGTGTCGGTCATCAACACTCGCGGTTTTGGCTGATTCTGGCCAGTTTCTTGGACTATTACTCACTGTTTTGGGGTCAGGGAGTGATTTCCACGATTGACGATCCCCGGGGTGCGTTTACGTGTCCGTCGTCAACACTCACAGTTTTGGCCAATTCTGACCCGTTTCGTGGAATATTAGTCACCGTTTAGGGGTCCGGAAGCGATTTCCATAGTTGTTGAACCCCAAAGTGCATTTACGTGTTGGTCATCAACATTCGTGGATTTTGTCGATTCTGGCCCGTTTCATGGACTATTACTCACCATTTTGGGTTCACAAAGCGATTTCCATGGTTGTCAAACCCCAAGGTGCGGTTACGTGTCGGTCATAAACAATCACAGTTTTGGCCGATTCTGGCCCGTTTCTTGGACAATTACTCGGTTTTGGGTTCTAGAGTGATTTCCACGATTGACGAACTCTGGGGTGCGTTTACATGCTGGCCATCAACACTCACAATTTTGGCTGATTCTGGTGTGTTTCATGCACTATTACTCACCGTTCTGGGGTCCCAAAGCGATTTCCACGATTGACGATCCCCGGGGTGCGTTTACGTGTTCGTCGTCAACACTCAAAGTTATGGCCAATTCTAGCCCGTTTCATGGATTATTACTCGCCGTTTTGTGGTCCCGAAGTGATTTCCATAGTTGTTGAATGCCAAGGTGCGCTTACGTGTCGATCATCAACACTCAAAGTTTAACCGATTCTGGCCCGTTTCATGAACTATTACTCACTTTTTTGGGATCCCGAAGTGATTTCCACGATTAACATACCCAGGGGTGCGTTTACGTGTCGGTCATCAACACTCACAGTTTTGGCCGATTCTGGCCCGTTTCGTGGACTATTACTCACTGTTCTGGGTTCCCGGAGTGATTTCCACGATTAACGAACCCCGGGGTGTGTTTACGTATCGGTCATTAATACTCACTGTTGTAGCCGATTCTGGCCCGTTTCGTGGACTATTACTCACTGGTTTGGCGTCCCGGAGTGATTTCCACGATGAACGAACCCTGGGGTGCGTTTACGTGTCGGTCATCAACACTCACAGTTTTGGTCGTTTCTGGCCCGTTTTGTGGACTATTACTCACTGTTTTGGGGCCCCGGAGTGATTTCCACGATTAAAGAACCCCGGGGTGCGTTTACGTGTCGGTCATCAACACTCACGGTTTTGGACGATTCTGGCCCGTTTTGTGGACTATTACTCACTGTTTTGGGCTGCCGGAGTGATTTCCACGATTAACGAACCCCGGGGTGCGCTTACGTGTCGGTCATCAACACTCACAGTTTTGGCCGATTCTGGCCCATTTCGTGCACTATTACTCACTGTTTTAGGCTCCCGGGAGTGATTTCCACGAATAACGAACCCCGGGGTGCGTGTACGTGTCGGTCATCAACACTCACAATTTTGGCCGTTTTTGGCCCGTTTTGTGGACTATTACTCACTGTTTTGGGGCCCCGGAGTGATTTCCACGATTAAAGAACCCTTGGGTGCGTTTACGTGTCGGTCATAAATACTCACAGTTTTGGCCGATTCTGGCCCGTTTCGTGGACTATTACTCACTGTTTTAGGCTCCGGAGTGATTTCCACGATTAACGAACCCCGGGGTGCGTTTACGTGCTGGTCCTCAACACTCATAATTTTGGCCGATTTTGGTCCGTTTCGTGCACTATTACTCACCGTTTTGGGGTCCCAAAGCGATTTCCACGATTGACGATCCCCGGGATGCGTTTACGTGTTCGTCGTCAACACTTACAGTTTTGGCCAATTCTGACCCGTTTCGTGGATTATTACTCACCGTTTTGGGGTCCCGCAGCGATTTCCATAGTTGTTGAATGCCAAGATGCGTTTACGTGTCGGTCATCAACACTCACAGTTTTGGCCGATTCTGGCCCGTTTCGTGGACTATTACTCACTGTTTTGGGGTCCCGGATTGATTTCCACAATTAACGAACCCCGGGTGCGTTTACGTCTCGGTCATTAATACTCACTGTTGTGGCCGATTCTGGCCCGTTTCGTGGACTATTACTCACTGTTTTGGGGTCCCGGAGTGATTTCCACGATTAACGAACCCCGGGGTGCGTTTACGTGTTGATCATCAACACTCACAGTTTTGGCCGTTTTTGGCCTGTTTTGTGGACTATTACTCACTGTTTTGGGGCCCCGGAGTGATTTCCACGATTAAAGAACCCCGGGGTGCGTGTACGTGTCGGTCATCAACACTAACAGTTTGGCCCATTCTGTCCCGTTTCGTGGACTATTACTCACTGTTTTAGGCTGCTGGAGTGATTTCCATGATTAACGAACCCTGGGTGCATTTACGTGTCGGTCATCAACACTCACGCTTTTGGCGATTCTGGCCCGCTTTCGTGGACTATTACTCACTATTTTGGGCTGCCGGAGTAATTTCCACGATTAATCTAACCCCGGTGCGCTTACGTGTCGGTCATCAACACTCACGCTTTTGGCCGATTCTGGCCCATTTCGTGCACTATTACTCACTGTTTTAGGCTCCCCGGAGTGATTTCCACGAATAACGAACCCCGGGGTGCGTTTACGTGTTGGTCGTCAACACTCATAATTTTGGCCGTTTCTGGCCCGTTTTGCGGACTATTACTCACTGTTTTGGGGCCCCGGAGTGATTTCCACGATTAAAGAACCCCTGGGTGCGTTTACGTGTCGGTCATCAATACTCACAGTTTTGGCCGATTCTAGCCCGTTTCGTGGACTATTACTCACTGTTTTGGGGTCCCGGAGTGATTTCCATCATTAACGAACCCCTGGGTGCGTTTACGTGTTGGTCCTCAACACTCACAATTTTGGACGATTCTGGTCCGTTTCGTGCACTATTACTCACCGTTTTGGGGTCCCAAAGCGATTTCCACGATTGACGATCCCCGGGGTGCGTTTATGTGTCTGTCGTCAACACTCATAGTTTTGGCCAATTCTGACCCGTTTCGTGGACTATTACTCACCGTTTTGGGGTCACGAAGCGATTTCCATAGTTGTTGAACCCCAAGGTGCGCTTACGTGTCGGTCATCAGCACTCACTGTTTTAGCCGATTCTCGCCCATTTCATGAACTATTACTCACTGCTTCGGGTCCCTGAGTGACTTCCACGATTAACAAACCTGTGGTGCGCTTACGTGTTGGTCATCAACACTCACAATTTTGGCCGATTCTGGTCCATTTCGTGCACTAGTACTCACTGTTTTGGGGGCCCAAAGCAATTTCCACGATTGATGACCCCCGGGGTGTGTTTACGTGTTCGTCGTTGAGGCTGTCCCGGATTAGGGGGTGTCCGGATAGCCGAACTACCACCGTTGGCCGGACTCCTGGACTATGAAGATACAAGATTGAAGACTTCGTCCCGTGTCCGGATAGGACTTTCCTTAGCATGGAAGGCAAGCTTGGCGATACGGATATGTAGATCTCCTACCATTGTAACCGACTCTGTGTAACCCTAACCCTATTCGGTGTCTATATAAACTAAAGGGTTTTAGTCCCAGAGGATCTAACAACAATCATACCATAGGCTAGCTTCTAGGGTTTAACCTCTCTGATCTCGTGGTAGATCTACTCTTGTACTACCCATATGATCAATATTAATCAAGCAGGAGTAGGGTTTTACCTCCATCGAGAGGGCCCCAACCTGGGTAAAACATCGTGTCCCTTGTCTCCTCGTTACCATCCGCCTAGACGCACAGTTCGGGACCCCTACCCGAGATCCGCCGGTTTTGACACCGACATTGGTGCTTTCATTGAGAGTTCCTCTATGCCGCCACCGCTGTGAAGGATGCCTCGTCCCGCCTTTAAAGATTTACATTATTGCCAAGGAGCCTTGGCCGCCGCCACACTCTTCGCTAGGTGGTTTCCTTATGACCACCGCTCGCCGCCGCAAGCGACGATGACTTCTCGGTCATCGAAACCAATCTTCATATTAACTTCCGGAACTTGCCGAGCAGCTAGATCCGACCCGAGCTCTCCTCCGTGAACGAAGCTCTTGGATCGCATCGCCGCCTCGGGAGTCGCCATCGACTACGATCAGATCGGGCCTAAAACCGATCTGAGAGAGATTAACTCTCCCGGGCTACCCACCATGTTCTTTGTGGTAGAGGAACAATACGCGACTCTTCTTCTATCTTAAGGACTAGCTACGTCCGATTCCCGACCCTCCATGCCGGACTCCAGCGGAGGGACGGATGTCGATCAAATCCTGAACTTAAAAGTCGGTAGGCGGGTTGGATTCATTGGATAACATCCAAAACCCAAACTTCCAAGTTCGAAACTTCGCCCTCGAGTCTTAGATTGGACGGGGTTTCGGATCTAATTCCACCCGCCCACCCAAACATTAGCGATCTATCCCGAATTTGGCAAGAGCCCGCTGAAACAGTACATCATTACTGGGCCAGATTGCTCCTGGTTATGGACAGGATAAAGGACTGCCGAGAGGAGGACGCAATCTCACTCTTTTGCAATAATTGCACGGACGAGGGAATCCTAAACGCCATAAGTCGTCAGGAAATTACACGCTTTGCTGACTTGGTGACCATAGTACAAAAGTACCGTATGCGATGGAGAGTGCTTGGAAAACCGAAAGTAAATTTTGGGATAATCCGCCCTGAACACAGCCCTAGTCCTAAATAAAAGGGTGCATCATCACCAACCACCTGGGTTAAATACCAAAAACAAAACCCCTAAAGGGCATGGAACCGTCTTGGAGGGACGGCTCAACGGACCTGCAAAATTCATAACCTGAGAGGGACGCCACTCCAACTCATAGCCTTCGAGCATGTTGGATACTACGGCAGGTGGCCAAAAGTGGCGAAGAGCTTCTAGCTTCGTAATCCCAGCCCAACAATACCAAGACGGTATTAATAAATTTCTTGAGACTTTCGCATCAAATAACATGCGGAAGCAAACACTCCGCAACCTTGCCGAAGTCTACCAAGTAGCAACAATAAATCCATGGAGTGACACGGCTATTACCTTTAATGCCAGTGATGAACCCAAATTGGTCCTCAGTCCAATAGTGGACGGCTTTTGCCTTACTAAGGTACTCATGGATGGCGGCAGCGGATTAAACCTCATCTATGAGGAAACCCTCCGAAGATGGAAATAGACTGGAGCCGCATTGAGCGAAGCAGCACAACCTTCAGAGGAATAATCCCTAGCCGGGAAGCATGCCGCACAGGAAAAATCACATTGGACGTAGTGTTCGGCTCACCGGACAATTAAAGGTCCGAGGAGGTCACATTTCAAGTGGCCCGGTTCAGCAGCGGATATCACGCTCTATTAGGGCGAGAGGCATTCGCAATTTTTCAAGCTATACCCCATTATGGGTACATGAAGCTTAAAATGCCGGACCTAACGGAATCATCACTCTCGCTAGTGATCCGAACATAGCACTCAGCGCCAAAACAAGATGTGACGCAGCACTAGCCCTCGAGGCCTTGTCCGAAGCCCTAGCGGCCAAGAACTCATCATGATGCGCTCCACGGTGAACAGGGACGATGTGATACTTGATAAAAGGTCCAAGTCCACCTCTTTTAAACCAGCGAATGAAACAGTCAAATTCCAAGTCCACCCAACGGACCCTGTAAAGACGGCTTCCATTGGAGAACAATTAAATCCTGATGTAGACGCCGCACTACGAGAATTTCTACGAGAAAACTGGGACATTTTGCTCGGCACCCTTCAGACATGCCAGAATCCCACGCCGGCTGGCCGAGCACAGCCTAAATATCCTAAAAGGATTTAAACCGATCAAGGTGCTCTTGGCGTTTTCCGAACCCAAGAGACAGGCCATGGGAGAGGAGCTAGCCAAACTTCGAAGCTGGATTCATCAGGAGATATAAAACATCCGGATCGGCTAGCAAATCTGGTAATGGTACCAAAGAAGGACAAATCACTGGCGCCTATGTGTTGATTTCAAAGACCTTAATAAGGCTTGCCCAAAGGATCCCTTCCTCCCTCGCATTGATCAAATTATTGACGCCACAAAGAGGACACGATTCATTGTGCCTCCTCGACGCATACTCCGCTACCACCAAATTAAGATGGCGGAGCTGCAGACCAAGCAACGGCATTCATCACTCCATACGGCCCATTCTGCTTCAACACAATGCCCTTTGGGCTCAAAAAACGCCGCACAACATATCAGCGCATGATTCGTACATGTCCGGCAAACCAGATCGGCAAAAACAGTGGAGGCATATGTAGATGACGTGGTCGCTAAATCCAAGCATGTCGAAACTCTAGTAGACGACTTGAGACTCACATTCGACAATCTCCTAAAATATGACATTAAGCTCAATCCGAAAAATGCGTCTTCATGCGTTTCCAAACCGAAAGCTCTTAGGCTTCATTGTGTCCTAGAGAGGAATTGAAGCAAACCCAGCCAAGATCCGAGCTCTGTCACAATTGGATATTCCAAAAGACCTCAAACAAATACAAAATTGATCGATGCGTAGCGGCTCTAAGTCGCTTTATCTCCCGTTTGGGAGAAAAGGCGTTACCCCTTTACCGCCTCCTCTAGCGCACCGAACACTTCGAGTGGACGGATGCCGCCACGGCCGGACTCGAAGAAATAAAGGCCATATTGGCCACCAATCCGGTCCTGGCCGCGCCCACCATGGGCAAACCAATGCTATTATACATCGCCGCAACACATCAAGTTGTTAGCGCGGTGCTTGTCGTCGAACGAGAAGCGGACGGACATGTTCCCTCTTCAAAAACCAGTTTACTATGTGTCCACCGTCCTAAATCCATGCAAGTCCCGATACCCACATTATTAAAAGATAGCATACAGCGATGTTCATGGCATCCCGAAGCTGCGACACTACTTTCAAGAGTGTTCGATTACGATGAGCCTCCAAGTACCTCTTAACGACATTATAAACAACCGCGACGCGACGGGCCGGATTGCCAAATGGGCCATCGAGCTCCTCCCATTCGACATAACCTATAAGCCACGACGAGCTATTAAGTCACAAGTGTTGGCCGATTTCATTGCCGAATGGACCGAAGCCGAACTCCCTAAAGAGTACGGCGCATATTCCAATTGGATCATGCACTTCGACGGCTCCAAAATGTTGGCCGGGGGCACAGGCGTTGCCGTCTGACGTCCCCAACCGGGACACAACTCAATCGCCCTTCGATAATGTACACGGACTCCAACAACGCGGCGAATATGAGGCCCTTCTCGCACGGCCTCCGGGATGGCGATCTCCATGGGCATTAAACGCCTAGAGGTGCGCGGGATTCAAACCTCGCGATATCTCAAATAAACGGAGACTTTGATGCCAAAGATCCAAAATGGCAGCATACCGCAACGCAGTCCTACAAATGTCGCGACGGTTCAAGGGCTCGAATTTCATCATATAGCCCGGGATAACAACCGGCGGCGGACGTATTAGCACGCATCGGCGCAAAACGCGATGCCGCCCCGCCCAACATCTTCACGGAACGGCTGTTCAAGCCATCCGTACTATGGGAAGGGAGTCCGGAAATAACAATCCGGACCCAACCGCACCGCCTCGACAATCAACACTCGACACAATTGGAGGCTCTGCCAACGAGATAACACCCTCCGCCCACGAAATAATGGCGGTTACTGCCCCGTGGACGGAGCCATCCCTAGCCTACTTAACTAGGTAGGAACTCCCCGAAGACCAAAATGAGGCTTGCTGCATAGTGCGGCGATCCAAAGCCTATAAAGTCCATGAGGGAGAGCTCTATAAGAAAAGCACAACAGAGTCCTTCAAAGATGTATCTCCAAGAGGAAGGGCTAAACCTCCTGGCTGAAATTCATGCCGGATCGGTGGGCACCACGCCGCAGCCCGGGCCCTTGTAGTCAAGGCCTTCCAGATAGGATTTTATTGGCCGACGGCCCAGGCAGATCGCGAGGATTTAGTCCAACGATGCGTCGGTTGCCAGCTTTTTGCTAACTAAAGCCACATGCCACCCACCGCCCTCAAAACTATACCCATCACCTGGCCGCTTATGTCCGGGGCTTGACATGGTTGGACCCCTTAAGGAGGAAACCCACAAGCAAAAATACCTATTGTTCATGGTGGATAAATTCACCAAACGGATAGAGGCCAAGCTCGTTAAAAGCGGCGAATCCGGACCGGTGATAGACTTCATATCGTGGGTAGTGCACCGTTACGGCGTCCCCACAGTATCATCGCGATAACGGCACCAACTTCACGGACGATGAGGTCAAACTATGGTGCAAAACATGGGCATCAAGCTCGATTACGCCTCGCCTATCACCCTCAAACTAACGGTCAAGTCGAGGGGGCAAACGGTCTAATCATGAGCGGCATTAAACCCAGACTAGTGCGGTCCCTTAAGGAATCTAACACGCACTGGGTAGAGGAGCTTGACTCCATACTCTGGGGGTTGCGGACCACGCCGAATCGCACTACCGGATTCACACCATTTTTTATGGTGTACGGCGCAGAGGCAGTCTTGCCCTGCGACATAATTCATGACTCACCTCGCGTGCACATGTATGAAGAAAGAGAAGCCGAACTTCGATCGGCGGGGACAGTCTGGGCGCCTTGGAGGAGGAGCGCCGACGTGGCAAAAGCTCGTTCCGCATTTTATCAACAGAGGCTCGAAGATATCAAACCCGAGAAGTACGGGCCAAAGCTTACAATGTTGGCGAACTAGTTCTACGCCACGCCGGACAAGAAAAGGACAAACTCAAGCCCAAATGGAAGGTCCCTTCATCATCGACTAGGTCCCGACGGCAAGGGGCATACCTGAAATGCCGAACGATCGGATAACCGACTCGAGCCAAACCCATGGAACGCAGCCCGTCTACAAAGATTCTACGCCTAGCGCCGGACTCTGGGTTCATCTCCTTCCTCCGTCCAAAATTTATACTTTAGCTGTCTTTTATTTCTCTCCTTCCTCCTCCTTCTTGAATCCTTTAGAGGCTTGCTTGCGCTTTGTTCGCACATACTTGACGCCACCACCGCTCATTATACACTGGGGCTTCTTTAATGAAGCTTATTCATACGGGCTTTATGCCCAACACATGTGTCAAACTTCCGCATGTACCTTTTACTCACCATTATATGCATCGATATGACTTAAGTTTTGGCCAAGCTGGGTTGCTCGGCTCACTGTGCTTACCCCTACGTTCCCGATTGTTCGGCTAGGCGGTAAAGGGAGCACCTCTGCGATTGTTACCGCCGGGTCAGCTGGATGTGTACCTCAGACTGTGTGAAGCCGAAAGCTAGCGTTCTTAAGGGAATATTCGGTCGGTGAACTGAAATATGATTTTTAACTATTTATCCATCTGCCCCCAGATGATTTTCTGCTACTTAGCAGTTTGGACATGCACTTTAGGGCATGCCTCCCGAGGAAAGGAACCCTTAACGGAACTATTCTCCCACGGAAGATGTTTCTTACTATCCATGTAATATAACATAACTAGTTGGGCACTTGTCCGATACAGCAATAATGACCCCTACGCCTTGTCTCCATGCATGCCGGTTCTTACATAACCGCGAGGGTATTCGGACACCTCCGGACTCTTGGGTCCCGAGGTCGAAGCCGAAAAGGTCCGCTATGACAAACGATCTACAATCCGCTAGAAGACATTTTTCATGCCATATTAGATTACATAGTCAACTCATTGATTGTATTCCTCCTCAATGCCATCTAATAGGCTGTCTAATTTACAATCTTCTTTGGGAATACTTGGCGGCCAATTCTACTTGGCCGTAAACTAAGCTTACAGGGATCTCCTTCCCATCAAGCCCCACAGGTCCGACCTCGGCCATGTGGTTTAGGTCAGCCTTCGTGTACCGCGTCTTTACCATGGCCCAGGCCTCCCTGGCGCCTTGACGGCAGGCCGATATCTTCCATAGTCGGAAGCGCCTCCGTGCTCCTTGAAGCCGCTATGCCAGCTCCCCAATGCCTTGGGTAGGGAGATAGATGGCCACAAGGCCTGGGCGACGCCTTTCATCACTGCCGAACTTCGTTCGTTACAGCGGACGTAGTTCGATGAAGAAGATCACCCAAGAACTGGGCATCTCCTCCTCAGGACGACCTGTGAGCAAACCTACATACATGTTTATGTTAGTCGCCTTCCTCGCCGAACTCTTTCAAAGTTCGTTTAAGCACTTACTGAAAATGCCGTGACGAAGCCGTCGATTCTCCTTTACGGAGTCAGACAACTGGGCACGAACATCCTTTAGTTCCTCACCCAGTTGGGTGTTGGCATCTTGGAGGTTATTTTTCTCTGCCGCACCCTCATAAGCACACTCTCACCGGCCTTTAGCCGGGCAGGAGCTGTTGCTTGTCCGGATCCATCCGGTGCTATCTCTGCCTTTGTTAATGTCGATTTATGCACACGCCGCACTTTGTAAACTACTTCTACTTTGAAGGGCATATATTACCGGAGGGAGTCTTCATGGCTTCCCGATTGCGGCTTGATCTTGACCTCAAGTTGGGCCTCGCATTCTTTAAGCTCCTGAGACAAACGGGTATTCTTTTCCGTAAGATCCGTATAACAAATGATCCTTAAATCAGTTCTTCTAACTATTTTAAGTCTCGGGGGCTACTGGCATATACAACTGTCAAATTTCCTCACCTGTATGTCCTTTACATACTGCTCCGTGGCTCTGGCTAGACCATCTTGAGCGGCACGGAGGTGCGCATCTCCCGAATTGAAGGCATTCAATGCCTCCCCGGGAGAAACATGCGCCACGAAGAACTGTTCGTGGCGCCTGTGATTCATGGCACTCTCCACCTCGGAGTTGGTGGCGGACAATCTGTCGGCATCCTCTCGCCGGAGGAGCATCCGACCTTGCGCCTCGTGTTTACCTCCACTTCCGGACCCGGCGTTGGAGCCTGGCTGGCGGAGGCTCGATTGGCAATCTCCCCGGACACAGTCCGGCGAGCGCTCTTTTTCTTGAAAAGAGCACTGGTGTTAGTACGCCTTCCAGGAATCAATCCTGGGGATATGGTGGCACGCCTTACCGTTGCGGCGGCATTTCAATCCGAACCGCACTTCTTTTTAGCCTGCGTGGCCGCGCTGCCCCTTGTTGGTTAGCCGCCGCGGGCTCGGCCTCCTGCCTCGAAGGCACCCCCTGCAAAACACCATCAAATACGCGGTGATTAGAAGTAAAGCACAGGTGGGTCATGGTATCCGGACTTCGGTCACGGTTACCTGGGAGGCCGGAAATAGTCCGGGGTAGTCGGCCGTAATGGCAACCAAAGCATTGTCGATGCTAAGTTGATGGAACACCCCGTCGATCAGCTCCACCTTTATATCCGAGTCCTCTTCGGTGGCCGGATCGAGGGACCGTTCGGATCCTCTGGTTGTGGAGGCAGGTTGTGTATCTTCTCCACGGCCGGCGCAGTTCTGTGAGAAACCATGAAATGAGATATTTAACCACGGGAACATGGATCGGACAGGCCACAAAGATATTCGCTACCCAACTTCGAGGATTATTCAAGAAAACCCGTTCGATGGATTGGCGCGAGAAAATCCTCCTCTTCTCCCTTTGTACATGGCGAGACAAGGTCTTCACCAGCTCGGTGACCGATCCACAGCCCTTTATGCCATGGCGGGTGGCATCATCCTCCCGTTGAAATCCCACATGGGGTGGCCCCTATATTGGAGCGGCTGAACTCCCCTCATAATGCAGATTGCCATGACCGATCATGGTCAATCGGGCATGAGCCAAGCAATCTTATTCGGCTCATCAAGTAAAGGACGCCCTGGTCATTTTCCTCTGGGGGGCTCATGAGCGCCAGCTTAGACGCTTCTTCAGAGGAGCGTTGCTAAACTCTGGAAGGCCGATCCGAATAGGATCCGGCAGCGGGACGTCCTCCATGTAAAACCATTCCGAGGGCCAGTCTTCGGACGCCTTCTTTGGGGTTCCGGATAAGTATCCGGTCCCGGCGATGCGCCATAATTCGGCTCCGCCCACTTGATATATTGAACCTTCGTGAGAATTAGGCACAAGGCAGAACAATCTCTTCCACAGAGCAAAATGGGCCTCAACGCCCAGAAACAGCTCGCAAAGGGCCACAAAGCCCGCTATATGCAAGATGGAGGTAGGCGTAAGGTTGTGCAGCTGGAGGCCGTAGAACTCCAGAAGCCCCCGGAGAAACGGATGGATTGGAAATCCGAGTCCTCTCATTAAGTAAGAGACGAAGCATACCCGCTCTCCCTTAGAGGGATCGGGGACGCTCTCCGCCTGCTTCCCGCCCTTATAAGTGGTGAGTCCGGAACGTACCGGAACCAAGAAGGCCGGGGGAAGGAATCCCTTGGTTTGGAGCACCACCAATTCATTTGTCTTGGGATCGAGCATCTCCCCCAATCTCCGGCTGTGGGCTGGGAGCACGAGAGGAGGAGCCGTCGACCGGCCCATGGTGGAGTGGATTTTTTGTCAAAGGCGCTCGATGATGGCTCGCGAGGGGAGGATGGTGCGATCCGGATCTGGACCCCCGTCTCTTTTATAGACGGCTCATTTGCACAGCAAGGGGGGTAAATGTAAAGATACCCTGACTTTTCACATTCATTCTACACGTGGAAGATGGTCATTGTTGGGCGTAGAAGCCAAGGAGCGCAGCATTTATCAGAAGCCGGACACTATTCGACAAGTATATGGAATTTGGAGAAGAACCCCCCTCGCAATGCCGAAGACAATCTACGCGCCGGACTCATCGTCATTGAAGCCTGGTTCAGGGGCTACTGAGGGAGTCCCGGATTAGGGGGTGTCCGGATAACCAAACTATCACCGTTGGCCGGACTCCTGGACTATGAAGATACAAGATTGAAGACTTCGTCCCGTGTCCGGATATGACTTTCCTTAGCGTGGAAGGCAAGCTTGGCGATACGGATATGTAGATCTCCTACCATTGTAACCGACTCTGTGTAACCCTAACCCTATTCGTGTCTATATAAACCGAAGGGTTTTAGTCCGTGGGGACGAACAACAATCATACCATAGGCTAGCTTCTAGGGTTTAGCCTCTCCGATCTCTCGTGTGGTAGATCTACTCTTGTACTACCCATATCATCAATATTAATCAAGCAGGAGTAGGGTTTTACCTCCATCGAGAGGGCCCAACACTGGTCAAAACATCGTGTCCCTTGTCTCCTGTTACCATCCGCCTAGACACACAGTTCGGGACCCCCTACCCGAGATCCGCCTGTTTTGACACCGACAGTCGTCAACACTCATAGTTATGGCCAATTCTGGCCCGTGTCGTGGATTATTACTCACCGTTTTGGGGTCCCGAAGCGATTTCCATAGTTGTTGAACGCCAAGGTGCGCTTACGTGTCTCATCAACACTCAAAGTTTTAACCGATTCTGGCCCGTTTCATGGACTATTACTCTCTGTTTTGGGGTCCCAAAGTGATTTCCACGATTAACAAACCATGGGATGCGTTTACGTGTCATCAACACTGGCAGTTTTGGCCGATACTGGCCCGTTTCGTGGACTATTACTCACTGTTTTGGGGTCCCGGAGTGATTTAACGCTTAACGAACCCCAGGTGCGCTTACGCCTCGGTCATTAATACTGCTTGTTGTATTTATTCTGGTCCGTTTCATGGACTATTACTCACCGTTTTGGGGTCCCGGAGTAACTTCCACGATTAACGAACCCCGGGGTGCGTTTACGTGTCGGTCATCAACACTCACAGTTTTGGCCGATTCTGCCCCGTTTCATGGACTACTACTCACTGTTTTGGGGCCCCGAAGTGATTTCCACGATTAACGAACTCCGGGCTGCGTTTACATGTCGGTCATCAACATTCATAGTTTTGGTCGGTTCTGTCCCGTTTCGTGGACTATTACTCACTGTTTTAGGCTACCGAAGTGATTTTCATGATTAACGAACCCCGGGGTGCGTTTACGTGTCGGTCATCAACACTCATAGTTTTGGCCGATTCTGGCCCGTTTCAGGGACTATTACTCACTGTTTTGGGCTGCCGGAGTGATTTCCACGAGTAACAAACCCCGGGGTGCGCTTACGTGTTGGTCATCAACACTCACAGTTTTGGCCGATCCTGGCCCGTTTCATGGACTATTACTCATTGTTTTAGGCTCCCGGAGTGATTTCCATGATTAACGAACCCGGGGGTGCGTTTACGTGTCGGTCATCAACACTCACATTCTTGGTGTACAAAAAGAGGGGTACACTTTTTGTACCCCTATAACTGTGCACGGGCAGTCTGAGCCACGGGCACGACCACACTGAGCAAGGCATGGGAGGTGAGCCAAGGTAAGGTCGAAGCTCGAAAGGAGCAGAACGACGCCAAGACCAAGACCACAAAGAGCAAAGGGGACGAAGATCCTTGCCGGGAGGCGGTTTTAGCAAGCCTGGCAAGACCCTTGTCGTGGCAGCTCGCCCCACACCTACGGAGCGAGTCACCCTTGAGTCCACTGCCCCCATGGGGCAAGGATTCGGGAGACATCCCCGTGGTGGTATGCAGATCTTTGTGAAGACATTCAAGATCAGATGCACACGATAGAAGACGACGACCCTTGGCGGGATCCCAGCCAAGGAGGACCACAAGGCCCCCGGCAAGAGCCTTGCCGGGGATGACAGCAGGCGCCACGGCAAGACCCTTGCCGGGGCCCCGGCAAGACCCTTGCCAGGGCTACGGCGAGGCCCTTGCCAAGAGCACCCGTAGGGCCACCATCAGGCCCACGCCAGTCAAATCTCCACCACCGTTCGCATACAGCTGCCGACCCAACCAGTTGGGCTGGCACCTGCGTGGCAGCGAGCGGGTCTTCATGGAGACCCACCACTGCGCCACCTCAACCGCCTGCCTGCCTACATGGCAGGCACCATGGCCGAGGCGGCGCTGGTTTCGACATCGGAAGGAAGCGGCGACGGACGAGACAGGACTCTCCCCGCCCCGATAAAGTTAGGGCACTCTAAGCAAGACGCATTTAGGCGCCTTGTCATGTAATGCGAGGATAAACCCGCATCACTATACCCTTTCCACCTCCTGTGTGCCACTGTGGCTACCCCTTTCCCTATAAAAGGAGGCCCAAGGCGACCAGGAGGAGGATTCGGCTTTTTGGAGCTCCTCACGCCCTATTGCTAGCTCAAGAACACTGATAAACAAACCACCAAAGCAGGAGTAGGGTTTTACGCATCCTCGCGGTCCGAACCTGGATAAAGAAATCGCGTGCTATCTGTTTGATCCGCTCTTCTCACGACCCCGCGCCCCGCAACCGTAGTAGGGATTCTTGTGATCCCATAGGTGTCGTTCCACACCGACATCTTTGGCGCGCCAGGTAGGGGGCACAGTTGTGAGAATCGGCTCTAGCATTTAGTTCGACACTCCTTCATCTTCGTGACCCTTGAAGAAGAAAGGAGGCCAGAAGATCGACACTCGAGCGATCGCATAAGCGAAGCTAAGTTGCATGAACTCTTATTTGTGCTACCCTTCTTATTTGAGGTTATTCCCCGGAGATGTCACGTGTTTGTATGAGAAACCTGCACGCCAGGCTCTCCCACGATTGGCAACGCCTTGCCCTGTTTCGAGTCCGCTCAACAGCTCAAGCGGCTGCGTCGAGAATGGCAGAGTAACCTTCCGCGATCAACAACACCCTCGATTCTGACTCGAGTCAAGCTCGACAGTTCGAGCGGCCGCGTTCGGAACGGGAAGGTGGCTCGTCCGGCAGCACGCGTACCCGGCAGGCCTTGGGGATCCGTCCCCAAAATGCCGCTAGGGGCTTCCGCGCCGGCGAGCCTACCCGATCGACGTGGGGCACGAATACAAAGAGGAATTGAACGGGGAAATAACATGCATGAAAATTAAGAGTACTTCAAAGTTATATTACATCACGTCATAGCTGCGGTTCTAACTAAAGATAAAATTTGTCTTGGTCGGGAACCCGCAAAGAGCGAAGAAGAACGGGATGCCTAATCCCCGGCTACCGCCTTCCACCCTCTTGATTTCGCCGATGCAATGCGGTGATGGGCTTGATGCGCTCCTTGAGCCCCGTGAGGTCAACACCATCCGCAAGCTCTTCATCGTGGTCGCTAAGTCAAGGTCGGGATTCAGTCGCCACCTTGGTGAGGACCTTGGTCACGACCCTCCGCAAAGTCGCTGGCCTCCTCGGCCAACGTGGGCTGGCCCTGTTGGAGTGAAGATAGGCCAAGGCTCCGAGGACGCCTCGAAGAACTGGGTCAGCTTAGGCGTTGACGGTCCCGCTCCGCTCAGGCGTACTCTCACGCTTGGCATCCCCATGGTGGCCAATTGCGAGGTGACCTGCCGGGCGACGGCCTCCAGATGGCTGATACACTGTTCTCACCCACCACATATTCCCCGTGGGAGGCGGCCCTTGCTGCCCGCAGCTGCTTCTCCTCCTCGAGGCTCCTGGTCAAGGTCTCCTCCCGAGCCCTGCTCTCCAGACAACATCTTCTCGAGACCCTCCAGCTTCAGCTTGAGGTCTCGATGGAGTTCTCAAGGCCGGAGAGCTCCCCGATCCCGCTGATGATCGCCTCCTTGCACCTCTATCAAAGGCGCGGTTGAGCGTGTTCTTCTCACGGACAGCTTGAGGACCTGCTCCTTCAGCTCGTCCTGCTCTGCTTCCAGCTCCTTCACCTTGCCGGCATGGACCAGAGCTTGGGCATCGAGTGCCTCTTGTGCCTCTGCTCAGCTCATGAGTCAAATCGCCGCGACAAAAAGGGCCTCGAGCTCCTCATCCTTGTTGTGGAGGCGTTGCGATAAGCTTCGCTCACGCTGCTGGAGAGGTCCTCTTCCCGGGAATCCAAAGGCGGCTTGTTGCTGGTTCCGGCGGCCAGCCGCTGCAGCCCAAGTTCGCCGCCTTCTCCCTGAGCCTTCTCGATATCGGCCATCTTCATGGTGAGCTCCACATCGCGCTTGGCCAATTCCTCCTGAAAGGCCCTTCCGCTTCCTCGCGAGTCTGGTGGAACCAGGTTTGCGTCTCAGCCGACGCTACGCTTGAAGTCCACCTCCGCGTTGTCCACCGCTGCCATCCTGGACTTGACTTTGTCCAGGCGGGCACGGTAGAGCACTTGGAGCTTCCGGAAATCGGCCCCCATGGCGCGGAAAAGCTGCTCTTCTGGAGAACCGTCGCCGCCAACGCCCGGCGACGGACGAGACAGGACTCTCCCCCGCCCCCGATAAAGCAGGGACACCTAAGCAAGACGCATTTAAGGCGCCTTGTCATGTAATGCGAGGGATAAACCCGCATCACTATACCCTTTCCACCTCCTGTGTGCCACTGTGGCTACCCCTTTCCCTATAATAGGAGGCCCAAGGCTACTGTGAGGAGGATTTGGCTTTTTGAGCTCCTCACGCCCCATTGCTAGCTCAAGAACACAGATAAACAAACCACCAAAGCAGGAGTAGGGTTTTACGCATCCTCGCGTCCGAACCTCGATAAAGAAACCGCGTGCTATCTCTGCTTGATCCACTCTTCTCACAACCCTCAGCGCCAAGAACCGTAGTAGGGATTCTTGTGATCCCATAGGTGTCGTTCCACACCGACACACATTTTTGGCCGTTTCTGGCCTGTTTTGTGGACTATTACTCATTGTTTTGGGGCCCCAGAGTGATTCCCACGATTAAAGAACCCCGGGGTGCATTTACGTGTCGGTCATCAATACTCACAGTTTCGGCCGATTCTGGCCCGTTTCATGGACTATTACTCACTGTTTTAGGCTCCCGGATTTATTTCCATGATTAACGAACCGAGTGCGTTTACGCGTGTCGGTCATCGACACTCACAATTTTGGCCGATTCTGGTCCGTTTCATGCACTATTACTCACCGTTTTGGGGTCCCAAAGCGATTTCCACGATTGACGATCCCCCGGCCGCGTTTACGTGTCCGTCGTCAACACTCACAGTTTTGGCCATTTCTGACCCGTTTCGTGCATTATTACTCACCATTTTGGGGTCCCGAAGCGATTTCCATAGTTGTTGAACGCCAAGATGCGCTTACGTGTCGATCATCAACACTCAAAGTTTTAACTAATTCTGGCCCATTTCATGAACTATTACTCACTGTTTTGGGGTCCCGGAGTGATTTCCACGATTAACAAACCCAGGGGAGCGTTTACGTGCTGGTCATCAACACTCACAATTTTGGCTAATTTTGGTCCATTTTGTGCACTATTATTCACCGTTTTGGGGTCCCAAAGCGATTTCCATGATTGAAGATCCCCGGGGTGCGTTTACGTGTCCGTCGTCAACACTCACAGTTTTGGCCAATTCTGACCCGTTTCGTGGATTATTACTCACCGTTTTGGGGTCCCGAAGCGATTTCCATAGTTGTTGAACGCCAAGATGCGCTTACGTGTCGGTCATCGACGCTCAAAGTTTTAACCAATTCTGACCCATTTCATGAACTATTACTCACTGTTTGGGGGTCCCGGAGGGATTTCCACGATTAACAAACCCAGGGGTGCGTTTATGTGTTGGTCATCAACACTCACAGTTTTGGCCGACTCTGGCCTGTTTCATGGACTATTACTCACTGTTTTGGGGTCCCAGAGTGATTTCCACGATTAACGAACCCCGTGGTGCGTTCACGTGTCGGTTATTATTATTTTTGAGACAATCATACGAATATTTATTCAGTCGTCACCACATTTACAGGGACGGAGGGAAGGTTTCCCGGATACCCTAACCATAAGTGGCGGCCCGTCCCAAGCGTAAAGCATGCTTCGCAAGATTGTGAGCCTTGAAGTTCGAGCTCCTACTTTCGTGAACTATATTACATGAAATAAAGGCACCTAGTCCTAACTTGATCTCGTGGATGATAGCACCATAACTTGATCTGCTTCCCTCCTTGATCTCATGCACCACGTTCTTGCAATCTGAGGCTATATGAATGTTCTGGTTGTTCAGGTCCAAAGAGAGGGCTATCCCTTCCCTCACCGCCATGGCCTCCAAAGTCGCAGGTTCGATCACAGTAGGGAACACAACCATTGACACCCCCTGAAAATTTCCATCGCTGCTCCGGCTGATCGCCGCAACAGCCCCGTGTCTGCCGCTATGGCTAACGGCAGCGTCGACGTTAAACTTAGTATGATTATCCGGTGGTGACAACCAAACCTTGCCCGTGGGAGGAGCTCTTGTTGTGCTTGACCCCGGGGGTGTGACCAGTGACCGAAGTTCTGCCAAATACGAGTTAATGAATCCGTTGATTGAATACGGACTTTGGAAGATGCCTTCATGGAGAGCTTTCCGCCAGGCACTCCATATTGCCCATAGTGATATTGTTAGCCGCAAGAACTCGTCCTTGTCGAGTGTTTCGCTCATAGTAAAGATCCATCTTCGTGCATTCTCCCCCTGATTAGTACTGACCGGCTTGAGCACCTTTGGGTCAAGAGAGGGCCCAAGTACACCGGAACATAGGGCAGCTCAACAGGGCATGGCGCCAACTGTCATGATCTCCACATAAAATACAAGCAGAGTTGTGGCCATATTCCTATGATGAAGAAGCTCCTGTGATGGCTTTGAGTGTTGTGCTAATCGCCACAAGAATATTTTCAGCTTGGTCGGTACTTGCAGCAACCAAATATCATTCCAGCCCCCCTGTCTTACCGTCGTATGAGATGTACTCTCCCTCTCTTCCAGCCACGCTTCTCCTTCCATCTTGATTTTCACAATCATACGGTATGCGGAGCGTACCATGAATATACCCTGTTTCTCCTCGTTCCAAGCCCAGAAATCCTGTACTCTTCTGTTACAAAGAGGTATTCTGGATATTGCTTCCGCATCAAATGGTGTAAAGGTATGCTGCACAACATCTTCTCTCCAGCTAGCAGAGGTACTGTCAATGAGTTCTGACACTCGGGACGGCGGATCTTGTACCAAAGAGGTGATAGGCCGCTTAACTCCATCCCGTGGGATCCAGTTCTGCTCCCGTATCATCGTTGTCTCCTTGTCACCAATCCTTCTAATGATCCCTTGCGCCTGGATGTCATGACCGTCCAGAATAGCTCGCCAAATTTGAGAAGGGTGTGAACCCAACTCGGCAGTTAGTATGTCTGAACCTGGAAAGTAAGCCGCTTTTAGGATTTGAGCGCTTAACGATTCAGGGTCGTTGAGCACTCTCCATGCCTGCCTAGCCAGTAGTGCCAGATTAAAAATCTCAATATCATGGAAGCCCAAACCTCCCACATACTTTGGCCGGATCATAACATCCCATGCAACCCAGCTAGGTTTTCTTTTTCCTCTTTTACTCCCCCACCAAAACGGTCGTATGATAGAGGTGATTTTGTCACAAAGTCCTCGAGGTAACCTGAAGAATGACATGGAGTAAACTGTAATAGACTAGGCAACTGAATTAATTAGAACTTCTTTGCCACCCACTGATGTGAGCTTTTCCATCCAGCCCTTGACCTTATCCTAAACTCCGGCTCCACGAGATATTTGAATGTCCCGTTTTTAGAATGGCCTATGTCCGTAGGCATCCCTAAGTACCGGTCTGTCAATGACTCATTTTGGACCTGCAAGATGTTTTTTATGTTGTCCCTCAACGGCTGACCACATCCCTTACTGAAAAAATTGATGATTTTTCATGATTTATCCTCTGGCCCGAAGCACTGCAATAAGATCCCAGTAGGTTTGACACCGCATTTGCTCCCTCCATACTCGACTTGAAAAGCAGCAGGCTATCATCTGCAAACAGAAGGTGACTAATGGGTGGCGCTATAGGAGCCACCTTCACACCGACCAAAACTGATGACTGAGAACTGGATTTCAGGAGGCACGAAAGGCCCTCTGCTGCAATCAAGAAAAGGTAGGGGGAGATTGGGTCTCCCTTTGATTCCCCTAGTAGGCTGAAAACTGTCTAGCTTCTCTCCGTTGAACAGAACTGAAAACGAGACTGATGCCACCATGCCCATTACAATGTCTATCCATTGCTGCTCAAAACGCAATTTACACATTATGGCTTGTAGGTAGGACCATTCCAATCTGTCATACGCTTTCATCATATCCAATTTCAAAGCACAAAAACTATTGCTCTTAGACTTGGTCCTCTTCATGAAGTGTAGACACTCATATGCACAAATGATGTTATCCGTGATTAACCTTCCAGGAACAAATGCAGATTGCTCCCTTGAAATAATATCCGGCAGGATTAGCTTCAACCTGTTGACCACCACCTTGGAGGCGATCTTATACAACACATTACATAAACTGATGGGCCTGAACTGTGACAAAAGAGAGGGGTTAGTAACTTTTGGAATAAGAAACAAAATTGTATCATTGATGCTCACGGGGTTGTCTTCTCCCCTCACGGTCCTGAGCACAACTCTGGTTACTTCCTCTCCACATATATCCCAATGACGCTGGTAAAAGTGAGATGGGAAGCCATCGTGCCTGTGTGCCTTAGTGGGGAAACATTTGGAAAAGCATTGTTTTTACCTCATCATTAGTATATGGTGCACAGAGATTAGCATTCATCTCGGCCGTTACCTTCCTCGGTACATGCTGTAGGACAGCCTCCATATCATTCACACCCTCTGATGTGTAAAGATCTTGGTAAAACTCAGTTGCCAACGCTTTCAGTTCAGCCGGGTCCTCCACTAAAACCCCCAAAGAATTCTGTAGGGCTCTTATCATATTCTTCTTCCGTCTCATACTAGCTCGCAAATGGAAGAATCACGTGTTCTTATCTCCAGCAGCAAGCCATTGCACTCTTGCCCTTTGCCTCCACATGATCTCCTCGGGATGATATAGCTCAACAAGTTTCTCATTTATCTTGAGCTCCGCGTGGTTCGGCACGACCCTCAAGGGATCATCACGTAACCTCTTCAACTCCTGTTGCATCATTTTTATTTCTTTGCGGACACTACCAAAGGTATCACGGCTCCACACCTCAAGGTTCTTTGACATGGCTGATAACTTCTGTTTCATCTCCTCTACTGTCGTTCATGGTGGACCGGACCACCCATTGGTTATCGTATCTTTTAGTTCAGCGTGTGTCTCCCACATAACTTCGTCAGAAGGAAGCTTAAGCCGCACCGTCGCCGCTCCACCCCACTGCAAGAAGATCGGAATGTGGTCGGATGTTGATGCCTCCAAGTGTTCCACGCAAGCCAGAGGAGACATAGCTGACCAAAGTGCATTAGAGAGTGCTCTATCTAGTCTGCATCTAGTAAACGTGCCTCCTGCAACCTTCTTCTCAAAGGTCGAAAAGCGGCCTCTATAACCGATATCAAGCAAACCGCAGACGTCTGTGGCCTCCCGAAAAGCCTCCCTCTGAGTGTTGCTACATCTCCCAATTCCTTCGTGTTCTTCCAAATGTAGAACTTCGTTAAAATCCCCGATACAGAGCCACGGCAGGTCGCTTAATGTGCTTATGTTTTTCAAGACATCCCAAGTCTGATGTCTCAGGTGGGTCTAAGCCTCGCCATATACACATGTCATGCGCCACTTTTCTTTGCCTGGCTCCTCAACAGAAACATCTAAATGATACATGAGTAACCCAAAACTTCTATCTTTATTTATTTATTCCAAAACAAGCCAATACCCCCACTTCTACCCTGGCTATCGACTGCGTAAGCACAATCAAAGCCTAAAGTTCCTACTAATGCTTCTACCTTAACATGATCTATTTGAGTTTCAATGGTACACAGGAGGGTAGGGTAAACTTCTTCGCTAGGTCGCGAATTTCATGAACTGCTATGCATTACCCGCCCACAGCAGGTTCAAACTAGGGCACTTCATTGTCTCTCCGGGCGCCCCTCGAAGGAGCCCGCCAACGGGTTTTTTTTGTGGGAACAGCACCATCTTTTCCTTCAGACACCTTGTTACGCTCGGTCTCTCTTCGGGAGGGCTCAAAGGAGCAGCAATATCTTGTATGATTGCCGCCTTGTTAGCATCTCGAGGTTGTCTCCCCTACTTCCATGCCTCCATCGTTCGCCTTAACTGCATTCTCTGTAGCTATCGACCTCTTCCTGTTCTTCTCTTCCATAGTTGTATCCTCATGTTCTTTCTCTGCATCATCATCCTTTTATGTGGAGTCAGTAGCATCATAATCATTGTTCTTATCATAATACTTTGCACGACCACCAGACCGGCCACCGCGGCGTCCACCCCTGCGACCTCTTCCTTCTCCAGGGCCCTTCCCAGATCGCATGTACCAATTAGCTCTCAGATCTTTAAGCACCAGCGCCGAGGGAGGGTGTATGTCGTTGCCATGTTCCTTGAACAGGTGTCCCAGCATGCCATAGACGGCGCACCAGTCCGGCAACCTCTCGTACTTAACCCTGTAGATTTGGCGCTTGCCATCTCTAATCATCGACACTGCATTCTTCAGAGGTTTGTCAACCTTGATTTGAACCCAGACACGGTAAAAATTTCTCGTGAAATCCTGTGATGGCTGCTCAACATGCAAAACCTCTCGCCACCTTTGAAGCAAGTGGCCCGACTAGATGCGCATGTAGGTCCCGCACATCATGTATCCGAGCCTGCATGTCAATATGGTCTAGCTTGATCGTGGATTGCTTGGTGACTCCGTCATATGTCACTAAAATCATTGCATCACCTCTGAAATTCCAGGGTCCATCTTGCATGACCCTCTCCCAATCCCAGAAGAATGAAAATTGCACAGTATACAAATTATCCTCTAATGGCCTGAACTTTGCTTCTTGTGCGATGTCCCAAGCAGCTCTCATGTTGCAATAGAACCACGTCCTGCTATAGGTTTTGTTGGTATTTACCCTAGCTAGGGCAACCCATCTCGCCGCCCCAGCTGGCGCATCCTTCTCATCGAACACAACGTCATCTAGGTCCTCATCGCGCAGCACCAACTCCTTCATCAATGCTTCAACATCATTAACCACAGCTGACCCCGAGGCCCCGGTTGAATCCATGGAGAGCACTAACCCGAAAACATATAGATCGGGCTTTGGTGGCAAACCCTAGTACCCCGTCGATGCCAGGAAGCCGGACCAGGAATGGGCAGCGATCCCAATGATCACCCCTTGATGGCTCCGAGGTCGAGCCCTGGATAGATCGGCAGGAGGGAAGCAACTTCTCGACGGTGGCGTAGATCGCCTCCGGGAGAACAGAAAACCCTAGCTAGAGGGAACTTTACTTACCGTTCGGCTCCCCTCACGTGTCGGTTATTAACACTCGAGTTGTGGCCGATTCGCCCGCTTCATGGACTATTACTCACCGCTTTTGGGCTCCCGGTGATTACCACGATTGACGAACCCCAGGGTGCGCTTACGTGTCGGTCCTCAACACTCACAGTTTTGGCCGATTCTGGCCCGCACTGTTTTGGGCCGCCAGAATTATTTCCACGATTAACGAACCCCGGGGTGCGCTTACGTGTCGGTCATCAACACTCGCGGTTTTGGCTGATTCTGGCCCGTTTCGTGGACTATTACTCACTGTTTTGGGGTCCGGGAGTGATTTCCACGATTGACGATCCCCGGGATGCGTTTACGTGTCCGTCGTCAACTCTCACAGTTTTGACCAATTCTGACCCGTTTCGTGGACTATTACTCACCGTTTTAGGGGTCCCAAAGCGATTTCCATAGTTGTTGAACCCCAAGGTGTGTTTACGTGTCGGTCATCAACACTCACAACTTTGGCCGATTCTGGCCCGTTTCGTGGACTATTACTCACTGTTTTAGGCTCCCGGGGTGATTTCCACGATTAACGAACCCCGGGGTGCGTTTACGTGCTGGTCATCAACACTCACAATTTTGGCCGATTCTGGTCTGTTTCGTGCACTATTACTCACCGTTTTGGGGTCCCAAAGCGATTTCCGCGATTGACGATCCCCAGGGTGTGTTTACGTGTCTGTCGTCAACACTCACAGTTTTCGCCAATTCTGACCCGTTTCGTGGATTATTACTCACCGTTTTGGGGTCCCGAAGCGATTTTCATAGTTGTTGAACGCCAAGATGCGCTTACGTGTCGATCATCAACACTCAAAGTTTTAACCAATTCTGGCCCATTTCATGAACTATTACTCACTGTTTTGGGGTCCCGGAGTGATTTCCACGATTAACAACTCTAGGGGTGTGTATTCGTGTCGGTCATCAACACTCACAGTTTTGGTCGATTCTGGCCCGGTTCGTGGACTATTACTCACTGTTTTGGGGTCTCGGAGTGATTTCCACGATTAACGAACACCGGGGTGCGTTCACGTGTCGGTTATTAACACTCACAGTTGTGGCCGATTCTGGCCCGTTTCGTGGACTATTACTCACTTTTTTGGGCTCCCGGAGTGATTACCACGATTAACGAACCCTGGGGTGCACTTACTTGTTGGTCATCAACACTCACAGTTTTGGCCGATTCTGGCCCGTTTCATGGACTATTTACTCCTAGTATCTAGGGAAAACTTTGTTTTTGCCACTCTAGTTTTTGCCAACTTCACTTATGCCACTCTAGAATTCAACATCTCACTTCTGCCACTCTTAGATTTTGACAATATATCACAAATGCCATTATGTCAGGTCAATGAACGTTTTGGCCAAACAGATCAAGGAAAAGACCATGTTGCCCTCGGTTTTTTGTTTTGCTTTTGCCACTCCTGTTTTTGCCAAATATTACTTTTGTCATGAGAGCATCTAAATACACTAAGCTGATGTGTTACAAATTTGGCATGACCTATTTAAAAATATAACAATGCACATAATTACACATAAATACACTATTTGATGAGAAGTAAGCGCAATAATAACATCATGACTAGTAGCATAGTAAAGAGGTTAGGCCATTATATATATCAACAAATTACTTCATAGGAGTACAAATCCATCATCTAATCTAAATAGCAAGGTTCGCATGCATATGGACCACCCAAAAGGCAAGCTCCACACAAGTTGAGCAAAGTACGGCAAGGTCTAGCCACTTGACAAGCTGAACATAGTACAGAGCAAGGCATGGTGCTCCACAAAATAACATGTAGTTGCATCTACACAGCAAGGCTCAGATATGCATGGTGCTCCACAAAATAACCTACAATTGCATCAGCTACACAACTACACAGCAAGGTTCCATATGCATAGTGCTCCACAATAACATGTAGTTGCACGGGAAGGTTCACAACTTCTTTCTGCTTCTTGTGCTCTTCGACGGAGGACACTGTTTGCTTCTTGTGTTCTTTGCTGGACTATCATGTGTAGCAGAAGTCTTCTTAGACGCTTCAAATGTGCTAGGCTTTGCCCTTTTACCACCTCCTTTTCTCGGCTTTTTAGAACTGACAATAAATGAAAACAAGAGTGTTGAAATGCAGATTTGCAATAGGAAAAAAATAGACCACTATGGACTGTTTGAAGCAAACCAAGAACGTTTACCTGCTAGTGCCGAGAGTTTCAGCATCTATAGCATTGGATTCTATGTCTTCCATGTCTTGAGGCTCAACATTTTTTCGTTTCCTAGCAGTTTTCAGATAGAGAATTAAGTTAAGACTATACATTTCATTGCATTTAGACTAGATGATGGATTTGTATAGCAGGTTCACAAGCATATGGACCACCAAAAATCTGAACAACAAATTCACATGCATATATATAATTCTTTGCTAGCAATTACCTGTTTCGCTTGCGTTCAGGATGAAGTATTGGACATTTCTTCAGCATATGCCCAAATTCTTTGCATTCTTTGCACTTGTGTCTTCTTTTGAATATGCTCTCAAAGGCTGACTTTATCCTTTGTGTCCTAGGTCTACCAGTAGCCTTATTCAACACGGGAGGGTGCAATTTGAACCCAACATCGACCATTGGCCATTGCTTCTTATAGGTCATGGTGGGCACATTTTTCGCATATGCATTGCTGAATGATTTCATAGAGTAGTACTCATGCACATAGTCATCTATCTCTCGACCTCCTCTAATACTTGCGATGAATGCAATGGCATGTAGGCAAGGTTGTCCAGTTACTTGCCAATGTCTACAAGTACATTCCCACTTCTCCAAATCTACACAGTGCTTCCAATTATAGCCATGGATCTTTATAGTGACCTCCGCTTTCAAGTCATCACTTCTCGAGATCCCAACTAACACTATCCCCCTTGATCTATTGTTCATCATGTTGGTGATCCTTGGCAGAATTTTTAGAAGTCCACGTACAAATCTTCTCGCTATTTTAGCTCTTGCATGGGCTATCCCAACTAACACTGCTTTGTCATCATATAAGGTAGAACCATTCACCCTCCACTTGCATGGGTTTCTCCCTTCCGGTAGTTCATAAGAACAAGAAACTCTCACCCTCTTTTGATCACTTTTATCAATTTTGTAACTGAACTCGTTGACAATAGCATGTGTAGCAATGCAACTCTGAACTCTTCAATAGAGGGAAATAATGTCCCTTTTGTCATAGGTGGATCATCCTTGTCATAACTAATTTCTGGAATATCATACACTATGCCCCTATCACTATCCTCATCACTAACAGCCCCTTCTTCACTATCCTCGTCATGATCATCACTATCCTCTTCATGCTCATCATTATCCTCCTCGACATCTTGGGAAACATCTTCGGTTGCCTTATGGTCAGCATCTTTGGCTTACTCACCTCCATTTTCCTGCTCGTCGCCATCAAGGTGTTGGGGAACGTTGCAGAAAATTAAAATTTTTCCTACGGTTTCACCAAGATCCATCTATGAGTTCATCTAGAAACGAGTCATGGGAGAGTGATTTCATCTACATACCACTTGTAGATCGCGTGAAGCGTTCAATGGAACGGGGTTGATGGAGTCGTACTACATGGTGATTCGGATCACCGATGGCCTAGTGCCGAGCGGACAGCACCTCCGCGTTCAACACACGTACGGAGCGGATGACGTCTCCTCCTTCTTGATCCAGCAAGGGGAAATGAGAGGTTGATGATGATCCAGCACGACGGCGTGGTGGTGGATGCAGCAGAACTCCAGCAGGCTTCGCTAAGCAACTACGGGAGGAGGAGGAGGTGTTTCAGGGAGGAGGGAGGCTCCAAGGCTTATGGGTGTTGCCTCCCCTCCCTCCCCTCCCTTTATATAGGTGCAAAAGAGGGGGGGAGGGCGCAGCCTTGCCCCTTCCTCCAAGGAAGGGGTGCGGCCAAGGAGGGGGGAGGAGTCCATCCTCCCGAAGGCACCTCGGAGGTGCCTTCCCCCCTTTGAACTCTCCCCTTTTCTTATCCCTAGGCGCATGGGCCTCTTGGGGCTGGTGCCCTTGGCCCCATATGGGCCAAGGCGCACCCCCTACAGCCCATGTGGCCCCCCGGGGCAGGTGGACCCCCCCGGTGGACCCCCGGACCCCTTCCGGCACTCCCTGTACAATACCGATAATGCCCAAACTTTTCCGTGACCAAAATAAGACTTCCTATATAAATCTTTACCTCTGGACCATTCCGAACTCCTCGTGACGTCCGGGATCTCATCCGACTCCGAACAACATTCGGTTTGCTGCATACTCATATTCATACAACCCTAGCGCCACCGAACCTTAGTGTGTAAACCCTACGGGTTCGGGAGACATGCGAACATGACCGAGACGGCTCTCGGGCAATAACCAACAGCGGGATCTGGATACCCATGTTGGCTCCCACATGCTCCTCGATGATTTCATCGGATGAACCACGATGTCGAGGATTCAAACAACCCCAGATACAATTCCCTTTGTCAATCGGTATTTTACTTGCCCGAGATTCGATCGTCGGTATCCCAATACCTCGCTCAATCTCGTTACTTCGCAAGTCACTTTACTCGCATCAGTAATGCATGATCCCGACCAAACACTTGGTCACTTTGAGCTCATTGTGATGATGCACTACCGAGTGGGCCTAAGGATACCTCTCCGTCATACGGAGTGACAAATCCAGTCTCGATCCGTGTCAACCCAACAGACACTTTCGGAGATACCAGAGTGCACCTTTATAGTCACCCGATTACGTTGTGACGTTTGGTACACCCAAAGCACTCCCTACGGTATCCGGGAGTTACACGATCTCATGGTCTAAGGAAGAGATACTTAACATTGGAAAAGCTCTAGCAAAACGAACTACACGATCTTGTGCTATGCTTAGGATTGGGTCTTGTCCATCACATCATTCTCCTAATGATGTGATCCCGTTATCAATGACATCCAATGTCCATAGTCAGAAACCATGACTATCTGTTGATCAACGAGCTAGTCAACTAGAGGCTCACTAGGGACATATTGTGGTCTATGTATTCACACGTGTATTACGATTTCCGGATAATACAATTATAGCATGAATAAAAGACAATTATCATGAACAAGGAAATATAATAATAATGCTTTTATTATTGCCTCTAGGGCATATTTCCAACAGTCTCCCACTTGCACTAGAGTCAATAATCTAGTTACATTGTGATAAATCGAACACCCATAGAGTTCTCGTGTTGATCATGTTTTGCTCATGAGAGAGAGGTTTAGTCAGCCGGATCTGCGACATTCGGATCCGTGTGCACTTCACAAATTTCTATGTCTCCATCTTGAACATTTTCACGGATGGAGTTGAAGCGACGCTTGATGTGCTTGGTCTTCTTGTGAAACCTGGGCTCCTTGGCAAGTGCAATAGCCCCAGTGTTGTCACAGAAGAGTTTGATCGGCCCCGACGCATTGGGTATGACTCCTAGGTCGGTGATGAACTCCTTCACCCAAATTGCTTCATGTGCTGCCTCCGAGGCTGCCATGTCCTCC
Organism: Aegilops bicornis; assembly: GCA_021605145.1. NCBI lineage: Eukaryota > Viridiplantae > Streptophyta > Magnoliopsida > Poales > Poaceae > Aegilops > Aegilops bicornis. Next base: position 715,762,745 of record CM038672.1, on the reverse strand, counting down.
GCTTTCACATGTAGATCCCGCCACGACGCTTGCTTGCACCGCACTTCTATCGCTTCCACCATTCAACATAAACACGTATCCGGTTTGTGACTTTGAGTCATCCAGATCTGTGTCGAAGCTAAGCGTCGACATAACCCTTCTGACGAGCTCTTCGTCACCTCCATAAACGAGAAACATGTCCTTTGTCCTTTTCGTGTACTTCAGGATATTCTTGGATCATTGTCCGGTGTTCCTTGCGGGATTACTTTGGTACCTTCCTACCAAACTTACGGCAAGGTTTACATCAGGTCTGTACACAAGATGGCATACATAATAGATCCTATGGCTGAAGCATTAGGGATGACACTCATCTCTTCTTTATCTTTTGCCGTGGTCGGGCATTGAGCTGAGCTCAATCTCACACCTTGCAATACAAGCAAGAACCCTTTCTTGGACTGATCCATTTTGAACTTCTTCAAAATCTTATCAAGGTATGTGCTTTGTGAAAGACCTATGAGGCGTCTTGATCTATCTCTATAGATCTTGATGCCTAATATATAAGCAGCTTCTCCAAGATCCTTCATTGAAAAACTTTTATTCAAGTAGGCCTTAATGCTGTCCAAGAGTTCTATATCATTTCCCATCAAAAGTATGTCATCTACATATAATATGAGAAATGCTACTGAGCTCCCACTCACTTTTCTTGTAAACGCAGGCTTCTCCATAAGTCTCTGCATAAACCCAAACGCTTTAATCATCTCATCAAAGCGAATGTTCCAACTCCGAGATGCTTGCACCAGCCCATAAATTGAACGCTGGAGCTTGCATACTTTGTCGACATTCTTAGGATCGACAAAACCTTGATTGCATCATATACAGCTCTTCCTTAAGATATCCGTTAAGGAACGCTGTTTTGACGCCCATCCGCCATATCTCATAATCATAGTATGCGGCAATTGCTAACATGATTCGGACGGACTTAAGCTTCGCTACGGGTGAGAAAGTCTCATCGTAGTCAATCCCTTGAACTTGCCGATAACCCTTAGCGACAAGTCGAGCTTTATAGATGGTGACATTGCCATCCGCGTCCGCCTTCCTCTTAAAGATCCATTTATTTTCTATCGTCACGATCATCGGCAAGTCTGTCAAAGTCCATACTTTGTTTTCATACATGGATCCTATCTCGGATTTCATGGCTTCGAGCCATTTGTTGAATCCGCCCGCCATCGCTTCTTCATAGTTCAAGGTTCACCGTTGCCTAACAACATGATTTCCAGGACAGGGTTGCCGTACCACTCACAGTGCGGAACGTGTCCTTGTGGACTCTACGGTTCAAGAGCAACTTGATCCGGCACCTTGATCATCATCATTAATTTCCTCTCCAGTCGGTGTAGGCACAACAGGAACATTTTCCTGAGCTGCACTACTTTCCTGTTCAAGAGGTAGTACTTCATCGAAGTCTACTTTCCTCCCACTTACTCCTTTCGAGAGAAACTCTTTTTCCAGAAGGTTCCGCTTCTTGGCAACAAAGATCTTGCCTTCGGATCTAAGGTAGAAGGTATACCCAAGGGTTTCCTTAGGGTATCCTATGAAGACGCATTTTTCCGACTTGGGTTCGAGCTTTTCGAGTTGAAGTTTCTTGACATAAGCATCGCATCCCCAAACTTTTAGAAACGACAGCTTAGGTTTCTTCCCAAACCATAATTCATACGGTGTCGTCTCAACGGACTTAGACGGTGCCCTATTTAAAGTGAATGTAGCTGTCTCTAGAGCGTATCCCCAAAATGATAGCGGTAAATCGGTAAGAGACATCATAGATCGCACCATATCCAATAGAGTGCGATTACGACGTTCGGACACACCACTATTACCGAGGTGTTCCAGTATGCGTGAGTTGTGAAACGATTCCACATTTTCTTAAGTGTGTACAAAATTCGTGACTTAAATATTCTCCTCCACGATCTGATCAGAAGAACTTTATTTTTCGGTCACGTTGATTCTCTACCTCACTCTGAAATTCCCTGAACTTTTCAAAGGTCTCAGACTTGTGTTTCATCAAGTAGACATACCCATATCTACTCAAGTCATCAGTGAGAGTGAGAACATAACGATATCCTCCACGAGCCTCAACACTCATTGGACCGCACACATCGGTATGTATGATTTCCAACAAGTTGGTTGCTCGCCCATTGTTCCGGAGAACGGAGTCTTGGTCATCTTGCCCATGAGGCATGGTTCGCATGTGTCAAATGATTCATAATCAAGAGACTCTAAAAGTCCATCAAGATGGAGCTCCTTCATGTGCTTGACACCAATGTGACCAAAGGCGCGATTGCCACAAGTATGTGGGACTATCGTTATCAACTTTACATCTTTTGGTATTCACACTATGAACATGTGTAACATTACGTTCGAGATTCATTAAGAATAAACCATTGACTATCGGAGTATGACCATAAAACATTTCTCTCATATAAATAGAACAACCATTATTCTCGGATTTAAATGAGTAGCCATCTCGTATTAAACGAGATCCGTATACAATGTTCATGCTCATACTTGGCTCCAAATAACAATTATTAAGGTTTATAACTATTCCCGTAGGTAATTGTAGAGGTAGCGTGCCGACGGCGATCACATCGACCTTGGAACCATTCCCCACGCGCATCGTCACCTCGCCCTTCGCCAGCCTCCGCTTATTCCGCAGCTCTGCTGTGAGTTACATATATGAGCAACGGCACCGTATCAAATACCATGGAGTTACTACGAGTACTGGTAAGGTACACATCAATTCCATGTATATCAAATATACCTTTAGTGTTGCCGGCCTTCTTATCCGCTAAGTATTTGGGGCAGTTCCGCTTCCAGTGACCCTTCCCCTTGCAATAAAAGCACTCAGTCTCAGGCTTGGGTCCATTCTTTGACTTCTTCTTCCCGGCAACTTGCTTACCGGGCGCGGCAATCTCTTTGCCGTCCTTCTTGAAGTTCTTCTTGCCCTTGCCCTTCTTGAACTTAGTGGTTTTATTGACCATCAACACTTGATGTTCTTTCCTGATTTCAACCTCTCACGACTTCAAGATTGAGAATACTTCGAATGGTCTTCTCCATCCCCTCGCATATTGTAGTTCATCACAAAGCTCTTGTAGCTTGGTGGAGCGGCTGAAGGATTCTGTCAATGACCGCCTCGTCGTGGAGGTTTATGTCCAGCTGGGACAAAGCGGTGATGCAACCTGCATATTTTGAGTATGTGCTCACCGATGTAACTGTTTTCCTCCATCTTACAACTATAGAACTTGTCGGAGACTTCATATCTCTCGACCGGGCATGAGCTTGAAAAACCAGTTTCAGCTCCTCGAACATCTCATATGCTCCGTGTTGCTCAAAAGCGCTTTTGGAGCCCCGGTTCTAGGCTGTAAAGCATGCCGCATCGAACGAGGGAGTAATCATCAAGACGTAGACCGCCAAGCGTTCATAACGTCTTGGTTCTCTGGGATGGGTGCTTCACCTAGCGGTGCTTCTAGGACATATTGTTTCTTGGCAGCTATAAGGATGATCCTTAGGTTCCGGACCCAGTCCGCATAGTTGCTGCCATCATCTTTCAACTTGGTTTTCTCTAGGAACGCGTTGAAGTTCATGGTGACATTAGCGTTGGCCATTTGATCTACAAGACATTTTGCAAAGATTTTAGACTATTGTTCATGATAATAAAGTTCATCTAATCAAATTTATTTATGAACTCCCACTTAGATTAGACATCCCTCGGTCATCTAAGTGTTACATCGATCCGAGTCGACTAGGCCGTGTCCGATCATCACGTGAGACGGACTAGTCATCGTCGGTGAACATTCTCATGTTGATCGTATCTTCCATATGACTCGTGTTCGACCTTTCGTCTCCGTGTTCCGAGGCCATGTCTGTACATGCTAGGCTCGTCAAGTTAACCCTAAGTGTTTACCGTGTGTAAATCTGTCTTACACCCGTTGTATGTGAACGTAAGAATCCATCACACCCGATCATCACGTGGTGCTTAGAAGCGACGAATCAGTAGCAACGGTGCATCGTTTAGGGGAGAACACTTCTTGAAATTGCTCTAAGGGATCATCTTATTTACTACCGCCATTCTAAGTAAACAAGATGCATAAACATAATAAACATCACATGCAATTATAAAGTAGTGACATGATATGGCCAATATCATATAGCTCCTTTGATCTTCATCTTGAGGCTCCATGATCATCCTGTCACCGCACGACACCATGATCTCCATCATCATGATCTCCATCATCGTGTCTTCATGAAGTTGTCACGCCAATGACTACTTCTACTACTACGGCTAACGCGTTTAGCGATAAAGTAAAGTAAGTTACATGGCGTTCTTCAATGACACGCAGGTCATACAAAATAAAGACAACTCCTATGGCTCCTGCCGTTGTCATACTCATCGACATGCAAGTCGTGATTCCTATTACAAGAACATGATCTCATACATCACAATATATCATCATTCATCACAACTTGGCCATATCACATCACATAACAATTGCTGCAAAAACAAGTTAGACGTCCTCTAATTGTTGTTGCATCTTTACGTGGCTGCAATTGGGTTCTAGCAAGAACGTTTTCTTACCTAACGAATAACCACAACGTGATCTTGTCAATTTCTATTTACCCTTCATAAGGACCCTGTTCATCGAATCCGCTCCAACTAAAGTGGGAGAGACAGACACCCAGCCACCTTATGCAACTAGTGCATGTTAGTCGGTGGAACCGGTCTCCACGTAAGCGTGCGTGTAAGGTTGGTCCAGGCCGCTTCATCCCACAATACCGCGGAAGCAAGATACGACTAGTAACGGCAAGTAAGTTGACAAGATCCACGCCCACAACAAAATTGTGTTCTACTCGTGCAAAAAGAACTACGCATAGACCTAGCTCATGATGCCACTGTTGGGGAACGTTGCGGAAAATTAAAATTTTTCCTACGGTTTCACCAAGATCCATCTATGAGTTCATCTAGCAACGAGTCATGGGAGAGTGATTTCATCTACATACCACTTGTAGATCGCGTGCGGAAGCGTTCAATGGAACGGGGTTGATGGAGTCGCATCACGCCGTGATTCAGATCACCGATGGCCTAGTGCCGAATCTGACAGCACCTCCGCTGCTCAACACACGCGTGACGGAGCGGATGACGTCTCCTCCTTCTTGATCCAGCAAGGGGAAGGAGAGGTTGATGATGATCCAAAGACGACGCATGCAGTGGTGGATGCAGCAGAACTCCAGCAGGCTTCGCTAAGCAACTACGGGAGGAGGAGGAGGTGTTTCTGTGGAGGAGGGAGGCTCCAAGGCTTATGGGTGCTGCCACCCCTCCTCCCTCCCTTTATATAGGTGCAAAAGAGGGAGGGCAGCCTTGCCCCTTCCTCCAAGGAAGGGGTGCGGCCAGGAGGGGAGGAGTCCATCCTCCGAAGGCACCTCGGAGGTGCCTTCCCCTTGAACTCTCCCTTCTTATCCCTAGGCGCATGGGCCTCTTGGGGCTGGTGCCCTTGGCCCCATATGGGCCAAGGCGCACCCCCTACAGCCCATGTGGCCCCCCGGGGCAGGTGGACCCCCCCGGTGGACCCCCGGACCCCTTCCGGCACTCCCGGTACAATACCGATAATGCCCGAAACTTTTCCGGTGACCAAAATAAGACTTCCTATATATAAATCTTTACCTCCGGACCATTCCCGAACTCCTCGTGACGTCCGGGATCTCATCCGGGACTCAACAACATTCGGTTTGCTGCATACTCATATTCATACAACCCTAAGCGTCACCGAACCTTATGTGTAGACCCTACGGGTTCGGAGACATGCGAGACATGACCGAGACGGCTCTCGGGCAATAACCAACAGCGGGATCTGGATACCCATGTTGGCTCCACATGCTCCTCGATGATTTCATCGGATGAACCACGATGTCGAGGATTCAAACAACCCCGTATACAATTCCCTTTGTCAATCGGTATTTTACTTGCCCGAGATTCGATCGTCAGTATCCCAATACCTCGTTCAATCTCGTTACCGGCAAGTCACTTTACACGTACCGTAATGCATGATCCCGTGACCAAACACTTGGTCACTTTGAGCTCATTATGATGATGCACTACCGAGTGGGCCCAGTGATACCTCTCCGTCATACGGAGTGACAAATCCAGCCTCGATCCGTGTCAACCCAATGACACTTTCGGAGATACCAGAGTGCACCTTTATAGTCACCCGATTACGTTGTGACGCTTGGTACACCCAAAGCACTCCTACGGTATCCGGAGTTACACGATCTCATGGTCTAAGGAAGAGATACTTAACATTGGAAAAGCTCTAGCAAAAGCGAACTACACGATCTTGTGCTATGCTTAGGATTGTCTTGTCCATCACATCATTCTCCTAATGATGTGATCCCGTTATCAATGACATCCAATGTCCATAGTCAGGAAACCATGACTATCTGCTGATCAACGAGCTAGTCAACTAGAGGCTCACTAGGGACATATTGTGGTCTATGTATTCACACGTGTATTACGATTTCCGGATAATACAATTATAGCATGAATAAAAGACAATTATCATGAACAAGGAAATATAATAATAATGCTTTTATTATTGCCTCTAGGGCATATTTCCAACACAAGGTACTGGTCCTCCTCATTTATTCCAACGTGATCCTCTCCTTCATAGCCCTCTTTAGATTTTTCTTGCCTTGTCAAGTTCTCCTCGGGTATCTCATACTCATATTGAGATTTCTGAGTTAAATCTTCCACTATGAGCTTGGGCACTTCCTTTCCTGGAGAAAGTCGGATTGGTTGAAGCAAACTCTGAGAAAACTTCTCCTCCTCACCATTCTTGCAGTACTGAACAAGTATCTTAACAATCTTGTCTTCCTCATTCTCATCATACATGCTGACCACATCTTCATCATTGCGAACTAGCACAAAATATTGGTTGCTACTATTCCATTTGAAAACACAACACCCTCATTGTTTCCCCATGGATATTTACTCAGCATCAGCCCCATAAGTTGATCATAACTGGTCTGCCTCTACACGAATGTCCCGGCTCCAAGAAGACACCATGCACCGGTCGCCTCTTGTAATTCATGTAAGAACGCTACCGTATGTCACAATCAACTTATAAGGTGGCAGCTCTGACCTACATTGACACAAATTGGACATCAAAAAAGTGTGGAATTAGGCTAGCTAGCTAAGCCATCAACATATATGACATGGAAAAAACTGATCAAAATAATCTTTTTTCCGCATTGTTCCATTATCTAGTGCTACACTAAGCAATCAGCATGTATGTATGACCAGACTAGCATCTTGACCATAAAAAACAATGAACTATCTTCTTGCATCTCATAGGAATTATTAAACTAGTTGCTTCACTCACGAATCCCTAATTGGTCTAGTTATGCACTAACGAACCATGGCATGTGTACAATAGACAAACCAGCAGATATGCCCCATGAACAGATCAAACTCCAATGAGTAACAGGAGCACAACAAGAAAATTACTTCTAACAGATCAAATGCTACACATCAGGTATTTGAGGAATTGAACACTTGCCCATCAGGGAGAGAAACCGGCAGGTTTGAGGTCCTCTGGGCCGCCCTTGCTGCCATGGCCGGGCGGGCGCTGCTCCTCCATCCCGTGTGAGCCATCAAGGGGGAGGAAGGGAGGTCACCGATGTGGACCGCGTCGGAGGGAGGCCTCACGCCATGGCCGGCGGCGCGACTCCCTCCATCCTGTGTGAGCCGCTGAAGGGGGAGGAAGGGAGGTCACCGATGTGGACCGCGTCGGGGAGGGAGGCCCCTGCCACCATGGCCGGCGGCGCGACTCCCTCCATCCTGTGTGAGCCGCTGAAGGGGGGGGAAGGGGGGTCACCGATGTGGACCACGTCGGGGAGGGAGGCCGATGAAGGGAGCCGCGGAGGAGGGGTCGCAGATGCGTGAAGCGTCGGCGATTCCAGAGCAGGTCCCCTCCGAGGGGACGTGGATGCGGCGCGGACGGCGGTGTGGATGCGCGGCGCGGCATGCTGCACGCGTGTGGCATGGATCGATGGCTAGGGCATTCTCTCGATGGTGATTGCGGATGGGTGTGGTTCGTTTGTGTGTAGATTTTTGTTTATGGGTCACTTGCAAAGCGGACCCACAAGTCAGTAAGGGCAACTAATGTCATTTTTCATATACTGACATGTCTTTTCTTGGTCAACTGGCTAGAGTAAACGGTCAACTCACATCTGGAATGGTATTTATGATATATTGTCAAAATCTAAGAGTGGCAGAAACAAACAAAGAAGAGACTTGTGGTGGAAGCTGCCATTGCAAGTTGCACCAAGAATGTACTCCATCCATCTCAAAATTCTTGTCTTGATTCGTCTAGATACGGATGTATCTAATACTAAAACATGACTTGATACATCCGTATTCAGACAAATCTAAGATAAGAATTTTAGGACCGAGGGAGTAGACAAGAAGAAATTCATTCAACCCGATTCTCATCCACATCCATGCATGCACAAATTATGCAAGATGAACAATCTGAGTTTCATCTTGATGATACGCACAGACAGCACAAGGAAATAACGTCTCCTGTTCTTCTCCGGTCCGGTCCGATCGATCGCCCTCACCCTCAACCTCATACACGCGCAGAAAACATAAAGAAAGATTCATTCATGCATGGCCACGGGAACGACGGACCCATGGTTGGTCTAGTAGTCGTCGTCGCCGCCGTAGTCGTCGTACCCGCCGCCGCCGCCGCGGTACATGTCCTCCTCCACGCGCTCCGTCACGTGGTCCTCGATCTTGTGCTCCACGTAGCTCGCCCCGCCCGCCAGCGCCAGCCCGCCCAGCACGCCCGCCGCCGCGCCCACCGCCAGCCCGCCCGCCATCCCCATCCCCTTCTTCTTCGTCTTCCCGCCGCTCTGGTCCAGGCCCACCCCCGTCGTGCCACCGTAACCCGCCGCCTGAGCCGGCTGCGCCGCGCCGTAAGCAGAAGCAGAGGAGCCGTACCCGCCCGCTCCCTGAGTCGGTGGTGCGGCGCCGTATGCCGGAGCAGAGGAGCCGTACCCCGCTCCCTGGGCCGGGGGCGCGGCGCCGTAGGGCGGTGGAGTGGAGCCGTACGGTGCTGCGGCCTGGGGAGGCGGCGCCGTGGAGCCGTAGCCCGGGTACCCCGACGGAGGCGCCGCGGCCGCGTACGCGCCGTAGCCTCCAGCTCCTGCCGCGGCGCCGTACGCGCCAGCTCCGGCACCATACCCACCACCGTAGGCATCGCGGGAGGAGCCGTAGCCGGCGGGCGCCGGGTAGGCGCCAGGGTTGTTGTCGTAGTACCTGGCCGGCTCCTTGACGGCGACGCGGACGTCAAGCTTCCCCTGGGGCCTCCCGGAGGGGCGCTTCAGCTTCAAATTCCTGGACACCTTGCCCCCGACGCCGGCGTCGTCGACGACGTCGCGGAGACGGAGCCGGGCGGAACCGACGAGCGGCTTGACGCCCTCGGCGGCGTTGACGTGGACGACGTCGATGTAGAGGACCGCGTCCTCCAGGCGGCTGGCGGGCGGGAGCGGGACGAGCACCTTCTCGTCCCAGGCGGGGTTGTCGCCGTTGTCGAGGTCGACGCGGGTGGAGCAGCGCGCGCCGGCGTCGACCCAGAGCACGGCGTAGGGCTTGAGGTCGCCGTTGCGCCAGTTGACGTTCTTGAGGTCGCGGGCGGAGCCGACGGTGATCTCCACCTCGTACCGCGAACCCATCTTGGCCTTGATGGTGGTGGTGGTTGCCCGGCGAGCCGCTGGTGATGTGGTTGTGGTGGGCTGCGGTGGTGGGCGGTGGCGACGGCATAAATAGGCGAGCGAGAGGGAGAGTGCGCGGGGCGGCTCGGGCTGGGGGCGCGTGCACTGGGGATGGTGCGGCGCAGCCCGTCGTCATGTTTGACTGGAAAGTGGGCCCGGTGTCTTTGGTTTGGTAGGATTATGAACTATTCAATGCATTTTCTAGGTGAGGATGCATGCACGCGGTTGGGTCAACGGTCATATTTTCTTTGTATTTTTCTTTGGTAGGATATGTACATTGTCATGACAATATTGGCATATCCTATCTCTATCTCTGTCTATCTTTGGACTATCTAGAACAATTATTATTACTTAGCATCGAAGGGATTGCACAAGATTTTATTTAGGAGATGCCAATAATCCAATGCAGAAAATTTAAAGACTGGTTCATTTCTAGAATCTCCTCGGACCTAAGTACTCCCTCCCTCCGTCACAGTTTACACGGCGCGCTTCAATTATTAGTAGTATTACTTAGCATCGAAGGGATTGCCCAAGATTTAGTTAGGAGGTGGCATGCACAAATTATTAAGGAGCAGAGTTAATGAGTAGCTACCCGATTTGGATCCTCCAAATTAACACTCAACACACATACTACTGGCATATCCTAGTATCTTTGTTTCTAAAATTATTATTACTTAGGCTCGAAGAGATTGCACAAGATTTAGTTAGGAAATGCTAACGTTGTATCGCTAAGCTTTTGCCAGCTGATTGTAACTCTGCTCCCATGAAATAAAACTCTATTTCACCCCGCACAAAAAAAAGAAAGTAGGTCATCTCTAGAATCTCTTCGCGCCTAAGTAATATAATTAATAATTATGGATTTACTAGCGCACGCAGAGAGTAAAAAGAGTACTACAACTACTAGAATGAGTGAATGAGTAGCTACTAGCCGAATTGGATTCTTCCAAACTAAGTCTAGTTCGAGGGTGGAGTGTCCAACTTTGAAAAAATGGGTCCATCAAATGAAATCATTGCATTGCATGACCATTTCATTTCCCTTTTTCCAAAAACTTGCATTGACAATGCCCATTATTGGAGTTAATCTTGATGACCCACTGTGTTGGGCCACACCAACTGAAGTGTGTACGGACTTTGTTGCAGCAGCACAAACAAGTTGACGACCATATTTATCTTGGTCGGGCCGCTTCACATGTAGGCACACATATCTAAAGCACGACAACACATAGACGCCCGTTGGCCCACATTTGATCTCTCTCTCTCTGTGTATACTAGTATAAGTTACATGCGTGTAATTGGATATCGACAGGCCATGTTTTAAAATACACATTGAAATTTTTTTTTATATATGCTGAACATTTTGCAAAATACACAATGGACAACTTTTTTTTAAATATGTTCAATATTTTAAATATACAGTGAATTTTTTTTAAAATGTAAGAAAAAATTTATAATACATCATTAACTCTTGTATAAAACAAAAAGTAGAAGAAACACAGATTGTTCATCGTGTTAATGTATTAACGAAAAAATCTTGATGCAACATTTTCTTAATGTAAAATGGACTTAAAAGGAAGATAAAAAACCGGACAGAAAAACTAAAGAAACAGAAAACCATTAAAACAGGAAATAATCAGAAAGAAAAAATTGACAAAACAAAAAAAAGTAACAGAAATAAGCGAACAAAAAGAAATAGTGAACGCACACAGCAGGCGCTGCAGCAAACTGGGCTGATCCACCGAGTAATGCTACACCTACTTAAAATTATATACCCCCTCAAAAAAATTACATACGGTTTTTACGTAACAAATAAAGTTTTTTTCGAGAGTACGCCAAAAGCGTACCTTAGCTTTATAGAAGACGTAACAAATAAAGTGAAAACATGGGATTGGATCAATGGGCGCGTGGTAGTCATCCCCATCATCTCCTCCCACTGTCCCCATGCCAAGAGGTGGTCCTTCCCCAGCGCGCCTCCGCCAGAGCCCTGCCGCGCCCGGCCGTCGCCTCCGCGTCGATCTCCAGAGACGAAGTTCTGCACTCAGTGTCACGGATTTTGTTTTTTGTTCCACCTCCGTTTAGTTTCAACTGTACTTACCTGATAAACCGGCGCCCTATCAAACCAGAGAAATGGACAAGCGCCCTAGCAAACCAAAGAAAATAAATTGTCAGAACTGTTGTTTATGCTTGTTTGATTCTGATGCTTCCAGTTGGCATTTGCGTGTCATCTATTCATAGTTACTGAAGCGCTACTTTTCTTAAAAATTGTACGCATACAAGCCGCAACGCTGAGTGAGCACAATTGTCCTATGACACATAATTCAGATTTTCACTTTTAAATACTTAAGAAGTGCAATTTTTCTTGAAATTTGTGCAAATACATGCTTCTGGTCAGAGTGAGCACAACTGTCCTACGGTACAAAATTCAGAGTTTTGCTACACATTCAGATTACTAAGAATGCCATAATTGCAAATACGTTAGAGGCATGCCGTGTAATTGCAACAATTATCAATAATAAGGTCTTATATATTTTGTAATTTCCAGGTCCTTTTTCTTGAAAAAAAAATTCAGGTCCTTTGATTGGTCTATTCTGCGTCAAAGGTCCCATTCACCTCTGGTAAATTCCGCTGCAGCCTTAATTGTACGTGTGCTTCAATCTATTTTCATGTTGTTTTCTTGGGCCTTAGTGTTTTGTTTCTTGGGTGTTTGAGGAACGCTTCACAAATTAAGCTCCTCTTAACAATTTCAGAGGCGTCGATTGGCCTGCAGCTCGTGTGGTCGGAGGTGCTCGTGTGGGCGGAGGTGCTCATGCGGGGCGAAACTTGGTGGTAAGCCTCTTCTCCCACCCCACCCCCTCTCAGTTCTTCCCCTTTGCTTTGGAAGATCTATGTTCATGCCATTTCTGTTTATAAATATCTTCTGTTGTTCTAGCTAATAGTCTTGACTTTTCCGGTGTTCATGGAGGTAACTAAGGTATATCTACGCTGTAGTCGACAAGGAGGCCTACCTATGATGCACGTGCAGTTGAAAATGTTTGCAAGCCAGCCTATGATGTCTGGTTGGAGGCCTACTTATGATGTAAGGTTGTTGTACACGGAAATTTTGTGGGATAGTTTGCGGATTGGGAGTTTATGTTTTTCTTCGTTAACTTTTAAGATTGTTGTAGTTAAAACATGAGATGGAAGCCTCATATTGAATACTGAGATATGTTACAAATTTATAGTAGTGACTATCTTCTACATCAGCCTTTGTTCAAATAGTCTATTTTGTATGTTTGTTCACGGAAGTTGATTATCCTCGCATACAACTACCCTCCGCTCATGAAGCCTCAGATTGAATACAGAGCTATGTTGCCAAGGATTAGAATGCATTATTTCCATAGAAGCAAGATTATTTTATCCTATTCTAAAATATTGTTTAATGCTTATATTTGGATGGGCACGATGTGGTGCAGGTTCCGCCGATTCTGGAAGCACACGGCTGAATGGAATCCAACGGAACCAATACTACATCAGGGTGCCCTGTTGAAGCATTTTGATTGGCCCGAGAGAATAGAGGACACTGCATCAGACAACCTTTTGCTTACTAACCTCGTAAATATTTGAAGTGTACGTTTCTAACCATAAAAATGATCTCATAACCTTGCCTGTGACATTGCACCTATGGTATAAGGAGTACGGCAAATTTTACAAATAGAACATATCTAATTTGTGGTAGCAGAATTACATTTATTACTGAATATTTGATGCATAATCCTTATTCCGTATGGAGCAAAGTCTATAACCTTTATATCTAAAGCAGTTTAACTTTGATACTAAGCAACGCGTATGCAAAGCTTTGCCACTTTCTGAAGTGCGTTGAAATAGGAGTTCCAGTTCTTGATTTTTCAAGAAACTGAAGAATAGCGTTTGAGGAAAGAGGAGAAGTGGGAGGCACGGGAAGCAAAGAATTGGAGAAGGGAGAGGGAAAAGGAGAAGTTGCTCAAGAACAATACTAGAAACGCCTTATCAGTAGGCTTTCGTTGCAATGTTTTCATGGATTATTGGATGAATCTTTCTCTTGATTGTTTTTTTAGGTAAGTTCATGATCACATTGAAAATATATGATGGATACATGGAGTTTTGTGGGTAACCTGATTTATTGTGCCTTTTTTAGATTTTTGTTTGGAATTAATATTCAGTACAACCATTGCCAAAGAATATTGATCAACAGATCAGCTTCTAAATCATTCATCATTTTTCAATGCTTTGTATGACAGGTTCAGTAAGATGATGACATCCGATTAATATCTTGCTGTTCAGGAGGTTTTGACCAAATGAAAAATATTGTTTTTTTCCCAGTGAAGATTAGCATGTTTGTACGCCTACCCCATAGTAAATTGCCGTATTCAGATCAATTGTTGGATTATCAGGGTCATGAACTGCTAAAAGATAGTGATGATCCCTTGAGTCTATTATAAGTACCATTTTAGTTTGATGTCCTTTTTATTGATTTGTTTATGATAATAATTGAGAAATAAAGAAGCATTGTGGCATATCAAATATTACCATACATGGAAAATACCCTTTGGAACATGGTGGTAATTACATCTGGTTATGTATTTTATTTTTTTTAAATTCAGAAAAACTTAAAACGTTCCAAAACTTTTTCCTAACAAACTTAATTTGTCGTTTTTGTCGTACAAAAATATTCTGTGACAAAATTTTGACAAATATTCTCTGACCTGAACCTTATGGTGTATATAGCGATTTTTTTTTACGTCCACAACAACATGAAAGTCATTTCTTGGGGAAAGAATTTATGTTGATGCAACGTGAAAAACATTATTATTGGAGATATATCATGTATGAACGAAAAACTATGTAAATGTCAACCCGTATTTTGATAATTATTTGATGACAAGTGAGACGTGCGTTGCACGTGCAAGCTTGGACACATTTTTTTAAAAAGTGGTTATGTAATTTAAAAGGTGTTTGACACATTAAAAAAATGCTCATGTGATTATAAAAATGATCACCTATTAAAACATCAATGTAATTATAAATGTGTTTGACAGATTTTTATGGAAGTTTTCATGTAAATAAAAAAGTGTTCAGTGCAGTTTAACATAAATGTTCATGTAATTAGGATTTTCTTTTCATGTATTAAAAATGTCCATGTAACTAGTATAAAAAAATGTTACTAATGTATATGAAAAATGTACAGCATCTATGACAAAAAGTATACATCCAAACATACATATAAAAGAAATGTTAAACATGTATTTACGAAATATCAAATGTGTATAAAAATGTTCCAGATATATTAAAAATGTAGAACATGTTGTAAATAAATTGAACAGAATAACACAATTTTTATAACTTTTGTCATGATTAATCGAATGTTAATGATGGATTTATAAAATTTTGAATGTCTATAAAAAGTGTTCCAGATGTATACGAAAAATGTATACCGTGTATTATAAACATTGAATATAAAACATAAATTTTAGAAAATGGTCATTATGTACAAAAAATGTAAATCATACATTTGAAAATATTGAGCATGAATTAAATAAATGTTCCTAATAAATACGAAAAATGTACAATGTGAATCAAAAATGTAGTCATCAAACAATTTTACTTAAATATTAATAAAGTGTTTGAAAGAATGATAAATATGTATAAAAAGATGTTCCCGTTGAACACAAAAAATATAAAAATGTGTATGAAAATGTAGACATATGTTGAAAAAATCAAAGTGAAAAATGAAGAAAGGCAGTGAAAACCAAAGAAACGGAAGAAAGAAACAAAGGGACAAAAGGAAGTCAAGAAGGAACAAAGAAAGAAAAGCAAAAAATACAGTGAAAACAAGTGAAAACCCGAGAAAGAAACAAATAAAAAAAGAAGAAAAGAAAGAAAAGAAAAAATGAGGAAGACCGGCGAGAAAACAAAGAAAACCAGTGAAAATATCTATCCTGGACTAGCCGCTGCACATGGGGGCTCACCTATCTAAGCACTACATACAGCAGAGGCGCATTGGCCCAAATTTGCTCCTCCCTCTATATATATTAATGCCTTTATTGTTTTTCTAAAAAGTTTGTTTCCACATTGCAAAAAAGTGGGAAAAGTGTGCATATAAAAATTACATGTATAATATGTAAGTATGAAATTTCATAATAGTATATTTTTATATGTGGCATAAATGACAAATGCGTAATTCGCTTTTTCTAGGACGAAAAGTTGGGTTTTACCGAACACCATATTATTTAACGAAAGTTTACGTGTATGTACTGAACGTGTATACATTTTCAAGAAAAACATTTGAACTTGTGTGAAAGTTTAAGTATCATATTCGCGTGTTAAAATACCGGGCTCCATGGAGCCTCGGAGCCAAAAATCCGCACCCCTGCTATTTTTTTCTTTTGAGGCCTACTAGTGAGTTGCCTGTGAGGTGTGAGAGATGTCATTACAACACATTATTGACACCCCATGACATACATATACACAGGAGTGTTAGATACAATTATGTCTCTACTGGTAGTTCAACTAATTGAAGAAAGTGTAAATCATGCCATAATAGAGCTCCAATATGTGGACGCAACACATTATATGCGTGTGTGGACCTTCAGAACAATTTGTTTTTGTGTTGTTCCTCCGGAAAGATGCATGCGATTTAAGAAGTTGCTGTTCGGAAGTTTCTTTAGTGAAAAAAATCATTAATTAGATATTCCGGTAATTGACAACAATTTTATTTATTCAAGAGGAGAAACATATCGGAGCAAGAGCTGCATGGAAGATTCTACAATAAAGAAGTGTGTGAAGAGATTATTCGTGATAATTAGCCAATTAGATGTGGCAAATGGTACATATTGGCCTACCGATCCCCCGCGGTGTGGTGACGAGGGATTGAGATCCTCCGCAGTACTGCATGGTGCTGTACTGCGGATGACATGTGGGGCCGGGTCCACACGGCAGTGACCGTACTGCATGGTGGGCTACGGCAGAGGATCCTAACCCAGTGACGAGGGGCCTAGGGTGGGTTGAGAAGACGAACACATCCACATAGTAGGATGGATTGATCGACCTACACCTAGAACCGTCTGTTACATATTACCCCTTCAAAAGGGTGTATTAAGCTTTTTTTTAACTTAAAAGGGTGCATTAAGGTTAGTTATTGGAAACTCTTGCAAATATCACTAAGAAAAAACATACAAATAATTGAAATATATCCAAAATGGCTGCAGCCGTTTGTTAATGTTAATCATCCAAATAAGAAATCCTGGGTATCTATCTCTCTCTCTTTCTCTCTGCATGTATATATATATGCATGAGCGTACGTGCAAGTTGTAAACACTAGAATAATGGAAGCACGCACACATATATCTGATCTTTTTAGAACACATATATCTGAGTTCAAAGTACAGGTACTCCTCCATGCAAAAAAAAAAAAGAGAGAGTAAAAGTTGAAAGTACGGGCATGCACCTCTAATAGCCGGCCAGCATATCGATCGGGCCCCTTGCTAAGCTAATTAAAGGCTATTCCATTCAGCAAAATCAACGCCAATGTGCACCGCTATCAATTTGCTTTTGGGTATAAATTTAAAATCTGCTGTAGCTAGCTACTCGGCCTTTTTCATATCGATCTGTCCGTTCTCCGTTGCAAGCACGCGAGGGGAGACGAACGAATATTGGACCACGCCATTGTATACTCTACTGAGGACAAGTCTCATGCCAGTATGTTGACTCGTCGCCTTTGCACAGCAAATTTTAGACCGATGGAATCAAAACGGAGTACTATACCATCTGTTGGACTTACTTTGACTATCCAAATTAATGCTTTGACCAATAATTAGTCTAGCAATATATAATCTATGTCGTTTTTTTTGCGGGTGTATATATAATGATGTTACATGAAATAGCCACCATCAAGCAAGCATTTCAAAATACTTCCATATGATTATAGTTTTGCAACCCCTGACTGAACATTCTATGGGAGATTCATGGTTAAAACATGAGTTTGGACACTCAAACTGCACCTTATGTTTTGGAAGGGGTGGGGTACTGCACTGCTATTCAGGTCATTACTTGAGTAATTCCGAATGCAAATGGTCAATCAAACATTCAATGTTTTGCTACTGATATCTTCTGTCTCATAAGTGCAGCATATACAATTAAACTACTCCCTCTCTCTCAGTTTATAGGACGTGCGCGTACCCCTAGGTCGTCAATTTGACCAACCTAATATAAGTCATATATTACAAAAAATATACCAATATAAACTTCAAATGTTCTATTTTCAAAAGGTATAATTTTTGTGCTATATAGTTTATATTAGGGTGATAAAATTGGCAACCTAGGTATACGCATAGGACTTGTAAACTGTGACGGAGGGAGTACATAATATGGTTAGTTACTAATAAGCTCTATATATTCTATTGCTAAACCATGAAAGTATATATGTTCGTAAACTTTGAACTCGGTTGTTTTCGCTCTTCTTGTAATTCCTGGTAAACGCATGTCAGTTTGACAAATAGCAAAGCAAAACTTTTATCAATAAAACATGTTCTGAATTTCCTTCCTAAACAAGAAAGCCATATAGTGAATGTACTTTAATCCCTAAAATAAAAAACCAAAATATCATATATATTTCTGTGCTACAACCATACACACACTACTAATGTTTTCAAAAAAGGAGGATAGCATGCTTGGCCTCTGCATTAGTTGATGCACACAACCATCTATTATTGAATATTTAACGATACCAAGTGAAGGCAATCCAATATGGATCTTCGTCGCAACAAGATATCCACAAAACCACCACAAACCCCATGCCATGTGACGGAATTATGTGTATTGTTACACATTCATGTATAAAAGACATGTAATTGTACCTAATTCTCATTTATTAATTTCGTATTCCTATGTTTGGGGGATCGTGCAAATAAAAAAGGCCCGTAAACCTGATGAAATGACCACATATGGCCACTTCATGCACCCGTGGCAACATCAACTTGTCAAAACAGTGCTAGAAATGTGGAATGAAATTCATGTAACCCAAGGATGAGCAATGTCTATCGAGTAAAATTTGCTAAAAAAATGACTTGAGTAAAGCGTAGTTTAGTTAGACAGAAGATTACAAAGCAAAACTGATTAATCTTGCAACATCATTGCAAGAAATGTGGAATTCATTGTCAATATTTCTGAGCAATGTCAGGAGCTC
This sequence comes from Aegilops bicornis, assembly GCA_021605145.1. Classification (NCBI taxonomy): domain Eukaryota; kingdom Viridiplantae; phylum Streptophyta; class Magnoliopsida; order Poales; family Poaceae; genus Aegilops; species Aegilops bicornis. The sequence goes on along the minus strand of CM038672.1, from coordinate 715,743,751 downwards.
TTGTGCTCATAGAATTGCAATTGCATGAAACAAGCTACTCCCTCCATCCCATAATGTAAGACATTTTTTTGACACTAGTGAACGGCTTACATTATGGGACGGAGGGAGTATACATGTATATCTAGTTAAGTTGAAGGAACTTTGTGAACTATGTAGGATACATATGCATGCAAATCCGAGAGATGGAGTATATAAGAGTCATACATTTGGAGATTTCGTATTACCGTACAATCACTAATTAACTCATTTATAATTCCTCAGGCATGTATAACTCCAGATGATTTTTCACAGATAATAAGCAAAGCAAATTAAGCAGAGATTCTAGCTAATTACCAGCTGCTAGATGTATATGCAATGCAAGTTCTTCTCTAGTTATTGGTAGGATGGATTTCGATGAGGATCCGATCTTGATGAAGCTCGGAGAGGTCGACACATGGACCACTCCTGAAGTCCTGACTGATTGATGCTAGCAAGTAGGTAGCTAGTAGGGCGGCCGTGCATGCGCCGCCCATTCCGGCGCCGCGTGCCCGCCACCTCCCGGCATCAGGTTCGGCGGCACGCCGTACATCGGCATCCCCGTGGCGGAGGGGTCGCCGGCCATCATCGGAGGAAGAGGAGCACCAACGCCGTGGGCGCCGTGCCTGCGGGCGGCGTCGAGCTGATGGTGATCCTCCTCGGCGTCGTCGAGCGGCAGCCGCTCGTAGGTGGCGTTGGCGAAGGTGGACGCGATCACCATGACGGGGCCCGCGGCGGTGAGCGCGCCCACGACGCTGCCCCCGACCACCTGCCCCTGCCCTCCGGCCAGGTACACGGTGAGGCCCGTGGACCCCGGCGGGGAGGGCCCGGGGAGGAAGGTGCCGGTGAGGGAGAGTATCTCGAAGCGGCCGCGGAGGGCGACGACGGCCCCCGGCGCGGAGGGCTGGCGCAGGGCGACGTCGGCGACGGTGCCGGCGCCGCTGAGCACGCAGACGCCGCGCTGCCTGCGGCGGGAGAAGTGGGCGATGGACTCGGCGACGTCGGCGCCGCCGGCCACCTCCATGACGTGGCTTCGCAGCGCGTTGGGGCTGTCGCGCGTGACGAAGATGGGCGGCTTGGGCTTGTTCTTGGAGCCCGGGGGGCGGCCGCGCGGGCGGCGGTTCGCCGGCACCACCACGGCGCCCTCCTTGGGCTCGTCGTCCTGCTCCTGCCCGCTCCCCCCGCCGCTGTGGCTGCTCTCCCGGTCCACCTTGGGCGCCGCCATGGCGTCCTCCAGCTGCTGCTGCTGGTGGTTCTGGTTCTGGTTGCTGGCGAGGCCTGATGCAGGCGGCGCCTCCGTCAGCCGGCCTTCGTCCCACCACCTGTTGGCCATCTCCACCTAACCTAACTGATCTCTGCTTCCTTTCTTGATCTGCTCTTCTTCTTCTTGGTGGCTAACAAGCTTTCTTGATTAGTTAGTTGTCTTCTTCGTCATGATGCCGTGGATCTGCATACAAATGAAATGAAGATCAGAGAAGCTTCATGTCAACACAAAAGAGATCGAATCGACGAAAACTAGCAACAACCATATATACATGAGATAGATACTTGTTTACAGAATTAAGAATATGATGTGTGTGGGGATTGGGAAACAGCTCCTTGTTATCTTTTGATTTCATGAGCAAGCTAAAGAAAAGGATGCATGGAACTAAAGGGCCGGGATCGATGAACCTGATCTAGTATCTAGGAGATGGAGAGGAAATGGAGATGAGTACCTTGTGCGCCATGAAGTTGCAGATAAGCAAACCAGGAAGATCTAGAATTAGCTAGATCCCCATCGATTCGATCGATCTAGTATGAGGTTTTGGTTGCTCCTTCTTTTTGTTGGTGTGCAGTGGACTAGCTCAGGCCTCAGCGAGTGTGTGTGTTGTATATATGGAGGATCCAGAAAGCTAGCTAGCTAGAGGGTAGAAGAGGGGGAGGAAGACTTGCTTGCTGCGAGCTGAGTAAGCAGGCTTTGTCATGGAGAGAGGATGCATGAGGTGTGTTGATGGGTACCTTCTAGTTGTACTTGTTCCACACCTGCCCCCAAGCTAATTCACCTCTCTATAGTTATCAAAAAAATATTAACTTCACTATAGATCGATCGATATGCATGCATACTAGTACTAAAGCAGTATGTGTACATGGCATTGTTCTTCTTACATACAGAAAATTAAGGCTAAGTGTGCACCCCTTTAACTTGGTTTACCTATATTTTACGGTGGGTAACGTGGTGGGGAGTACAACTCCCACATACAAAAAAAAAATACTTTGTATGATTGCATGGACCACTATTGGTACCATTTTTTTAGCTGCCTACAAGTATGTATACCATCAAATGTGGATTGGCATATATTACCAGCCCCACCAACCGGTTTATTCATGTTAAATTAATGTAAGGTATACTTTTCAACGCCGTGATTTTGAATACGTAGCCTTACACCGAATTTTATATAAAAATGAAAATGACCGTCGATCCAAGTAGAAAAAAAAATCTATGGTGTATACACAAAGATCTACTATGGGGTTATTCAAGATCTTCTATGGGGTGATTTTGAATACGTTGCCTCCACTGATATATTTGTATAAAAAAATGACAATGACTGTCGATAGAACTAGAAAAATCTACGGTATATACACAAAGATCTACGGTGGGTCTTGTCAAGATCTTCTACGTAACAAGTATGTGGGCTCTAAGGCACTCTCGCCAGGCTAGTGGAAATTCGATGACTCGCATCGGCTGGTTGGATGAAGAGAGGTAATTTTTCTTTCTTTTGTAACCTTAAGCATCACACATAAGATTTTAAGAAGACCAGCATCTGGAAAATATCCCGCTTTGTGAGCGGTTCCCATTGGGGTTTTCATGTTTTGTGTATAAGCATGTTACAGTTGTGAAAGTCTTATGTATTCCATCGGCAGATGTGGCCTTTAGATTTTAAGAAACCCTAAACCCTAATCAAACTGGCCCATGGCTAGTAGAACAGTTCCATTCTTAGATCAAGGTATTTTTATAGCTACCACTAAGTATATACTTCAAAATAAACCATCCTACCATCAAATGTGGATTGACATATATTACCAACCCAACCAACACTTTATTTATATTACGTATAACATGTACTTCTCAACGTCGTGATATATATGATGATTTGTATAGAAAAATGGAAATAGTCATCGATCCAAGTAAATGATACAATGGAAGCGGATTAGGAGCACTCGGGTGCTCCACCCCCCCCCCCCCCCCTATATTCAAAAATTATTTAGTAATTCAAAAAAAGGTCAAAATATGCTGGAACTTTTTTGGAATCAAATATGACCAGGTATTATACTCATATAAAAAGTTTGGCCAAGGAATGATTCCCGTTGACTTCAGGCAAAAAAACAAATTTATGACGACAATATAGCATAAATAGCTATATCGTTTTTTGGCAAATCTTTGACCCCACATACACTAAAAGTCATTCCCCTGTTTAATCATTTTATATGAGTGCGATACTTGGTCATGTTTGATTCCGTAAAAAGTTCCGGGATTTTTTTGACTTTTTTTTGTAACAAAATTATTTTTGAATATAGGGCGGTGTGGCAACCGAGTGCTCCTATGTATTTTCGATGATACAATCGCCAACTTCTTTTCCGACAAACATGAGATTAAACCACCAACCTTTCTATTAGTCGGTGCACGGAGCAATGTATTCATTAATTGGAAGTGCGTTAGAGCGAGCGCATCACACTACGTACGTAGTAGCAATAGAGTATCAACACATATACAACTCACGCATCAGAATTTTGATTATAAATGACACAAGACAGGCAATGCCAGGTTATTTCATATGTCTTAATTAATTAATTATACATGAAAGACCATTATTTGTTGTGGTGTTGGTGGGGCCGATTATACTATGTATTTATAGTTTACAATGCATTTAGGCTGGGTAGGAGGGAGTGTATTGGAGATTAGGCCTCCTTGCAAGAACGCATGCACACTCTAAATTTATTTTTTGTTGCATGCATGCTGATTGTAGGTAGGTATCAAGTAGTATGTATGTAGCTTGATTTATTTTCCTCCACCTATCTGATCACTCATGTCAAGTCTAGGGCTTCAACCGGTGGGGTGGTTCCTCCACAAGGAACATAACCATCTGTGCTATGCTCAATTCAATGCATACATCATGTTCATGTAAGCTCCTATTGATGACTATCCGTATCCAGATGGCAAGTCCTTAAAAGGGGTTTTCAATAAAGGTGTATTTATTTATTTATTTGAAATATTGCATCAAGGAGATATGATCGAAAAGAGTTACACGTGTATACATGGAAATACTAATACTAATATATAGTAGAAGTAGCTTGCATTATGCATTATGCCTTTGTTATGTCAAATAATCATGTCGTCGTATAATTTACTGTTGTTGATTAAATCGTTCGAACACTTCCAAAATCCGTCCTACTTGTTAATTAAATAAATTAATCCCTTGATTAGACTAAGTACGGCTCCCAATAGCTAGGGCTGATGCTCTGTACAATATGGCTACCATACTGTCGTGTACCACCCACATGGATGTTTCTTGTCAGCCATTCAAGATCAGTTCGAGTCGGGAAGAAAATAATCAAAATCACCTTTCACGTCACTCACCAATTAATTCGACCGACGACTCTGTGACGACAGGTGTCAAGAGATGTCTAAACTTGTGTCTCTTGGAACAGGTTACGTTCATTGAATTTACTCATTGTTGACATATATACTTATTATTAGCTGTAATTGTTTTGCTTTCTCTTCCATGAGTTTTATGCTACCATGCACCCTTTTGTTTTTCCATTTAAATAGACAATAGCCTTGCCACCTCTACACTTGATACCACATTTCATTCGAACTCCTCTGCTTCTCCTCTAGTACCGTCGTTGCTTCTTGATCATGCCATCGTTGCACCGTTCACTGTCATCCTTGGAAAATACAGAGTAAACCTATGATCACCTATATATTACACATTATTATTGCCATCAACTTGAACTGTAGCTAGAGTTACATCAACACAATCATTCACCCTCTGTCCCATTGTAATAACCCTCGATCTAGCAAGTAGTAGCCATCCTTAGGATCTAGAGGGGGGAGCAGAAACAACTGATATTACTTGACCAACATGATCTTGATTTTCTCTCCAATAATTAATTAATAATATACTAATATAATCTAAAATGTAAGTCAGTGTAGGAGTTTCCTAAACGTTTTAAAATTAGCAACCTAGTAAAAAGGAAAAACTAGTAGCATCCAAAACACCAAATTAATGCTACTAAACTCATCAAGAAATATGCTTTTACAATTATTTTTATGTGATCTACATGTTTGGAGACTACAATATACCCTGGAAAACTTGCATTTTAGAGGGAACAAACATAAATATCAGAGTAGCTAGGGCTTTCGAAGAAGAAACCAAAATCCAGGTTCCATGCCAGACACCTAACATGATCAATGGTATAGAGTCTAATAATGAGAATTGGCAGGCTCGCCAATAAAGAAAAAGAAATATGAATTAGCCAGTAGTATATATCTTCTAATGGCATGGGGGCTTGGGCTCTAGTGATGTTACATGAACATGCAAGTCTCAATTAGCTTTGATCCCCGGTTAATTTAAAGTACTGAGAAGTAGTGATGAGATTCCATTTGGCTCTATTAGTGGTGGTCCTAAGCACAAGTTGCCAAGTAACACTACTAGTGTACTCACTGAATCACTGATCCACTACGTACTAACCAGGCCAACTACTAATCAAAGATCGATGATCTCGCCCGTCATCGTCATGCATGGTTTGTTTATGTAATCAATCCAGCTGGTTGCTTAATTTAGCGTAAGCTTTGCTCCTTAACTCGACACGTGTACCCGATCATGCTAAAAGCTACACAACTTGCTAGAAGAACAGCTTACCCATCCTATCTTTTTTCTTCTGTTGTGGGTTACCCATTCTCCTTTTAACATGCTCTAGAACAAGTAGACGACAACATAATCCTAGTTGTCCATATGTATGGGTAGATGGAAGGAGAAAAATATGTTTTGGTCTCTCAATTATTGCCAAAGTTTAAACTAATTTCATTACGGAAAACTTCCGGTCTCCCTTTTTTATTTGAAAAGGCAAAGGCCATATATTAAGTAGCAAGGATAGTGACCAAAACACCCATACAAAAAATGAAAATTCCATTCATGCTTTTGGGGTGACCAAGTCTTCTTCCTCCTACATCCATCAACGACGCGCTGTGAGAAAAGCTCATTGTCATTTCTGGCCTCCGTCTCAATAGAGCAAATTTTTATAAACTCGTGATCTTGTAGAAGCGGCAACAGGGAAGTCGTCTATGTAGAACAAAAGATGTCGGTGGCCCCAGAGAAGAAAATGCTAGAGAGGGCATGTAGAACGCCCTAGGGCCGTCCATATGATGAAGTCAGGAACACAACCCCTCCCCCCCCCCACACACACACACACACAGAGAGAGAGAGAGAGAGAGCGATCGATGAGGCCCAGGTTGGCCAACCTTTGTCGGTCCAAACCGGAGACGGAGGACCAACACATGACCACATTGTCTGCTACATAGGTCTGCCCCGTTGAGACAAATCTATAAATGAATAAAGCAAACCTTGAGAATATGAAGAACCACCACCGACACAAGGACAAGACAGGGAGACCTTATTCCACACCGACGGCGATGCGCCATCATCTTGCCACTACCGGTCAGAGACATAACCTAACTTAAATCCTAACTCTACCACAAAGGGACTAAAGCCTTGGGGTGCTTGCCCACTCCTGTCGCTGAGGGGACAAAAGAAAGAAGATGGGGCCTGCAGTCTCTTACAAGGGTGGAGGGTAGATTGCCCGTCGTCCTTGTTCGCCTAGTTCACGAGAGTAGGGAAGTGAAAGAAAACTTCTGGTCTCTCAATAGTGCCAAAACCATATACATTATTTTCGGAAAATAAATTATAAGGGGGACCCAAAAGTATAATTGTGAATTCATATTCATTAGGAGAATTCCTCTTCCCCCATTAATTGAGCTAGGCTCTCTACCCACAAAAAGAAAATAAAAGAAGAAGAGCTAGACTCCCACTTCTTAAAACCATCAAGATTTAGTCTTCTTCCTTGCATAAAAGATCACGGGACAAGTGAGGTAAATAAAAAATTAACATAGGAAAAACAAGAAGCTGTTTTTTATTTTTAAAATATAAACTAGCTAAAGGAAAACAAGGGGAAACCAATTTCTTTTGTGTGTGTGTGGGGGGGAGCTAGAAAAAAGCACAGGAAAATCACCAACGTAAAAGTTTACTGAACACAAAGAAACCGAGAAAACAAAATGAGGAAATTTGAGGGAAATAGCAAAATAACCAATAGTTAGGTGAAATCACGAGTATCCATGGTTTGAGGGTAGATTTGTCGTCGCCCCTGGCTGCCTCGGTCACGGGAGTAGGGAAGGGGAAAGAAAACTGCTGGTCTGTCGATAGTGCCAAAATCATATAGATTGTTTTTAATACTTCTATAAGGGACTCCCTGAAAATATAATTGTGACTTGATGTCTACTACACAACCTTCTTCTTGTAGACGTTGTTGGGCCTCCAAGTGCAGAGGTTTGTAGGACAGTAGCAAATTTCCCTCAAGTGGATGACCTAAGGTTTATCAATCCGTGGGAGGCGTAGATTGAAGATGGTCTCTCTCAAGCAACCCTGCAACCAAATAACAAAAAGTCTCTTGTGTCCCCAACACACCCAATACAATGGTAAATTGTATAGACGCACTAGTTCGGCGAAGAGATGATGATACAAGTGCAATATGGATGGTAGATATAGGTTTTTGTAATCTGAAATTATAAAAACAGCAAGGTAACTGATGATAAAAGTGAGCATAAACGGTATTGCAATGGTAGGAATCAAGGCCTAGGTTCATACTTTCACTAGTGCAAGTTCTCTCAACAATAATAACATAATTGGATCATATAACTATCCCCCAACATGCAACAAAGAGTCACTCCAAAGCCACTAATAGCGGAGAACAAACGAAGAGATTATGGTAGGGTACGAAACCACCTCAAAGTTATCCTTTCTGATCGATCTATTCAAGAGTCCATAGTAAAATAACATGAAGCTATTCTTTCCGTTCGATCTATCATAGAGTTTGTACTAGAATAACACCTTAAGACATAAATCAACCAAAACCCTAATGTCACCTAGATACTCCATTGTCACCTCAAGTATCCGTGGGCATGATTATACGATATGCATCACACAATCTCAGATTCAATCTATTCAACCAACACAAAAGTACTTCAAAGAGTGCCCCAAAGTTTCTACAGGAGAGTCAAGACGAAAACGTGTGCCAACCCCTATGCATAGGTTCATGGGCAGAACCCGCAAGTTGATCACCAAAACATACATCAAGTGGATCACGTGATATCCCATTGTCACCACAGATACGCACATGCAAGACATACATCAAGTGTTCTCAAATCCTTAAAGACTCAATCCGATAAGATAACTTCAAAGGAAAACTCAATCCATTACAAGAGAGTAGAGGGGGAGAAACATCATAAGATCCAACTATAGTAGCAAAGCTCGCGATACATCAAGATCATGCCAAATCAAGAACACGAGAGAGAGAGAGAGAGAGAGAGAGAGAGAGATCAAACACATAGCTACTGGTACATACCCTCAGCCCCGAGGGTGAACTACTCCCTCCTCGTCATGGAGAGCGTCGGGATGAATAAGATGGCCACGGTGAGGTTCCCTCCCGTGGGTGCTTGAACAGGCTCTCGAGAGGTTTTGGTGGCTCTGAGAGGCTTGCGGCGGCGGAACTCCCGATCTATTGTTGTCTCTGATGTTTTTAGGGTATATGGACTTATATAGGCGAAAGAAGTCGGCCAGGGGAGCCACGAGGGGCCCACGAGACAGGGGGCGCGCCCAGTAGGGGGGGGGGCGCCCTCCACCCTCGTGGCCACCTCGAAGCTTCCTTGACTTCAACTCCAAGTCTCCTGGATCACGTTCGTTCCAAAAATCACGCTCCCGAAGGTTTCATTCCGTTTGGACTCCGTTTGATATTCCTTTTCTTCGAAACACTGAAATAGGCAAAAAAACAGCAATTTGGGCTGGGCCTCCGGTTAACAGGTTAGTCCCAAAAGTAATATAAAAGTGTATAATAAAGCCCACAAACATCCAAAACAGATAATATGATAGCATGAATGCTTCATAAATTATAGATACGTTGGAGACGTATCAGCATCCCCAAGCTTAATTCCTGCTCGTCCTCGAGTAGGTAAATGATAAAAAGAAGAATTTATGAAGTGTGAATGCTAGCAGGTGCGAAAGTTTGATCAATGATAATTTTAGTCACCTTTTCTAGCATCATTATATGTCATAACAGTAGCTCATCTCATAAAACTTCTCATGTTCAAGTAACAAGCTATTCACATGTTAAAGCATAGACCATAAACTTTCTTGAAAACTAGCAAACTTCATTCTCAGTCATCAAATAATTACAATTCATCTTATTTTCAGGAAGGGTCTATGTTAGAGCTTTGATTTAGCAAATCCCACATACTCAACTATCATATAGTCTTCCATGATTGCTACCACTCAAAGCATATTTTTAGAACAAATAGCATCCATCGAACACAGAGAAAGATAGGGGCTTAATGTTTCGCCTCCCAACTTACTTATCATATAGATAATTGTCAACAATAATAATTCATGATCAAATATATTTGAATGGACATATATGCTTAGATCTTTCCATCACATGATGCTTGCCAACTAAAGAGTAGGTTGGAATGAGAAGGAATACTACTGACTCTTGCATAAAAGTAAAAGATAGGCCCTTCGCAGAGGGAAGCAGGGATTTGCAGAGGTGCCAGAGCTCAAAGCTAAAACAGAGATGAAAATAATTTTGAGAGGTATGCTTTCATTGTCAACATAACGACCAAGAGTTCCCAATATCTTCCATACTACATACATTATAGGCGGTTCCCACGCAGAAAGGTAAAGTTTTTACTCCCCCTCCACCAACATTCACACTCCACGGCTTGTCCGAAACAACGGGTGCCGTCCAACTATCAACATTCCTGGGGGAGTTTTGTTTAATTTATTTTTGATTTGATTTTGATCTTTTGATCATGGGACTGGGCATCCCAGTTACCAGCCATTTTCTAAATGAATGATAAGCGGAGTCCACTCATCGTGAGAATAACCCACCTAGCATGAAAGATACTGACAACCCCTAGTCGCTACATGAGCGATTCGGGCATACAAAACAGATTATTATTTGAAGGTTTAGAGTTTGGCACATGCAAATTTACTTGGAACGGCAGGTAAATGCCGCATATAGGTAGGTATGATGGACACTCATGGAAGAAACTTGGTTCAAGGAATATGGATGCACAATCAGTATTCCCGCTTAGTACAGATATTTTGGCTAGCAAAGGATTCTAAATAGCAAGCACCACATGTTAGAGGATCCATAACAATATAACTTCTATACAAATATACCCAAGCATAACTCATTATTTTGTCTTCCTTGTCCAACTTCAACTAATTTGCTCAGGTTTGAAAATAATTAATGGGGCTCACAATCATAGAAGATGTCCAAGATAGTATATTTATATGTGAAATCTCTCTTCCTTCAATATTCTTTTCATGAATTGTTCAAGTGACCAATACAATGTTTGCTAACCTTCAAAAAATTTACCACCTCTACTTCTTATATGTGAAGGCATTACTCCCATGGGAAAGGCATATGAAACATATATAATTTCAGATTTATGATATTCAAATCATTCAACTATTTACTCATAGGATATAAGTGAAGCACACAGTAAATGACACACTACTCCAAAAAGATATAAGTGTAGATCAATGAGTAGTTAAATAATTATGTAGCTATGTGAAGACTCTCTCTCATTTAAGAATTTCAGATCTTGGGATATTATTCAACAGCAAGCAAAACAAAATAAAACGACACATCAAGGATAGCACTCATCATGTGAAGAAGCAAAAACTTAGGCTCAACCGATACTAACCGATAATTGTTGAAGAAGAAAGGTGGGACGCCCAGTAGGGGGGGTGCGCCCTCCACCCTCGTGGCCACCTCGAAGCTTCCTTGACTTCAACTCCTAGTCACCTGGATCACATTCGTTCCAAAAATCATGCTCCCGAAGGTTTCATTCCGTTTGGACTCCGTTTGATATTCTTTTTCTTCGAAACACTGAAATAGGCAAGAAAACAGCAATTTGGGCTGGGCCTCCGGTTAATAGGTTAGTCCCAAAAGTAATATAAAAGTGTATAATAAAGCCCATAAACATCCAAAACAGATAATATAATAGCATGAATGCTTCATAAATTATAGATACGTTGGAGACGTATCATGACTTCAGATTCATGCCTAGGAGGACTTGAACCTGAACGCTAAAATTATAGACTCTCTTCCCCCACTAAGTGAGCTAGGTTCTCTCACTGCAAAAAATAGACTTTCACTCCTTAAAACTATCAAGATTAGTATTTGTTCCTACATAAAAAAATCACTAGAAAAGTGAGGTAAATAAAAAATACATATATGAAAACAAAAGGCTGAAGTTTTCTATTTTTAAAAATAAACTAGGTAAAAGAAAACATGGGGAAAATAGAACAAAAATACAGGAAAGCCATGAAAGTAGTACTTTACGAAACGCAAAGAAACCTAGAAAAGAAAATGAGAAAAAAATGAGGGGGTGGGAGGGAGGGGGTAGAAAAATACTCTCTCTGTCCCATAATATAAGATTTTTTTTCAAGCTAGCACAGTTTGAAAAACGATCTTATATTATGGGACGAAGGGAGTAACTAATAACTAGGTGAAATCACAAGTATCCATGGTTAATTTTCTTGAATACGTTTTATCGTGTTCCATGGCTTTCTTGAATTTTGTCGCCGAGTTCCAATGTTTCTAGAGTATTACAATTGTTATGCATTTTACATTCCTGTAATCTTTAGTAATTTTACTACAGTAGAGTACTTATATATCCTATTAAGTTGTAGGTTTGATTGATTTTTTTTGTTCTCATTTCGTTGCGCTTGAAACCGTACCGTGTGACCATAAGAAAATAACTTTATGTGGATTTATAGGCCAAATGTAGATGGTTTTGACACTCAAGGGACCAATGTTTTTTTGGTATCAGAGTTGAGGGGATGAACTAGTTGAGAAAGTGGTACTTTCTTTTTGTTTGCTTTTGGGTGAATATTGGCCAGTTAGTAAAAAATTGCCTCCTCTTGACTCAAGCTAAAGTAAACGGCGGGAACATCATTTTTTTTCCTTTGTAGAAAGAAAATGTTCAGAGTTAAAAAAAAATCTCTCACTTCTCACGGCTTTTATTTTTTGAGAAACTTGCCACTATAATTAAACCTCCAAAACGTCAGGTACAGGGAAAAATTCAGGAGTGGCATTCAACCAAACATGTCTACCAAACTGAAATAAGACTGAAGACCTGGCTAAGTTATGAGCTTCAGTGTTCGACTCCCTTCCTTCATGGACGATTTCTGCCGCTTCAAAAGTAGTATGTCTCGCCTTAATGTCTCGAATAATCATAGATGAGGGTCCACGGAAAGAATCCTTCAGATGACACACTGTCGCTATGCAATCTGTTGCAATTCTCACCTTTCTGATATAGAGATCAACAGCAAGGGATAGAGCCTCACAACAGCATGAGCTTCCAATATCTCCGGATCAGCAAGCCCCTCGAAGCAAGTCACCAAGCACCCATAAACTTTCCCTGACCATCTCTACAGATTGCAGCACAGCACCCCTATCTCCATGACGAGAGAAACAGCCGCATCCACATTTATTTTAGGTTCTCCATCAGGATGTTTTATCCACTTCGGCGCCCTTGATCTTGGGCCAGCAACTTGTGTCAACTTCTCTGGTATGAGATCAAGGTCCTCCAAATATCTGAGAATAAAAAGTCTAGTGGACAGCGGACTTTGGAAAATCTGCTCGTGCTTTGCCTTTCTCCGCGCCCACCAGATAGCCCACAACGTGACAAGAACTTTTGTAAAGTTTTGTTCGCCCAGTGTTTCCTGTAAACTAGCCAACCAAAGTTTAGCATCACCAGATGTTCCACCAGTTCCTCCTCCATCAATGCCCAGATGCATTTGGACATATGACAATCCAGCAGTGCGTGCCGCCAAGAGTCCGCAGCAGCATTGCAGATCACACAGGTATCAGTTTCAGACATATGCCGCCTCTTGAGTGTTTCACCAGTGGGGATACTGTTTTTTGCTAGTCGCCATGCAAAAGATCTGACCTTGGCCGGCACTTTTGCCGACCACAATTTAGTCCACTGGTTCCTGGCCATCCTCGTATCCGAGCTGCTAGACCTCCCTTCTAACCAGTCCTCTCTTCTGACGGCTGAGTTTTGTTTTCAGTCACTTCTCAGGGCTGAGTTGAGATGTGCTTGGAAGCCCATGTGACAAAGTAGGCCTTCAAGGTAGGCGGGATATACTTCTTCAAGCTTGGAAGCCCGGCTGGGGGTCGGTTACTCGATTGAATCCCGGCTCCGGCGATCGCCGGCGTCCGAGCCTCAGATGTCGCTGACCGGTAGATTGGAGACGAAATGCCTCGCATGCCAGCACTATGCAACTCCGCCACCGTGCAGGCTCGTGCAGGTCAGATCAGCCTACCTCTGTACGCATCTCTGATTTCAAGCATCACCCACCATGAACATAACCTGTTCGACGGAATGCCTCCTCCTAATCCAAAAAACATGGCCGCCATCTTGCTAAGTAGGGCTTGCAGACCACATCTCCTAATTAAGTCTAGACTTTCCTTCTGCTTTTTGACTCCCTCACACACCCATGAACCGCCGCTCAGTGGGCAGTTTGGCGTCTTTGTCATGATCCTAACTAGTTATTTAGTTGATTTCCACTGAATCAGATCTTAACTTCCATTCCAATTATTGCTTATTTTTTTGATGGCAGAGATGAGGCCTTGTTATGTCATCCCTATCGTTTGGACACGCACACGACAAACTACAGTGTTAATTGTGATTCCCTAAGCACGAAACTTCTTTCTCAGTTGCACTAAACCAATTGTCTGGCTTGTAGGCAGTGAATTAATGATGAAGCATTTCAACATAGCTTGGCATATGTTGCCAAGTCACTACAGCTAAAAAGTCACGATGAAGCATTTCAACATACTTCAATGATGGTTAGTAAAAATCACATCTTCTACACCCTGCTTGATTCAGCATTTTATTACAGGCTGCTCATGGAACATTCTACAATGGTTATCCATGGCTTAGAATTTGACCAACTGCACATTTCCAAAACAGAACTGCTGGTAGGTAGTTTTGCAGTCACCAAACACATGATGTGACACCTAGCATATCGGTATCTCTGATTCTTGCCAAGCCACTAGAGTGAGAAAAGCACGATGAAGCATTTCAGCATACTTCACTGATCGTTAGTAAAAAAAAACATGTCTCTTCACCCTTCTTGATTCAGCATTTTAGTACAGGCTGCTCATGGAACATTCTACAATGGTCGTCCATGGTTTAGAATTGGACCGAAAGAGGACTGCTGGTAGTTTTGCAGTTACCAAGCACATGCTGTGACACCTAGTTGATATATGCAAAGGCAACCAACACTAGAGGCAGTCAGTGTCATAGTACCCACTCTCTTGCAGATATTCTTGCATATCAATGGGAAACATGGTGCTGCTGTGGATACTGTCATCATTAAACGACGCCGGATAGTCGGTTGTGTATACTACATGTGAACTGTTGTAATCCTGAGAAGAATATTGCATGGAAGTGCAGGAGGTCATGGCGTCATTTCCGAAGCAGCTCTCTCTTTCAATCTTGACTGAATGTCCTGGGTGTGGCATCCTAGCTTCCCCTTTCTGGTAAGCCAGAACCTTGGCCTTGATACTGCCTTCTTCAGGGCTTGATGCGGAACAAGTATTTGTGTGCCCTTGTACTGGTTCCCGAGCTTTGAGCGACTCCAACTGTGCTTGCAGATTTACAACCTATGAGAAGATTGCATGCCATCAGTTTTGCTAATATATGATCACTGTCCATGCAATTAGCAGTTCACCAAATGAACATTCAGAACGCAATAGAATTGTTGTTCAAGTCGGTGCGACTCACTAATGCAGAACTCACTAACCTGCTGCTGCAGAGCGAATATGTGCGCGACGCAACCATATACCGGATCATGTAGCCTGGCCTGTGCCTCGTAGGAGATGGTGACCGCCGCCCCGCGGCGGTCGGCCGCCGGGAGGCTCGTGAGCAGCTTTGAGGCATTGCTCGCACCAAAGACCTTATGGATGGCGGCGAAATGTGCGGCCCCTTGCTCATGGCAGAAGTGTGGGGCGAAGACACACCCGTTGACGCACCTCCTCCGAAGGAACTTGCATGCGCCGCATGGAGAGGAGAACCCTGTCATTGCTCCTGGTGCCTGATCGATGCTGGTAGTGTACTCTTGTTCCTTGTAGCTTGTGAAGCGAATCATCGATCCTTCCCATTTATAAAGGCTACTCTGGCAGTGGATTACGTGCTGGGGTTAGCTTGGGTTTGTTGAATAATTAATCTGACATGTCTCCCTAATGGCCTGCGCTGATTCCATTATCCAAAAGCCTGGTTCCCAGTTCTATACCAATTTGACATTCCTTTCAGAAAGGGAGACTAAAGCGACAAAGGTTCGACATGTCTCCCTAACCAATTTGACACTACCAGAGGCCCAAAGCCCAACCCATTTGTTTGCTTGAGGGATCTTATTTTACTACTGGTTGTTGGATGAGTTTATGAGTTGTCCAACTTTTCCTTTTTTTTTTAAACATGTCCGATGAACTTAGTACTGCCCTTACGCGCGACAAAATGTCATAACTTGAGGAATTAATCAATCAATGAGCTAAAAGGCAGTGAGCAAAAGGACGAGCTTGGGGGTAACAATAGCCCAACTCATTCTCAAGCCCATGTCAAGTAGCTCTCCATGTAATGTTGTGAGATGATTATGTGATTAACTTCACTTAATCCTATGTGTCAAACCTCTGATGATGCGCATACTACTCTGTTTAAGAACCTATTAGCCGTATGCCCTTCTAGCTATACTTTTCCTCTGTTTTTCTGCTTGATATACTTTAGTAATGGGCCACTTAGCTAGGGGGTTGTCTGAGTCTTGATTAGTTGATTTCATCATTTTTGTGTATATCAAGCGTGTGCCTTCCCTTGTTGGTCACTATTGATTTATTGGCGAACCTCTTACCCCCTTTTTATATGTATAATTTCCCCTGCATCTGTTTCTTCCAAAAAAAATTGAACTAAAACCACGGCACTTTTTTTTTTGGATCGGAGGGAGTATTACTTAATATATAGAAATCAAACCAATTGTCTTAAATTGACCATGTAGTACTATTTAGTTGCTTACCTTATGCAAGTTTCTTTATTTTTGTTTCTTCCAGAATAGTTATAGCTTAAAATAGTACTTTAGCCACAGTTGGTCACCCAAGTGCATCTTTGCTTCCAAAAAGAATTAGTTAATGGAGAGTTAATATGCGTTATCTCTTCTGCACTTAGTCATCTTCCCAGGAGAAGAGAACATCATGTATCTTTGCTTCTTCTGCACTTGGTCATCTATCTTCCCAGGCTGTTATGCATACTTGTTTGCCGCGGAACCACCATACTGCACTTTGTTCGACACATAGAAGACATATGCAGCTGTGTTCAATTGATTTGAGAAATTAAGAGTACTGTATTAAAAAAGTAGAATTAGCATATAACCACAAAGGTGTTGCTTTCCAGAGTATATATAGAAAGGAAAAGGCTGAAAGGGAGTAGTCACTAGTCACACTCTGACATCCTACAAAGTAGAAGTAATGATGATGCGATGTTCTTAATGGCATTTTCCCCCTTTTGACTCTGTATTGTTGGACTGATTCGGTTGCTGTCAGGTAATATTATGTCAAAGAAGTAGCAGTCTTGGTTATTTTTGCTAAAGAAGAATGTGATGGTTGGTTACAGGACTAAGTTTGTAAATATGCTTGCAGCTGGTTTTTCAGCACTGGACTGGAATCCTTGTACGTGTGCGACTCTCCTGTTTGCGCAGATACCTTATTTTATTCCATACATTACATGACCTTTTCAGATGAAGAAAAAAAAAGGCACTTGCATTTCATTCCACTTTACAAAATGGTATAAAAATTATTTTTTATTTATTTTTACTTAATAATAAATAGTTTTTTCATTCATTTTTCTCTGTTAATTAATCCCTCATTTTTTACTGGAAAACCATGGGGTCTCAGTGGAATGGGCTGGGTATAGTATATGATTAATAGGTACCATTCATGTTTATGATATAGTATATGATTAGCTTGGTAATGAATGATTAGCACCCACTCAGTGGAGCATTTTCTATAAAAAAGCTCTGTTAATGATTTGTGGATAAAAGCTCTGTTTCATTGATGACTGATCTTGAATCCTTGTGCGTGTGCAAATCTATCTCCTGTTTGCGTAGATACGTTGTATTATTTGGAGAGCGTTTAGATCACTAAAGTAGGGATCTAGAAGCTCTTATATTTTCTTTACAGAGGGAGTACATAACAAGTATTTTCAGAGATGAAGGAAAAAGGGCACTTGCACTTACTTTGTTCCACTGTGCAAAATGATTGTTGGCCACTTACTTTGTTCCAAAATCGCTGCGTCGCTTTCCTGGGAACAAAATTAGGTTTGCATTTATTTTATTTTATATAAGAAATAATTTTCTGGTCACATTTTATCATTTAATTAATTTCTTTTTTAGGAAAAAAAGGAAACTGATGGGCGGGCTCTCAGTGGAATGGGCTGGGATACTTGACACAGAACATGGCTGTTTTTTTTTCTCTCTCTCTGGGAAATGTTAAGGTTCAGCTGAGTGGGCCGTTATTGGGAACTGTAACCACCAGATAGGCCCAGGCCCGTTAGAGCCCATGGAGTGTGCGCTCTGAAAACCCTAAACCCTCCCCCTTTTTATCTCCCCCCACCCAGCCGCCGTTTCCCATCCGTCCCCTTCTTCCTCCTCCATCAGCCAAGGGGAGTCAAGCAAGGTAGAATTTTTCTCCTCTCCATCAGCCTCTGTGTTTGCTTCTTGTGATTTGATTTGGTTTTGGTTTCATTGTCTCGCACATATCGAAGGCTTTCTAGGCGTCATTATCCATAGGCCTCTTGAGCTCAATGTTTGTGCCAAATCAATCTATTTTCTTCATGATCCTCGCCCTGTGATCTCCAGCAGTGCTACCCTGGAGACCACGCAAGGACCATGAGCACATTGTCCAATCAAACAATTTCACAATTTTCTCTTCTTTTTCCTTCCTCCTCACAAATCTCAAGATTATAATTTTTGTTGGTAGATTTGATTGATTGACTGAGCGTATGTATGTTTGCTTGATCTGCCCAGCAGCAAGCAGAAAGCCATGGCGGCCAAGAACCCCAAGGTCTTCTTCGACATCCTCATCGGCCAGGCCAAGGCGGGCCGCGTGGTCATGGAGCTCTACGCCGACAAGGTGCCCAGGACGGCGGCCAACTTCCGGCAGCTCTGCACGGGCGAGGCCGGCCTGGGCAAGAGCGGCAAGCCGCTGCACTACAAGGGCTCGGCCTTCCACCGCATCATCCCGGGCTTCATGTGCCAGGGCGGCGACTTCACCCGCGGCAACGGCACCGGCGGCGAGTCGGTCTACGGCGCCAAGTTCGCCGACGAGAACTTCCTGCTCCGCCACACGGGCCCCGGCGTGCTCTCCATGGCCAACGCCGGGCCCGGCACCAACGGCTCCCAGTTCTTCATCTGCACCGCCAAGACGCCCTGGCTCGACGGCAAGCACGTCGTGTTCGGGCAGGTCGTGGACGGGTACGGCGTCGTGGAGAAGATGGAGGCCGTCGGGTCGTCCGGCGGCGCCACCGCCCAGCCCGTCGTCATCGAGGACTGCGGCCAGCTCCCCGACGACGACCACTGCTGATCTCATGATTCAGCTTGTTTCTTTTTTTTTTACTTACTACTGAAGCTGCCAAGGTTAATATGGATCCGATGGAGTACTAGTTTGTTTGTTTAGGTGTGCGTCGTGCGTTCGTGTAATTGACTGAATGATTGAATAAATTTGCAGATTCAGATTCATCAATCTGAAAATTTTGTCATGTCTAACCTGCAAGATTCATCCATGCTCCAGCTGCTTGAAGATGTGAATACACTACAGATCGTCCGATGTTACCCAGAAGCATTACAAATTTTGTTGACATGTTGAGTGGTGGCATCAATTGCCCGAGTTAAATGGACTTTGTCTGAATCTTGTTCATCATCTGCTCTGTGTTTTGTCTCTGCTTGTGTGGATGCTTCTTTTCGTTTCAGTTTTGTACATACTACTAGTGAACCTGCCTGCTTGGAATGTTTCTATATTTTCTTTTTTTTTTGAATTTCCACCGGGGGAGAGAAATTTCCCCACCTGAATTGTATTCCTTTGCCTATAAGACTTTGCAGCCTTTCGCAGGGTAGGTTAAAGTGAACCGGAATTACAGGGGCCACAGAGAAGAAGAGAAAAGCAAAAAAAAAAAACACTCCAAGCCACAACATACATACACGCCAGAACACGCAAAAAAACACACTCCACGCCACTCGACCACGACACACACCACCGTCGACCCCAGACTGGCCGCACCACCACCACCGACCACCAACCTCAAACCAGCCAAGCACCACCCCAACCCTCAGGCAAGCAGCTTTGAGCAGCATCTCCGAAGACAGGCGCCACCAAGGTGGTAACGACGTCGAGGACATCGCCGCTGTCCGATCCAGGAGCTGGATCTAAGGCTTTCACCCGGAGAACAAACAAAGTGAGCGAGGAACCAGGGCATCGTACGACGGCACCTCCAACGAGGGATCCGACACAACAATGCGTCGCTGCCGCCGGTGCCGACAGAGGCCGACACAGAGCTACCCTTAGGCGCCGGCGAGCAGGCCTCGCGACACCTCAACACCACCCTGCTCCCCACGCGTGCCTCGCGCCCACGGCATCGAGCTCGACAGAGCTCACCACCAAGACGACCGCGGCCACCCGGCCACCACGCGTCCGCCACGGGATCTCCCCGAGCCACCTTCGAGGCGAGGGCCGCCCGCCCGCAGCAAGGCAATGGCGGGAGGAGAGAGGGCCCGGCAGTGGCGAAGTTCCCTCGAGTCGTCCGAGCGGAGCGACGCGGGGGTCAGCTCGACCCGAGATGCCGATTCATGAGGATTTCAATATATATCTTCTATTTTTATTGAAAAAGAAACGAGCATCACTACAAATTTTGATGAAAATGGTGAGTGGTTCAAACATTAATCTTTCACCTCTCCTTAGTTGCACTTTATGTTTTTGGGGTTGAATAGTAGAATCATGCAAATTAGTTCTTGCAAGAAACAACACAATGGTTTCTCTTTTAGGTAACAAAGAAGTATTGGCAGCATCACGCAAATAGTAACTGGATCCGTATGTGGTCGTTACTCACTCCGACGGAGGCCAGGGAGCGTTTGTTTCTTGGATCTATCCGGTGGGAGATGGTAGCACGGGATATCTTCAACCGGTTCGGATGGCGGTCATGTAATAGGATAGGCGATTAGTTTACCTATCTTTGTTATGCTAGCCGGTTGTGGCATCTTGCCTTTTTGTTTTTGACGTTGTGGCTCTTTGTGAGCCGTTACTTTGTTTTCAGACTGTAAGACCTTGTTGAACCTCTTTGTTTATCTATAAAGGTGGTAGATCATCGTTACGATCACGAGGCGAGAAATCCCTTTTCGAAAAAAAAAACGCAAATAGTAACTATAATCACATTCTAAGCAAATAGAAACAACATTAAATCAACTTTGTCTATCTTTATTCATCATATATATCACCTTTTGCTTGAGAGAAACGTTGGATGATCCATTGAAGAAGGTGGGCGCGATTCTCCCAAGGCATGTAAGCTTGGCTTAAGGGGAGTAACAGGGACAAGGCTTTCCGTGTACGAAACTAGGTCGAACCAGCATTTCTTTCTCCACGCATGGCCCAAGGTGACTTCTCCATTGGGCCCGAGAAACTTTAGGTCGTCAATATCAAATATGTCTTCGAAGGCGCAAGTAGAAACGGTGTTCTTGAAGATTGTATGCTAAAAGAACCCCGGTAGCATAGGTCACTGGATGGCAAAGGCTCGAGACGTTGATCGTGTAGTATAAGCTCCATCTCGGATCCAGGACATCTCTTGTCATGCAGACCGCTACGTGTTGCAGGCACTCAACGAAGAAAGTAGCGCATAGCTCCCCGTCAAGCTCATGGAGGATAATATCTTTGTCTTGTACTTGAGGGTAACCAACTGGAAGGCCATTGAGATGCTCCATCTTGTTGCGGTTGCTCTCGGGCAGCGCAACGGCGTCTCTTGTGGCCGGGTTGAAGACGTAGAGACCAGTGTTGGTGGGGAGCAACACCAAGCCGTCACAATGGGCCATTCGGAGAGCGACCCTAAATTCGTGAGTCGGGAAGTGCCTTTCATAAAGGAGCGCCGCAGTTGAACCGGCACTCGCAGTATAACTCCGCATCCTCCTACCGAATGAGGATCTTTGTTGTTGTTGTTGCTGCTCTTCTTGTAACGGCAAAGACCAGTGGTAGAAGCGGACGTTGACGGAGACGTCGGGGGTTTGGCGATAAATATGCGGGGCGATGAGGAAGGAAGAAGGGTCGCGGCGCTGTCGGTGCTGTTGGGAGCGGTGGAGGTGGGCGCGGACGAAGAGAGAGAGGGTCGGAGATGATGGCGTGCCAAGCCTTGCTCACGAGCTTGAACCTCGCGACGGATTTCACCGGCAGCCGGATCAAGATCTCCCACACCACCTCCTCCAACAACATCTCAGGGGGGAAGACGATGATAGTAGGCGGCGGCGGCGGCGGCGGACTGTCCCTCTTTCTCTTCCTGCTCTCGCAGTTGTCCATTGACGAGCAATTTCTCATGGGCGATGCGATGGATGAATTGGAACCAACACGTACGTACGGCCTCCCTCCCCTGCCTGTACTAGTAGTAGTTCTTTTTGGGTTGGAATTTTTCTTCCCGGGCACGTATATGAATCGGACACGACCCCATCTTTCCGTTGTAAAATCCAAGGAGTTGTAGATAGATATCCTCTTACCGAATTTCACATGTATACAACGTGCCTACATATATCTCTTACATGCATGTTATTTTTTTTCTTGAATTTTTGAAACTGGTATTTGCAAAAATAAAAAATTTGAAATGAAACCGGTAGATATGATATGATTTTCTTTTTAGCTAAGATACGATTAAAAAATTAGAATGTTTACAAGTTGTTCCTCTCTAAACTCGCAGTGTATGGTGGTCTGCGGACATGAGATGAGGGCAGGGGGGTCCTCCGAGGTCTCCTTCCACCCATCATCTTGGTCTCGGCCGCTACTAACTGTGAAGACCTCCATCCCCATGGTGACATGGCCATAATCGTCGCAATGACGATAGAAAGAGCGTACAACCTTGTATTTGCCGGTAAAAGGATCAAGGCCAAGGCCAACAGGAAGGCAGGTGGGATATTGGATCACGTTGCGGCGGCTCTCGGGCAGTGCAACGACATCTCTTATGGCAGGGTTGAAGACGTAGACATTGGTGTCGCTGGGGAGCAACACCAAGCTGTCGCAGTGCGCCATTGGGGCCTCGAGTCTAAACTCGCCGACCGGGAAGTGCCTTTGGTAAAGGAGCGTTGCAGTTGAACCCGCACTTTCACTACTAGCGGTACTCCTCGTCGTCCTCCGACATGAGGGTCTTTGCAGTTGTTGTAATGGTAAAGACCAGTGGTAGAAGCGGATGTCGGTGGAGATGGGAGTGTAAGGTTCGTCCGATTGGAGAAAACTGCGGGGTGCGACGAGCATGGAAGAAGGGACGCGACGTTGTCTGTGTTTGGAGCAGTGGAGGTGGGCGCGGACGAAGAGGGGGTCGGAGATGATGTCGTGCCAGGCCTTGCTTACCAGCTCGAACCTCGACAGGGATTTCACCGGCAGACGGATCAAGATCTCCCACACCATCTCCTCCAGCAACTACTCGGGGTGAAAGACAATAGCATGCGAGGATGGGCTGTCAAAAATAGTTTTCTTTCTCCCGCCATTGACCGTCTTCTTCTTCTTCTTCTTCTTCTTCTTCTTCTTCTTGGAGCCCATGGAGGAGCATGAAACTGAAGATTGCCTCAGCTGCCTGTAATAATGTATGCAACGCACGGCACTGCCTATGCTTGATTATTTGAAGGAATAGATTTGCGTGAGCAGCTGCAGCTGCACATAGGGTGTTTCTTATTGGGAGATGTTTCCTTGCCGGAAGAGATATTTCCATCAGTGTATCAAATTGTACTCTGCCTGGATCAACTCTAGTAAATATCTATACTATACTGCAACTTGAAATTCTTCTACTACTGTATTTCTTATTCTTGGTAATCCATTATATACTACTGTACAAGCATTAGCTATGGTGAGATCAGAAACTACATATTCGATTCAGGCAGCTCAAAACTTTTGAAGAAATAAAAAACTACCTCTGTTTTGCATTTTGATCGGACATCAAATCAAATAATTGAATTTGAGTTTGTGTATGTTTCAACCTATGAATGTATCATCAACATATATGTATATACACAGTTGTCAATCAAAAAAGAAAAATAAAAAACAGAGCTGCTACACAACTATTGACTTGCATAACACCCAACAAAGAATATGAAATCATGAATGCACTTGCATAACACCCAACAAGCTTGTGGTTGACACTCTACAATGAATGATTCACTTGGAACACATGTCAAATACATGTACAATATAAGTACAGACACAAAGAAAGAAGAACCCCTCATTGATTTATTTGTTTGTTGGAAGCAAAACCTGGTGTGGAATACAACAACTACAACACACAAAGAAGATGAAGAATACAACAACAGCAACTCCAAATCCCACCTGTAATAATTCTGTAAAGTATGGAGGTAACCATGACGAATGCAAGCTCTCTTAGGCGAGCTTCTCCAGCTCTTGGGTGAAGACGGCGGCGTGCGGCTCCTCGACGCACTGGAGCACGAGCCGGATGCCCTGCTTCGGCTTGGGCGGCTTGAGGTACACCACCGACGGCACAATGTTGACGTCGTCGTTCAATGTGAAGACGTAGGTGGGCTCGCCGAACCCGTAGTCGACGTCGTTGAACCCGACGTGGCTCCAGTCGGTCACCACCAGCGTGCCGTAGTCCAGCGACACGTTGTAGTGGCTGTCCTTGGCGCCGCCGCCCAGCCAGTCCAGGAACCGCGCCGACAGCGCGTCGCCAGCCTCCCGGATCGCCGTCACGATCTCCACCAGCGACGCCCCGGTCACCTCCCCGCTGGCCCTGGCGAGCCCGCCGGGGTACACGCAGTTGCCGTAGTAGCCGTCGGGCGACGGCAGCGCGGTGGTAAGCAGGTGGCGGGTGCCGGCGGCGAAGCCCAGGCGCACCTCGGCGTCGGGCGCGGACCCGATGGCCGCGGCGCGGCACTTGAAGATCATCGCGGTGACCACGTCGAAGGTGGAGCATCGCTGGGCCGTCTCGGCGGCGACCTGGTCCTTGACGCGCTTGATGCTGTCGAGCGAGATCTCGACGGTGGACTTGACGAAGTTGAAGGCCGTGAAGGACGGCGGCGGGCCGAGCGGCGGCTTGGGCGGGTTGGGGATGGCGTCGCGGGACCAGATCGGCTTGGTCGACGGCTCGGGAAGGCCTCGCGCCATCTCCCCCACGGCCGTGAGGAACTGCGCCGCGCCCTGCCCGTCGAACACCAGGTGGCTGAAGCAAATGCCGACGGCGTAGCCGCCGCAGGTGAACTTGGTGATCTGCGGCGCACGGAGAAAGATGTCAAATTTTGTGTTCCTGCTGGATCGGGATCGGGATCCGGACAAGACGAGATGAGATGAGCAAGCAATGGTGTAGATGCGATTGACCTGCGCGAGGAGGATCTGGTCGTCGAGCTTGTGGTCGGCGGGAGGGCGGGGGATGAGGTCGGCCTTGGGGATGGCGAGCGGGCGGTCCTCGAGGCAGTTGACGTCGGCGAGCGAGCAGCTGGCGGCGGCCTCCACGAACCAGACGCCCTCGCCGGTGCAGTCGACCACGGGCTCGCCCGGGGACGGCTCGGCGATGCGGCCGGCCACCGGGTAGTAGGGGACGAGCGCCCTGGCGAAGCCCTGGCGCATGGCGGCCACCTGTTCGTCGGCGGAGGAGGCGTCGGAGGAGGAGGGGGACTGGAAGACCTGGATGAAGTCAACCATGACGCGGACGGCGGCGGTCTTGTCGATGGAGGAGAGCGGGAGCGTGCCTCCCGGGGTCGGCCCCGCCGGGGGCACGAGCGCCGGCGGTGACTTGGCGACGGTGGGCGGGGCGGCCATGGTCGAGATGATTGGGTAGGTAGATCTTCCCCCGCTGGTTGGTTTGCAGCTCTCGTTCGTGCGCTGTGGTAGCTAAGCACGTCGTGGTATAGTGAATGGATCAATGGAGGTTGTTGCCGTCGGTCGCTGGCATGGCACGGCACGTCTCAACCAAAGTTGTTGACTTTCTCAACAAGAAGAGGAGCATGATTGGTTTCATGCAAAAAATTGGCAATGCCAAATATTGGATAGTCCTGGGTTGGTTATCAATTTTACTTGCCAATTTCATAAGAAGTTGTCGATTTTTAGCAACTTTTGATATTACCAATTGTTGGCTTGCCAAGTATTGGCAATGCCAAATGTTGGTAGCAAACCAATTAGCCTCGAGACCTTGTTAGGCAGATCTGATCTGTCTGCTACTGCTTGGTTTGTGGACTTCACATGGCCTCTCTTCTCTTGGCCACTAATCTTATCTCACTCTTGGTTTGTGTTTGATGATACATTCACTAGAGAGTTTAGAGAAATACTTCACCCGTCCCAAAATAAATGTCACTGATTTTTGTACTAAATTAGTACTACAAATTTTGTATTACACCAGCATCACTTATTTTGAGACGGAGCGAGTGTGTCTAAGAGCATCTCCAACCATTGCCCCTCCACTCCCCCCGCGGGCTGGAAAAATCGCCGCCTGGGGGCGAACCAGCGCTAAAATTGGCTTGGGGGCGATAGGGTTCCCAGCCGCCGCCCTCAGGCACCGATATCGGCGTAAATTTGCCCACTTTTCAGTCCACTTTCGACGCAAAAACGGCCCGCTATCGACGCAAATCGGCCCATAGATGCCATCTGCTAGGTAGTATCCCTTGTTGTAGTGCCGCCCATTGACCTCGAAATTCACCGGAGGAGAATGACCTTCACCCAGCTTGGCAAAGACAAGAGAGCAGTGCAATACGTTGATGTCATTGTGAGTTCCTGGCATACCAAAGAAGGAGTGCCAAATCCAGAGGTCATGTGTGGCCACTGCCTCAAGTACCACACTGCAACCGCCTTTGGCGCCTTTCTACATCCCCTGCCAAGCAAATGAACAGTTTTTCTATTTCCAGTTTATGCAGTCGATGCTTCCAAGCATCTCAGGAAATTCTCTTCTTTGCATTACGTCTTTGGGATCCGAAAGCGGTGTCTTCAAGATGGGTGATCACAAGTATTATGTCCAAACAAAGGCCACCACCACCGCAAAACTTGTAGAAACACTCAATGATCGTGCACTCGGCCATGCGCCCATAGTCGTTGAGTGAATCACCGAGAGCTTCGTATGCAAGCATCCTCATAGCTGTCGTGCACTTCTGGATTGAGGTGAACCCAAGTGTGCCGGTGCAATCCTTCTTGCACATGAAGTAGCTGTCGAACTCCCAGATGGAATTCGCAATCCTGAGGAAAAGCTTTCGGCTCATCCGATAACGGCACCGAAATACTTTGTTGTCGTGTAGTGGAGCGTCGGCGAAGTAGTCGGAGTAGAGCATGCAATAGTCTTCTAGTCAATGCCGGTTCTTTGCTTTCAGTCGCCTCGGCGCCGAGCCACCACGCCTCGGCTTTGCATTGCTCGCGAGCAGGCCAGCCAGGGTGGAGAGGACCATGAGATGCTCTTCGTCTTGGACGTCGGCACCAGCTTCCTCCTCCAGCAGCGTCGCGAGCGCCTCCTCCTCGTCCGAGTCCATCACCGAGCAAGCAAATCACCGAACACCTGGCGGGCATGACGGGCGCACAGCCGCCGGTATCCCGCCCTGTGTGGCCAGAGCACCGGAAAACTCGCCCAGGAAAGGTGGTGGAGAGGTTGCCGCGGCGAAACCCTCTCTCTTTTCCGGCGGGGAATAACCTATCTAGCGGTGGTGGGAGGTTGACGGCGCCGGGATCGACAAGGTGGCGGGAGGGCGCGCGTGGGGTGGTGTGGAGGCGAATCTGGACGTTTTTCTTGAATTTCTCCTGACAGTGTGGCCCAGACATGGTTTTCCCTTCCGCTGGAGCCCCCGAGCGCCCCCAGTGTGCTGGGTTCGGCCTGGTATCGCCCGGCCCAAAAATGGTCCGAGCCGGCGGATTTCGGCCATGCACCAATACCCCATCTAGTGCATGGCAGTACGCGGGCATGAAATGAGGGAAGGCAGGTCCATCGAGGTCTCCCTCCATAGTTTACGCCTCCGGTCATATTCACGTACTGCTTAGGCGAAGCCCTGCGTGGATAACTTCACCATCACCGTCACCACGCTGTCGTGCTGACGGAACTCATCTACTTCCTCGACACTCTGCTAGATCAAGAGTTCGAGGGACGTTATCGAGCTGAATGTGTGCAGAACTCGGAGGTGCCGTACGTTTGGTACTTGATCGTTCGGAACGAGAAGAACTTCGACTACATCAACCGCGTTGGCAAATGCTTACGCTTTCGGTCTACGAGGGTACATGGATACACTCTCCCCCTCTCGTTGCTATGCATCTCTTAGATAGATCTTGCGTGAGCGTAGGAATTTTTTTGAAATTGCATACTACGTTCCCCAACGGGGATAAGGTAATTGATGACTCTTAGCACATTGACATGAATCACAAATAGTTTCAATGTTGGGATCACCAACAAGCGTGAGCTTATTTTTCCTAAGCAATTTTTCAACCAAAGAAAAAGAGGCATGTCCTAAACGATCGTGCCATCGTGTGAACGAGAGCTTGATAGCACCACAAGCTTGCTTATTGAATCTTCTAAACTCCGGAATCAACGGGTAGAGCCCTCGAACACATCTACCTCGATAGAGAACTTTCTTCGTGGCCTAATCCTTGATAAAAAAGAAATAAGGATGAAACTCAATAAAAACATGATTGTCAATGGCAATTCTATAAACGGAAAGAAGATTTTTGTGGGCACTAGAAACATGCAAGATTCTTTTAAGATGAATTATTCGACTAGGGGTATTAAAAATTGAATGGCCAATGTGACGTATACCCATACCTTCACCATTGGAAGTGTGGATTTGGTCTGCCACGGTATTTCTCCTTCATGGTGACCTTCTCGAGCTCGTTGGTGATGTGGTTGGTGGCACCACTATCAACGTACCAATTTGTGTCAACTCCATAGGAGCCATCGGCCGCCGCGGCAACCTTTTCTTCATCTTGCGAGGAGTCATCCTCCTCCTCGTAGCGGTACCAGCAGTCCTTCGATGTATGACCAGGCTTGCCGCAGATTGGCAGCAAGGCATGTCCGGACGGGATCTGTTGGAGCCGCCACCGCGACGTCAGCTGCGAGGGTTGTTGGAGCCGCCACCACCACCACTGGATCCGGACCTCCCCTTGCCACGGGGAGAGCCACGCTGAAACGAGAGCGCCAGCGCCCCTCGGGAGCAGAGTTGGCCGACGACTTGAAGCCGCTGCCGGAGCCATGGTACTGTGCCATGCGCTGGTCAAAGTTACTAAGCATAGCAAAAGGCTTGTCGAGGGTTATCGGAGAAACACGGGCGTCCAAGGCAGAGACCAGGGGCTGGGAATCTTGGTCTAGCCCGTGGATGATGTAGGACATGAGCTCGCCATCTTGGATGGCCTTGCCGGCCGCGGCGAGTTCATCTTGGATGATGAGGGACGTTTGCTGTATTGGACGGATATCCGTTCAACGCCTGTCCATCCTGCCATCATTAAGCAGGCTCTCTGGCCAGGGAGCCAACTCTGGTGCCGACGCCGACGCTTGGCATCATCGGAATCCGCAATTTAAAGGCGCTAACTCCACACCACAACATTTTGGCTCCAGATCCTTCTTCTTTGCTCCACATGTGTCATGACCGCGAGCGCGAACACACCGTGAGATAGCTTTTCGTCGCCCTTGCAGCCGCCTGGGAGTGCGCAAAGCGGATTGAGCCGGGCATGCTCGCCCAAGGTCTCCGGTGACACCATCACACAACTTACATGTAAAAATCACACAATTTGACGCGATCTTTTGCTGTCAAACTGAGTAAGTTGTTTAAATAGTTAGTTCTTGAGGAGCAGCTGATTGTGCAGCTCCTGCAACAACTTATGTGTAGAAATGATAATAATTCTAACATCTTTTTCATAACCTTTTGATTATCAGAAACCGATACAAACAGTCGCAGGCAGGAACATACATGATCCAGCGCGACGATGCATGAACAAAATACCACAATTAAGCTTGCCTGACTGACTGCTACTGCATGATGAACACTAACAAGCTTGCCCGACTACACAACAAAGCACCCAGAAACCAACCGAAACAAGCTTGCCTGACTGCTACTGCATGATGGTTTCAGCTGACATACATACATACATACATGTACCACAAGTACAAAATGAATGCTGATCCATAAGCTCCATTCCTCCATCCGTGCGCTAGTAGCTACCTGTGGAGCAATCAATGTAAATTACCAAGAAGCTAAACTAAACCATCAAAAAAAAACTTCACTACAACTACAAAGCATAAGATCCCAGAGACAAAAAAAAAACATACTGTATCCTGGCAATGGCATGGTGGGCCAAAGGATGTAAGAATGGTCTAATATGTACTCCCTCCGTAAACTAATATAAGAGTGTTTAGATCACTACTTTAGTGATCTAAACACTCTTATATTAGTTTACAGAGGGAGTAGCTTGGATCTAGGTTTTGAGATTTTTATCCAACTATCTTGCGTGCATGCCGACTATTCAAGGTATAAATAAAGCCGTCAAGACTGGACAAGTTACTTACAGTAGAAATGCTCAATGTCAATTTCGATGTCGATTTGGTCAGAGGGCACTCCATGGGCACAAAGGATCTTTAAAATGCTGTCAATTATAACATCTTCCTTGGTGGAACATATTACTCTGACTGCCTTGAGATGCTTTGGCTGTAATGTCACTTCACTTGCCTCATAGCTTGCATCAGTTTCCATCACTTTCTGTTTCTGCAGCAAAACAGAAATATTTTACTCAAGTTAACAAATGGCATAGGGCAGCTTCAAAGACAAAACCTATCATACTTGCAGAATATATACCTCCTTAATTAGACAGTCAACATATACTTGTATTGTAAGCGTCTCTAGAGCTGGTGAGTGCTGGAGAAAGTAAACCAGTCCAGTAAAGTCATCACACAGGCACCACTCATCAAGCCAGAGTGTTTTTAGATTGCTAAACACAGGGCGCCGTTTCAGATCTCTCCTGAAAATAACCTACAAGAGTGAAGAGGGTTAGGTCTAACTGTAGGTGATGCGCAAATGTAAACAAGCAATGCATATAATTAAGGAGGAGGTTGTACCTTGCTATTAACAGACAAACATACTAGTAAGTACATGATAGCGCTGGACTAAGGTAGTAATGATGTAAAAGCAAGTAAACAGTAATAGGTGTGGAGCATACCACGGAAGGATGTAAGGTTCCCAAGTTGAGATGTGTAGCGCTGGACAAAGCTTGGAGAAGATGAGAGTAGTTGCATTCACCAACTTGACCGCTGCATATGTCACATGATGGATCATGCCCGCAGACACAAGAGTCCGTCCACCCTTCTCCAACTGTAATATACGCGGTTGCTAGTGATGGCATGCTATCAAGCGTAGGAGTTAAACCACCAGGTACTATTAGCTGCAGACCAATGAGATTTGGGGCAGAAATGTGTAAGCGGGTGAACGGGTCAAACATTCCATTGTCGATATTAAGATGCCGCAATGACTGGGATGAGATATCTCCGAAAATGTAGCCTAAGTCTAGCACCTCCAGCACCTGACAAGTCGAAAGATGCAGAGAGCTCCCATCAAATCTCATGTGCTTGAGCTCTAACCTCTTCAGGTGCGAGGAGATGAGAGCCATGTTGGTTGCGCAGGAGGGAAAAGAGACTCGAAGAATTTCAACTTTACACGACACAGCATACTGGACCCACGGTTCGATGCGGTCGAATGCCTCGTCGGCCCACTCGAGGTCTAGGTTAGCATCCTCCTCACAGTCAGAGGAGATGTCACATATTTGCAGAGGCGCTGCTGGGTCACGGAGGCGGAGCAGGTCGTCGACAAAGAGAGGTTGCTCTGCATCTGCTTACCCGGCGCGGCGGCCGCTGACTTGCTACTGGCCGTCGGCGCGGGAAGACACGCTGCCGACGCCGCCGTCGCTCACGATTTCACCAGAGAAAAAAAGAGACGTCGCCGTCGCCGCCGCCTTCGCTCACCTGTCCGGTGAAGATGTCGCCGCCGCCGCCGCTCACGACCCGGCGCCGGTGGGGAGGATCGGGGAAGCGCGTGCCTGCTTAGGTTAGGTTGGGCCGTGGTGCTTTACGTCTAACGCTGTCTGCTCAATGCTCATGGGCCTGGGCCGATGTGATGCACGCTACAAAATCCTATCACAATCCTCGAAAAAAATAATAATCCTATAACACTTTTTTTCCTAAAAAACAAATTACTACATACTACTCCCTCCGTTCCGATTTACTCGTCGTGGTTGGATTATTTTGTGTAAACATAATACTAAATCATTTTAAATTAAACTAAATCTCCTACTTCCGATAAAATTATCATGCAATTTTCAGGAGTACATTTGTGTTTTCAAGTGGCAACCCATGGAATTTTTTTTCTCTTCACATCAGTGCACATTAGCACAAGGAATTTCTATACGAAGAATACATTAGATAAAGCATATTTTTCTCCAAAAGAGAAGATTAGTTTGATGTAATAATTTCACCTTTAAATCAGAGCTTTCTTGTAAACTCTATTTCATTTGTGTGTCCACGACTTCAAGGTAGTATTTTAAATAACTTAACATCATGTTAAGAAAAATAAAGTAACAGTCAGGTTAGATGGCTGATGGCAGAACTGCGAATCCCTGGAATACTGGCCGCCTGATTGCCAGATCTAACGGCACATGTGACACCACATTTCCTCAAATGATTTGAAGTACCGTCATTTCATGAAAATATTAGTTGTATGTCCCCGGCTGCATCAAAATTTCGACCAGGCATGGGCGTCTTCAACCTAACAGAAAAGGAGGGTTTTCTTTTTTCAATTTTTTTAGAACTTGGAATGCAATGCTTATCCTATGCTGAAGACTTAGGCTAGTGTTGCTTAGTAGGTTCATGAAATCTACAAGATAATGAAACATAAAAATTCAAAAAAAAAGTAGGTGCAACAATTTTTAAGTTTACAAGGAAAAAAATAAATGTAGCGGTAAGAGTTTTTTTTTCCTCTTTGAAGAATACAGGAAATTTTCAACAAGTTACTCAGACATTTTTTCGTAAGTACATGAGCATATTCCATGTATGGCGGGACTTTTTTTTTTAATATCGTCTGTGCAGACCAGCTTTATCCAGCGAAACAAGTTTTTATAAGTTGTTAAACAGTTTGTTTCACACGCATAAACATTTTATTTGACATGGATGAACATTTTTTAAATTATCAGTGAACATATTTATCTGGTTATAATAGTTGCAGTTATCTAAACACTTTTATATTCCTTTACGGAGGAGAGTGTCATGTGTATCAAATACATGACCCCTAAATTTTTGCCCAACTGAAAATGAAAGCGAGCAGCTTGTCTTCTGGAGCGCACGCTGCGGCATCGCCTTGCGTCTAACACAAAATATGAAGGCTGGGGCCAAAATACGAAACATCCACCCACAAAAAAATGTACTCTGTTCCCTAAAAAAAGTACTCTGCTAATTGTTTTTTTTGCAGTCAGAGCTCCATAAAAACAGTTTTTTACGGAGATGAGGCAGTCAGTGCTCCATAAATAACACCACATTTTTTTTTCGAAACGGAGGCAAAAGTTTTGCCTCATCGATTAATTAAGAAGAAGAGAATTGCCCAGTTAATTAACGGAAAACCGGGCGAAAACCAATACAAACGAAGGACGGACAAACTACTCGCATGGCAGAAAAAAACCCACAACCACACATGTGCCCCTCGCCAGACTCTCCGATTACACAACATCCACAAACATCGACATTGCCACTACGCCATGTGACCCCGACAAGAACACCTCGACATAAGACATCAAACACCTTTCAACCCACAACGATGACCCAATCCAAGAGGACGAGCCGAGAGACTGAAGATCGTCCATCAAGCAGCCAGAGACGCCTTGCCTATGGCGCCATTCTTGCCTTTTCCCACCTTCTTTTGTTTGCCTCTTATTGGCGTCCCTGTGAGAAGGCAAGCTATCGACCTACCCAAACCAAGTTTAGCAACCTCCACACCGGCGAGCAAGTCACAAAGTTCTTTCGCGAACAGAGCATCTGGATTTGGAGTAGGTGCAACCACACTTGGCTCAGTGGACATGTTACTCACAGGCATCACTTGCTCGATAGTCGCAGACAACGGAATGGAAGAGACTGCAACGTCCAAATCACCACACCCCTTGGCATCGTGTATCCGCTAGACTCCAAGGGTGATGATGGCGGTAAAGCCACAATCGAGATCTCGTGGGGTTTACCTTCGCTTGTTCGACGGACAGAGGCGTAACCGAGCCCTCACACAACTCCCGTAACTCGTGCATGATCTGCAGACTGGAGTCACAACCACATCATTGCCTATCCCTCGGAGAGGTCAAGCGACGGCGAATGGGCTCTAGCACGAGGGAGAAACGACCATGAAGCTCGGCACCCAACTCGACCTCGAAATTGTCAACAGCACAACCAAAGGACGCAATACATGATCAGACCGCAACACTGGCGGCGCCATGGAGCGCTCACCAAGTGCAGCCTCAACACTGACCATGAAGCTCTCCATCCGCAACATCCATCCTTGCATGGAGTCGATGACATCACGCAGAGGCTGAACCGCCTCTCAAGCTGGAGGAAGTCATACCAAGGAGCTCAGAGTGCAGCAGCCTGGCTCGCCGCTCAAGGTGTCGTGACTGGAAATCCGCCAAGGCCATAGAACCAGCAGGACCAAAGAACGATCGATGCCCAAGAATCATGGCAAAATGTCTTCGAGAGGTGCGAGGCTTCTTTCTGGACCTTGCGAGGAGCTAGAGCTTGTTGGTGCCCGGGGAGGCGTGGCAACGGTGACATGGTAGGGCTTCCCAAAAAGCTAAGGGGACGCCAGGCATTGCGGCATTCTCAAGGCTCATTTACCATTCTCAAGGCACCGAGAACACCTAAAAGGATCTCGACAAACCGGGCCGCAGTGACGGTGAGAAGGAGGCATCTGCAACATCTACCCCGGCCAAGCGAGGGACAGGACGGGAGCTAATGCAGGATCGAGAGAGTCCAGATGTTGCATGTTGCGCCGCTGGCAGCACCTCCGCCAATCTCCGCGACGCATTCAAGCATCACGCGCCACACCCGACCGAGTAGCCGGAGTAAAGGATTTGGCAGCCGGGCGCGGGCGGCGGGGCTATTTCATCGTCATCCTCGTCTTCTTCGTCGTGCCGGTAAGGGAGCTCCACGAACAGATCGCTCCGGGTCAAGACCCGGTGCAGTGCCGGCAGGTGTTGATGACGGCGTCACTTCCACAGCAGTCGTGGGCGATGTAGCACAGCCAGCAGCAGTCGTGGATGGCGCTTCAGCAGTAGCAGCCGGTGGTGACGGCGGGGCTTCCGCAGGGCCCAAGAACGACGTAGAAGCACCGGCAGAGATTGGGGACGGCGCCCACAAAGCGATCGGGGTCGGGGTTGACCGTGACGGGCGCAGAGGAGACACAAGCCGCGGCGGCTGGGACCCAAGCCCGCCATCCATCGTGCCAGGCACGGGATCTGGAGCAGCACGCCACGCCTGTAGTGGAAAGTGCGGCGACGCCGGCAGGAGGATGCGTCTCGGAGATGCAGCCACACTCGGCCTCGGCGGGAGCCCGCCAAAGGCGCGGGACAAGCGACCACCAAACAGCGGGGCGGCCTTGCGGGAGGCAATAGCAGCCGCGGCCATCGTGGCGGCAGCAGTTGAGGCGGCCATCGCGGCGGCAGCAGTTGAGGCGGCCGACGGAGTCGGAGATGACGACGCGGACGCGAGCGCCATGGGCAGCACCTTGAGTGCCTGGAGGGGAGAAGGAGCGCAGCCGAGAGAGGACGCGGAGACTAGCCCGGATCTGGTCTCGGCGCTCGAAATGGCGGCCGGAGGGAGGAGATCAAGGCGGCGCCGCCGGCCGCGGGCGCTAGGTCCCAGGAGCCATGGTCGCGGGTCTGGGTGCTAACATATGAATGGGTCCTAACACCACATTTTGATGCAGCCGGGGACATACAACTAATATTTTCATGAAATGACGGTCCAAACTTCTACCTCGAGTCGATGGACCCTTCAAGGTGCTAGCACGCTACAACAACAACGTTTACAAGATCGACCTCCCACGCGACAAGTACAACGTGAGCGACATCTTCAATGTCAAGGACCTGTCGACATACCATGGTGATGAAGCTTTCGATCCGAGGTCGGATCTTTCCCAAGGGGAGGAGATGATGCCGAGCATCCCACGATCATCCCCATGGACGTACCTACATCTCCCACGACACCACTTGGACCTATGACAAGAGCTTGAGCAAAGGCTATCGAAAATAAGGTGAACTGGCTCCTCACCGAACTACCCCTTTCTACACATGAGACATGGCTACTACTTCAAGCGGAGACACTATGTGTGAGCAGGTACTTAGAAGGAGGCCACGAAACAGCTTCATCCAATGGCCAAGACGGCGAGGACACCAAATACGAGAGACAAGAAGGAGAGCTGCTTTTGAAGCTACAGCCCACCGGACGACCGGTCGAGACCGGACTTCCCAGACCAAGCCCACCGCCTAAGTCCCAGCTAACGATGCTACAATGAAGCGAATGTCCCAAGACGGACCGGATGACCGGCCACACCTCCCAGCGAGCGGACGTCCGGCACCATCACCACCGAAGGGAAATTAGCGGAAGTACGAAGTGACCTGACGTCCGGTACCACCATCACAGAACGGAAACAGCGGAAGTCCGACGCCTACCGGACGTCCGGACGCCCATGAGCCACCAGATGACCGTTCACCAGCGGACGTTCGTTGCCTGTGTGCATGCTGCTTCGGGCTAAAGCCCCTGTACCCCTTCACTTCGGCCCCTCATTTGTACTACGACTATAAATAGACCTCTCCCACCTCCTGGCTAAGGTTAGCATTGTGATAGCTCATTTGAGATAGAGCTTTGCTCATCCATACGGATCTACTCCACCGCGAGGGACCGACACCTCTTTAGAGAAGATCCACGTGGATTCAAGACCTCCTCTCGGAGAAGACCATCTCAAGACCTCCTCACGGAGAAGAACTGGTTACCCTATGTATCGTTCCTTGTTGGATTTGGATCTTGTACCCTTTTGTGTTTCGAGGATCTAGCACATGTGTGACTATCTTCTTGTTGGTTGAGTGTTTTCTCTTGTGTTCCCCTAGTTTCCCCTCTCGTGTTCTTGGTAGGATTCCCTCCAAACGTGAAAGATCGGGCGTTAGGGTTCTACCCTACATCACAAGGAACAGCGACAAACTCTACAGGGCCCGGACATCCGGCGACCAGCCCGGACATCCGGCCCGTCGCCCCGAAAATCCGGCTCCCAGCCGGACATCCGGACAAGTCGTCCAGGGAGTACCGAAGCCTGCCCTGCCAGCCCGGACGTCCGGCCATGACCCCGGACTTCCGACCCCTCATGACGTCCCGGACATCCGGCCGACGCCCGAACATCCGGACCAGCCCTATCCAGGGAGCCCCAAGACGGCGCTAGGCCAGCCCGGACATCCGGCCTGACAGCCCGGACATCCGACATCCGGCCCGACGCCCGGACGTTTGGCCTTCCCTGTCTGCGCACAGTGTAAAGGGTCGAGGCCCATGTACCCCTTCCCCCACCTAGGCTATATATACTCCTCCTCCGCCCTCTTTCTAGGGTTAGCATTGTGATAGCTCATATTTGAGATAGAGCTTTGCTCATCCACTTGGTTACTTCTCTTCAGAGCTCACGACCTTTTCGGAGAAGATCCCCCAAGCGGATTCAAGACCCCATCATGGGAAGACCCTTCAAGACCTCCTCACGGAGAAGACCTTTTGTATCGTCCTTTGTTGGCCTTGAATCGTGTATCACTCTTTGTGTTTCGAGGATCTAGCATATGTGTGACCGGATCTTATTGGTTGAGTGATTTGTCTTGTGTTTCCCTCGTTTTTTCCCTCGTGTTCTTCATGTTCTTCGTAGGATCCCCTCCAATCGTGAAAGATCGGGCATCTAGGGTTCTACCCTACATCACCTAGGGTCTGTACTTTCGCTATTGCAATCTCTCAACAATGCTAATATAATTGGATCACATAACTATCCCTCAACGTGCGATGAAGAATCCCTCCAAAGTTCCTATCTATCGGAGAACATAAGAAGAAATTGTTTGTAGGGTACGAAACCACCTCAAAGCTATTCTTTCCGATCGACCTATTGGGCTATCCCTATAAGTGTCACAAATAGCCCTAGAGTTTGTAGTAAAATAACACCAAATAATTTTAGATTCATAATACTCAATCCATCACAAAGAAATTCAAAGAGTGCCCCAAGATTTCTAGTGAAGGAACAAAGACAAGAACGTGCATCAACCCCTATGCAAAGATTACCCCAATGTCACCGTGGGAATCCGCGAGTTGAGTGCCAAAACACATATCAAGTGGATCAATATAATGCCCCATTGTCACCACGGTTTTTCATATGCAAGACATGCATCAAGTGTTCTCAAATCCATAAAAATATTCAATCCGATAATAATGAAATCTCAAAGGGAAAACTCAATTCATCACAATAAGACAGAGAGGGGGAAACACCATATGATCCGACTATATTAACAAAGCCCGCGATACATCAAGATCGTGACATCTCAAGAACATGAGAGAGAGAGAGATTAAATACATAGCTACTGGTACAAACCCTCAGCCCCAAGGGTGGACTACTCCCTCCTCATCGGGGTGGCCACCGGAGATGATTCCCCCCTCCGGTAGGATGCCGGAACGGGGTCCCGATTGGTTTCTGGTGGATACAGAGGCTTGCGATGGCGGAACTTCCGATCTAGGGTTACATCGAGGGGTTATGGAATATTTGTGAATTTATAGGGCGAAGAGGCGGTGCGGGAGATCACCGAGGAGGGCACCAAGCACCAGGGCGCGCCCTGGTGCCCACCTCGGGGCGCCCCTCTCGTACTTCTTTGTTCCATCCTGGCCTTCTGGTCCATAAAAAATCTTCAAAAAGTTTCGCTGCGTTTGGACTCCATTTGGTACTGATTTCCTGTGAAGTAAAAACCAACAACTGGCACTGGGCACTATGTCAATATGTTAGTCCCAAAAAATGATATTTCACTTTCGCATTCTCTCTGTGTGCATCGACAATGACCCGACGAAGATCATCATCGGGCACATCGTCTGGTGCCTCTTGATCTTCAGCTTCCCGCGTTGCAGTATCACCGTATTCAGGGAACATAGGATAGTTGTCATCATCCTCTTCTTCTTCGTTGTCTTCCATCATAACCCCTCTTTCTCCATGCTTGGTCCAAACATTATAATGTGGCATGAAACCCTTCTCAAGCAGGTGCAAGTGAAGGGTTTTCGAGTTAGAGTAATCATTCGTATTCTCATGGATAATACATGGACAATACATAAAACCATCCCACTTGTTTGCCTCAGCCACTTCGAGAAATTAATGCAACCTGTAATGTACTCGAGGTGCGGTCACCAGACATCCATTGTTGATTCATCTGCGTGCATTATATAATTAAGTGTATCAAAAACCATTACAAAACCCTCTTCATAGAGCATTTGAAATGAGCTAAACTAGCGAGGAGAGATGAAAGGATGAAGTTGCTAACCTTTTATAACACTTGTGTAGTTGATGCACCGCCAAACCCAGACAAATCTTGGAAAAAATGAAGTTTGGAGGTCGAGCTTGGAGAGGAGAAAGCTTAAGTGTGGCGGGCATTTCATCGAACACCTCATGTGCATATGAGGTGAGAACAGAGAGTAGCACACACTGCACACGCTGGCAGGCCAAAAAGCAGAGGAGTGAGCGGGCGGACAGGAGCATATATATATAGGCATTATTTTAGTCCCGGTTGGTGGCCAGAATCGGGACAGAAGATGGACCTTTAGTCCCGGTTCCAGCCACCAACTGGGACTAAAGGGTATGCGCCAGGAGCGAGGCCCTTTAGTCCCGGTTCGTGTCTAGAACCGGGACTAAAGGTCCCAACCAATCAGGGACTGATGCTCGAGGCCTGCCGCGCCCTAGCCTCATTTAACTGGGACTGATGCATCCATTAGTTTCGGTTCGTGACAAGACCGGGACTGATGCACTTATCTGCCTGCACCAAAGCCCGGTTTTCTACTAGTGACATGGTCCTAGGATACTGGTTCAAGATGTTCTAAAGGTGGATCCATCGAACTCTTATTCTGCCTTAGCACCCT
The DNA here is from genome assembly GCA_021605145.1 of Aegilops bicornis. Taxonomy (NCBI): domain Eukaryota; kingdom Viridiplantae; phylum Streptophyta; class Magnoliopsida; order Poales; family Poaceae; genus Aegilops; species Aegilops bicornis. Next base: position 715,704,027 of record CM038672.1, on the reverse strand, counting down.
TTTATCTCAAGTTTCAAAGAAGAGTTGTACTATACCTCCTGTAAAAAAAGAAGAGGTATACTACACCTAGATCAGCACCAGAAACTCTGGGCTGCAACTTGAGAGTTTGCTAGCACTTTGTTATTCTTGGCAATCCCTTACATAACCTAAAACTGTACAACAAAACACTCGCTTTTGTGAAACCAGCCTTGGTACATGAGCTTTGGAACTTAGTAGTATCAATCCTCCTGCAGAGGCAGTGGGAGAGGCAGGGCCTTGAGCACATCTCTGAGCGCATACTGTATGCTATCACATTTGTGATCAGACATCAAGTTGCCCGACAACAGTATCCGCTGGAAATTCTCCCCGGCGTCGCCTCTCCAGAGCGTGTACGACTCGTCCTCAACGCCGTTTATATTCTCGACGTCCCTCTGGAGGTAATACAGCGTCCCTGGGAGGAAGAGATCCTCGGGCACATACACGTCTTCTTCGCCATCAGGCTTCAAAACTTTCGTCGGGCCCTGAAGACGGGGTGGGTCTTTCGGGGAATCTGACAGGAGCAAGAGTCACGCCAGATTCAGTAAGATACATACAAATCCTAATAATAAACACCCTAATGGGCGATCCGAGATATACGTTCCTATCATCTTGGACAACTAAGTGGACTTACCGCCAGAGCTTGCTGATGTTGTTACAACTTTTGCGTAATCGGCAAGTTTGTTAGCTACGTCTTGGATGGATGAAACAACTAGCTTAGCATTGGTCACGATATCCACTATTTGCTTCCAGTCTTCCTTTTCCAACACTTTGGCCCTACAAAACAGCATTATTCAGAAACATGTATGCAGATGCATCCAAAAGTCTGTCTTAAACTTCAGAACTTGAAGTGCTAAACTGCTAATCATAACAACATGCTACCGGGGAAAAGGGGCTATTCAAAGAAAGTTCAATCACCACAGCAAGAAGGATAATCAATCAGCAGGTTCTCTTTGCCCAAGCAACCTGAAGAAAATGTCCTGACATGGAATCTACAAAAAATGTTTTGTCATTTGCTGCACTTAAGTTTCAGTGCTTACCAATCTGTTTCAATTATCTCATTTCGCAATCTTGCCAGTGAAGCTGCACTTAACCTAGGCACTATGTCATCCTGCAAGACAGAAGACACGCCAACTACAAAGTTCAGACAGGGAAGCAGCCAAAACAAGATTTATACACCAACGAGAACCCGAAACAAACCTGCAGTACAACAGTGGTGACATAGCTTGCGCAACTCTCAGCTATCTCTCTCGATACACAGGGTGGGACTCCAAATCCAACAGCTGAAACTATGTCGGGACTAAATCCAAGCTCCTCCTTCGACTTCTTTCTTAGCATTATGGCAAGCAAGGCAGCTGAGGCTCCTCCAAGGGAGTGGCCCACCAACCGCAACTTGTAGTCCTGCTTGCTTTGAACAAAATTACAGAAGGAAATAAGCAGAGGAAATTAAAGGAAGAGGCAGATATTATGACTAAAAGACTATTTCGCACCTTGTGTTTTTCCAAACATTTTCTGATGATGCTCAACTCATGGCGTAGGTACCATCGAGCGGCCTCATATGTCCCAAAGTGTGTTGAGAAACCTTTAGGGGATACTTTCTTATCGCTTAATGCAACCAAATCGGTGACAAGGTCATAAACCGTATGGGTCCCACGAATCCCAAGGATGACCAGTTTAGCACGTGGATCGATGCCGATGTAATATCCAGGTCTGAAAATACTAGAATCCTTCACAAACTTTAAAACATTCCTCGGACGGAGCATGCTATGCTTTGCAAGCCCAGTGGCACTGCCCTTATAGCAACCCTTTGCGAGTTCAAGGTGATAAATTAGTTCTTGAACCTAGAAAAAAGGGAAGGAGGTGAATCCCTATCAGATGTGCAAGCTAATACATGATATTTCAGAAGGATAAACAGTCTACATACTCTAAAATTCTAATATTCAGTCATCATGAGCAGCCAATAGACCAAGTTGAATTATTTCTGTTCTTGAGGGAACTAAAGATTGTTCAAACAATGCTGCTGATTAAGATTTCAAAGAGTAGGGTATGAAGGGAAGCCTGCAGGACATACCTTCTTATTGGAGGAAATCTGAACGCCCTTGAAGGCTTGAGCATTCTTTGCAGAAGCTTGTGTGAGGTAAATGAGGTAGAGACCGACGGTAAGATCACTGAGGCTCCAGTCCTGTATGCTTACCTTGCTGTGCTGGAGGTCACTTATGATCTCGCTAAAAGTGCGGGTGCTTGCGGGAATGTTGTCAGCTGCATCCAGATTTTATGATGTTAGCTTCTCTTTAGTTTTGTAATAATTAATTAAAGAAATCTGATTGGAGCAAGTTCTATTGCAGAAAAACAACCTAGTTAGCCAGATATGAATCATGACAACCTAGTTAGCCAGTTATGAATCATGTCTGCAACTGCAATGACCAGCGTAACCTTGTGATGTTAAATGTGATGACCTCCAAATGTCTGTAATACTCTCTCCATCCCCAAAAAAAAAAGTGTCGCTGATTTAGCACAAAGTTTTACCGAGTCTAATTTGAGACGGAGGGAGTACCTGATTGATTTCAGTGTGGCATACATACATAGGATAGGAAAAAGATTCAGGCTTGTTGTGAAAAAGGGACATTTTAGCAACAAGAATGCCAGATCTGGATTATTCCCGTGTCCTAATAAAATCCTAATCCATGTGTCTCATTGCATCGAAATTTGTTGTACAAGAGCAGCAAATGAACAGCTAGAGGCAGCAAAAAGGTAGATGAGCACATCAATGGAGGAGGAAAGAAAAGAGGGTTGCTTTTGCTTACAGGCGAATGGCTTCCAGTTGTAGTGCTTGTAGAGCTGCAGTGCGGGCTCCAGGGCCTTGGTCAGCCAGGCCACGTCGGGCCGCCAGGACGTCCAGGGCAGGCCCGCGCCCTCGTCGTCGTCGTCGGAGCCTTCCCGCTTGGCCCTCTTGGCGTCCAGGGCGACGGCCGCCGCCCTGGCCCTGGCCTTGTCGTCGTCCTCCGGCTCGGAGGGTGGTAGGCCCGCCGACGTGGTGGCGGGTGAGCGCGGGCGGGAGGATGGTGGGGGGGCTGCGGTGGCGGGTGAGGAGGAGGCGGGCGCGGGAGAGCAGGTGCTTGGCCGCCATGGGCTCGGCTGGACCTGGATTGGATGGGGTTTGGGGGCGGTGGGCGGGAGGAAGAAGAAAGGCCAAGAGACGAGAGGGTTCTGGTCTCCCTCTGCTGGGGAGGTGGAGACCGGGCGTGGCTGGAACGGATCCTGACCGTCCATCGCCCAAACGAAAGGTTGAAAATATTTATAGAGTTCTTTGTTAGTAGACACACATGTGAGATGGATAACAGCTTTGTGGCACGTCGGCCGAGGATCTTCCGCTAGATCTCATCGTCGTCAACTTCTTTTAGCATGGTCGGACAAGAGAGAAGGCCGCGCCCTTACCATTCGCTCCACCTCAAGACACCAAAGTCTAACGCCAGCATCGACCTTCAGACGCAAGAGTCAAGGCTTACCTGTTACAGAGCTCTGGGAGACGATCAAGCCACCTACTCATCGATGCCGACGACGACACTGGCACTGGTGCGGGAGAGCAGGTGCTTCGCCGCCATGGGCTCGGCTGGACCTGGATGGATGGGGTTTGGGGGCGGTGGGCGGGAGGAAGAAGAAAGGACAAGGGAGGAGAGGGTTCTGGTCTCCCTCTCGCCGTGGTGGAGATCGGGCGTGGCCGAACGGATCCCCGCCGTCCATCGCCGAAATGAAAGGTTGAAAATATTTGTATAGTTCTTTGTTAGTACACACACATGTGAGATGGATAACATCTTTGTGGCACGCTTACCGAGGATCTTCCGCTAGATCTCATCGTTGCCAACTTCTTTCAACATGATCAGAGAAGAGAGAACGCCGTCTCCGACCATTACGCGCGCCCACCGCAAGACACCATAGTATGATGTTAGCATCAACCTTCGTATACAAGAGTCAAGACTTACCTGATACGGAGCTCTGGGAGACCATCGAGCCAACTGCTCATCGACGTAGACCATGACACTGACACTGGTGACAGGAGGAGAGGAGAGCATATTACTTTGACGCGACACCATCCCCAACACTAAAACGGTCTCCTTTTCCACTACACTAAGCGGTGTATCACCGCCATTATCAGTGTATTCACAACACAGACACTAAGCGGTGTATCCACAACACGTCAAAACAGCTACCTCCCCCCTCATTTCGCCAGATTGGCGAACAGGGGAGGGAGGAGCAAAATATCGCCGCCATTATTGTCTTGTTAGTGGGGTGAGGGAGTCCTGGACTAAGGGTCCTCAGCATCCGCCTATTGGACTTGGGCCGGATCGATGGGCTATGAACACACAAGACCGAAGACTCTCACCCATGTCCAGATAGGTGCTTCGCCGCCATGGGCTCGGCTGGACCTGGATGGATGGGGTTTGGGGGCGGTGGGCGGGAGGAAGAAGAAAGGACAAGGAAGGAGAGGGTTCTGGTCTCCCTCTGCTGGGGAGGTGGAGATCGGGCGTGGCTGGAACGGATCCTGGCCGTCCATCGCCGAAACGAAAGGTTGAAAATATTTGTATAGTTCTTTGTTAGTACACACACATGTGAGATGGATAACATCTTTGTGGCACGTCGGCCGAGGATCTTCCGCTAGATCTCATTGTCGTCAACTTTTCAACATGATCGGAGAAGAGAGAACGCCGTCCCCGACCATGCGCTCCACCGCAAGACACCATAGTATGACGTTAGCATCAACCTTCAGACACAAGAGTCAAGACTTACCTCGACACGGAGCTCGAGACCATCGAGCCAATCGCCATCGACGAGACCATGACACTAACACCAGGTGAGCGGAGGAGGAGAGCATATTACTTTGACGCGACACCATCCCCAACACTAACACGGTCTCCTTTTCCACTACACTAAGCGGTGTATCGCCGCCATTATCAGTGTATTCACAACACAGACACTAAGCGGTGTATCCACAACACGTCAAAACGGCTACCTCCCCCCTCATTTCGCCAGACATGGCGGTCAGGAGGGAGGAGCAAAATATCGCCGCCATTATTGTCTTGTTAGTGGGGGTGAGGGAGTCCTGGACTAAGGGGTCCTCGGGCATCCGGCCTATTGGACTTGGGCCGGACTGATGGGCTATGAAGACACAAGACCGAAGACTCTCACCCGTGTCGAGATAGGTGCTTCACGCCATGGGCCTCGGCTGGACCCTGGATGGATGGGGTTTGGGGCGGGGGGCGGTAGGAAGAAGAAGGGTTCTGGTCTCCCTCTGCTGGGGAGGTGGAGATCGGGCGTGGCTAGAACGGATCATGGCCGTCCATCGCCGAAACGAAAGGTTGAAAATATTTGTATAGTTCTTTGTTAGTACACACACATGTGAGATGGATAACATCTTTGTGGCACGCCGTCGAGGATCTTCCGCTAGATCTCATCGTCGTCAACTTCTTTCAACATGATCGGAGAAGAGAGAACGCCGTCCCCGACCATGTGCTCCACCGCAAGACACCATAGTATGACGTTAGCATCAACCTTCAGACACAAGAGTAAAGACTTACCTGATACGGAGCTCTAGGAGACCATCGAGCCAGCTGCTCATCGACGTAGACCATGACACTGACACTTGTGACAGGAGGAGAGGAGAGCATATTACTTTGACGCGACACCATCCCCAACACTAACACTGTGTCCTTTTCCACTACACTAAGCGGTGTATCGCCGCCATTATCAGTGTATTCACAACACAGACACTAAGCGGTGTATCCACAACACATCAAAACGGCTACCTCCCCCTCATTTCGCCAGATTGGCGAGCAGGGGAGGGAGGAGCAAAATATCGCTCCATTATTGTCTTGTTAGTGGGGGTGAGGGAGTCCTGGACTAAGGGGTCCTCGGGCATCCGCCTATTGGACTTGGGGCGGACCGATGGCTGAAGACACAAGACCAAGACTCTCACCCGTGTCTAGATAGGTGCTTGGCCGCCATGGGCTCGGGTGGACCTGGATGGATGGGGTTTGGGGGCGGTGGGCGGGAGGAAGAAGAAAGGACATGGGAGGAGAGGGTTCTGGTTCTGCTGGGGAGGTGGAGATCAGGTGTGGCTGGAACGAATCCTGGCCGTCCATCACCGAAACGAAAGGTTGAAAATATTTTTATAGTTCTTTGTTAGTACACACACATGTGAGATGGATAACATCTTTGTGGCACGTCGGCCGAGGATCTTCCGCTAGATCTCATCGTCGTCAACTTCTTTCAACATGACCGGAGAAGAGAGAACGCCGTCCCCGACCATGCGCTCCACCGCAAGACACCATAGTATGACATTAGCATCAACCTTCAGACACAAGAGTCAAGACTTACCTGATACGGAGCTCTGGGAGACCATCGAGCCAGCTGCTCATCGATGTAGACCATGACACTGACACTGGTGACAGGAGGAGAGGAGAGCATATTACTTTGACGCGACACCATCCCCAACACTAAAACGGTGTCCTTTTCGACTACACTAAGCGGTGTATCGCCGCCATTATCAGTGTATTCACAACACAGACACTAAGCGGTGTATCCACAACACGTCAAAACGGCTACCTCCCCCCTCATTTCGCCAGATTGGCGAACAGGGGAGGGAGGAGCAAAATATCGCCGCCATTATTGTCTTGTTAGTGGGGGTGAGGGAGTCCTGTTCTAAGGGGTCCTCGGGCATCCGACCTATTGGACTTGGGCCGGACTGATGGGCTGTGAAGACACAAGACCAAAGACTCTCACCCGTGTCCAGATAGGTGCTTGGCCGCCATTGGCTCGGGTGGACCTGGATGGATGGGGTTTGGGGGCGGTCGGCGGGAGGAAGAAGAAAGGACATGGGTGGAGAGGGTTCTGGTTCTGCTGGGGAGGTGGAGCTCGGGCGTGGCTGGAACGGATCCTGGCCGTCCATCGCCGGAACGAAAGGTTGAAAATATTTGTATAGTTCTTTGTTAGTACACACACATGTGAGATGGATAACATCTTTGTGGCACGTCGGCCGAGGATCTTCCGCTAGATCTCATCGTCGTCAACTTCTTTCAACATGATCGGAGAAGAGAGAACGCCGTCCCCGACCATGCGCTCCACCGCAAGACACCATAGTATGACGTTAGCATCAACCTTCAGACACAAGAGTCAAGACTTACCTGATACGGAGCTCTGGGAGACCATCGAGCCAACTGCTCATCGACGTAGACCATGACACTGACACAACCTTCTTCTTGTAGACGTTGTTGGGCCTGCAAGTGCACAAGTTTGTAGGACAGTAGCAAATTTCCCTCAAGTGGATGACCTAAGGTTTATCAATCCGTGGGAGGCGTGGGATGAAGATGGTCTCTCTCAAACAACCCCGCAACCAAATAACAAAGAGTCCCTTGTGTCCCCAACACACCCAATACAATGGTAAATTGTATAGGTGCACTAGTTCTAAGCAAAGAGATGGTGATACAAGTGCAATATGGATGGTAGATATAGGTTTTTGTAATCTGAAAATATAAAAACAGCAAGGTAAATAATGATAAAAGTGAGCGTAAACGGTATTGCAAATGATACGAAACAAGGCCTAGGGTTCATACTTTCACTAGTGCAAGTTCTCTCAACAATAATAACATAGATAGAACATATGACAAGCCCTCAACATGCAACAAAGAGTCACTCCAAAGCCACTAATAGCGGAGAACAAACGTAGAGATTATGGTAGGGTACGAAACCACCTCAAAGTTATTCTTTCGGATCGATCTGTAAAAGAGTTCGTGACTAGAATAACACCTTAAGACACAAATCAATCAAAACCCTAATGTCACCTAGATACCCATTGTCACCTCAAGTATCCGTAAGCATGATTATACGATATGCATCACACAATCTCAGATTCATCCAACCAACATAAAAGTACTTAAAAGAGTGCCCCAAAGCTACTACCGGAGAGTCAAGAACGTGTGCCAACCCCTATGCATAGGTTCCCAATGTCACGAAACCCGCAAGTTGATCACCAAAACATACATCAAGTGGATCGCAAGATATACATCAAGTGTTCTCATAAAAGACTCAATCCGATAAGATAACTTCAAAGGGGAAACTCAATTCATCACAAGAGAGTAGAGGGGGAGAAACATCATAAGTAACTACAATAGCAAAGCTTGGGATACATCAAGATCGTGCCATAGAGGGAACACGAGAGAGAACACGAGAGAGAGATCAAACACATAGCTACTGGTACATACCCTCAGCCCCGAGGGTGAACTACTCCTCCTCGTCATGGAGAGCGCCGGATGATGAAGATGTCCACCGGTGAGGGTTCCCTCCCTCCAGGTGCCTAACGGGCTCCCCGAGAGGTTTTTGGTGGCTACATGAGGCTTGGCGGTGGAACTCCCGATCTAGGTTATGTTCGGAAGTTTTAGGGCACGAGGTATATATGGGTGAAAGGAGTACGTCGGTGGAGCTATGGGGCCCCACGAGGTGGGGCGCCTGTGGGTGGGCGCGCCCACCCTCGTGAGCACCTCCCGTGTCTTCTCGACGTGGGGTCCAAGTCCATCGTGTGGGTTTTCTTCCAAAATAACTTCTCCAGCTTGATTTTGCCCGCTTTGACTCCGCCCCGATATTCCTTTTCCTCAAACACCTAAATAGGCATAAAACAAGAATTGGGCTGGGCCTCCGGTTAATAGGTTAGTCCCAAAAATAATGTAAAAGTGGATAATAAAGCCCATAATCATTCAAAACATATAATAGAATAGCATGAATGCTTCATAAATTATAGATACGTTGGAGACGTATCAGCATCCTCAAGCTTAATTCCTACTCGTCCTCGAGTAGGTAAATGATAAAGAAAGAATTTATGAAGTATGAATGCTAGAGGTGCACAAGTTTGATCAATGATAATTTCAATCACCCTTACTAGCATCGTTATATGTCATAACAGTAGTTTATCTCAAATACTTTTCACGAACTAGTAACAAGCAATTCACATGTTAAAGCATAGACCATAAACTTTCTTGAAAACTAGCAAAATTCATTCTTAGTCATCAAACAATTGCAATTCATCTTACTTTCAGGAAGAGTCTATGTCAGAGCTTTGATTTAGCAAACTTCACATACTCAACTATCATATAGTCTTCTACAATTGCTAATACTCACGCAATACTTGTGGTTATGAAGTTTTAATCATACACAGAGAAAGATTGGGGCTTATAATGTTGCCTCCAAACGTATTCACCTTTGGGTGATGTCAACAATAATAGTTCATGCTAACGTACATCCAATTGGATATATATATATCAGGATCACCCCACCATGAAGTGCTTGCCAAAGGATAAAATGAAAAAGGGAAAGGTGAAGATCACCTTGACTCTTGCATAAAGTAAAAGATAGGCCCTTCGCAGAGGGAAGCAGGTATTTGCAGAGGTGCCAGAGCTCGATTTTTAAAATAAAGATAGATAATTTTGAGAGGTATGATCTCATTTTCAACATAACAACCAAGAGTTCCCAATATCTTCTGTACTACATACATTATAGGCGGTTCCCATGCAGAATGGTAAAAGTTTATACTCCCCCAACCACCAACAAGCATCAATCCATGGCTTGCTCGAAACAACGAAAGTGCCTCCAACTAACAACATCCCGGGGAGTTTTGTTTAGTTATTTTGATTTGATTTTGATCTTTTTGATCATGGGACTGGGCATCCCTGCTACCGCCACTTTCTCGTGAATGAGGAGCGGAGTCCAGTCCTCTTGAGAATAACCCACCTAGCATGGAAGACATCGACAGCCCCTAGTTGCTACATGAGCAATTCGCATACAAAACAGATTATAATTTGAAGGTTTAGAGTTTGGCACATGCAAATTTACTTGGAACGGCAGTAAATACCGCATATAGGTAGGTATGGTGGACACCGATGGCAAAAACTGGGTTTAAGGATATTGGATGCACAAGCGGTATTCCCGCTTAGTACAGAGATATTTAGGCTAGCAAGGGAGAAAGGCAAGCTCAACATGTTTGAATGATCCATGACAATATACTTTAACTGAGATGCGAGAAAACATAACCCATTACGTTGTCTTCCTTGTCCAATATCAACTCTTTAGCATGTCATACTTAATGAGTGCTCACAATTATAAAAGATGTCTATGATAATATATTTATATGTGAAATCTCTTCCTTCAATATTCTTTCATGAATTGTTCAAATGACCAATACAATGCTTGCTAACCATCAATAAATTTACAACCTCTACTTCTTAGACGTGAAGTCATTACTCCCCATGGGATAAGCAAATGAAACATATATAATTTCAGATTTATGACAATCAATTCATTCAACAATTTACTTATAGGATATAAGTGAAGCACACGAGTAAATGAAAAACTACTCCAAAAAGATATAAGTGAAGATCAATGAGTAGCTAAATAATTATGCAACTATGCGAAGACTCTCTCTCAATAAAAAATTTCAGATCTTGGTATCTTATTCAAAAATCAAGCAAACAAAATAAAATAGCAATGCAAGGATAGCACAACTCATGTGAAGAAGCAAAAACTTAGGCTCAACCGATACTAACCGATAGTTGTTGAAGAAGAAAGGTGGGATGCCTACCGGGGCATCCCCAAGCTTAGATGCTTGAGACTTCTTGAAATATTATATTGGGGTGCCTTTGGGCATCCCCAAGCTTGAGCTTTTATGTCTCCTTAATTCCTCTCATATCACGTGTTTCTCTTTTTATCAAAAGCTTCATTCACAACCAACTCAACAAGAACTCGTGAGATAGGTTAGTATAAACCAATGCAAAACCTTATCATTTTTTACTGTAACAAATCACTAAAATAATTATTTAACATTGAATACTAAATGCCTCTGCATATTTAATACTCCTATCCTCAAATAGGATCATTAAACAAGCAAACATATGCAAACAATGCAACCATAACAGCAATCTGCCAAAACAGTACAGTCTGTAAAGAATGCAAGAGTAACAATACTTCCCTGACTCCAAAAACTATGAACTAAAATTCCCACTGTAATAAATTTATCAGAGCTTAATATGCAAAAAGATTCAACGTTATACTATTCTCTGAATTTTCTAGGGAATTTTTGCAACAACGGTAAACTTTCTGTTTTCAAACAGCAACATGTATAGAAGCAAAATAAGCATGACAAAGGCTATCCTTGACTTTTTTATTGAAACTAAAGATGCAAAACATTATTATAACTAACAGCAAGCAAAAACTAACAAAAAAATGACGCTCCAAGCAAAACACATATCATGTGGCGAATAAAAATATAGCTCCAAGTAAAGTTACCGATAAATCGAGGGATTTAAAGAGGGATGCCTTCCGGGTCATCCCCAAGTTTAGGCTCTTGGTTGTCCTTGGATATTACCTTGGGGTGCCTTGGGAATCCCCAAGCTTAGGCTCTTGCCACTCCTTATTCTATAGTCCATCGAATCTTTACCCAAAACTTGAAAACTTCAACCACACAAAACTCAAAACAAAACTCGTGAAGTCTGCTAGTATAAGAAAATAAAACCACCACTTAGGTACTGTAATGAACTCATTATAAATTCATATTGGTGTAATATCTACTGTATTCTAACTTCTCTACAGTTCATACCACTTAATACTAGCCATAGATTCATCAAAATAAGCAAACAACACAATGAAAACAGAATCTGTCAAAAACAGAATAGTCTGTAGTAATCTGTAGCAAACGTATACCTCTGGACCTCGAAAAATTATGAAATAAATTTCTGGACCTGAGAAATTTGTCTAGTAATCATCTGCAAAAAGAATCAACTAAATAGCACTCTCCAGTAAAACGTTATAGCTAATCTCGTAAGCGCTAAAGTTTCTGTTTTTTACAGCATGATCATAAAGACTTCACCCAAGTCTTCCCAAAGGTTCTACTTGGCACAAACACTAAGTAAAACATGAAAACACATCTAACCAGAAGCTAGATGGATTATTTATTCCTAAACAGAATCAAAAAGCAAGAAACTAAAATAAAATTGGGTTGCCTCCCAACAAGCGCTTTTCTTTAATGCCTTTCTAGCTAGGCATGATGATGACAATGATGCTCACATAAAAGATAAGAATTGAAACATAAAGGGAGCATCATGAAGCATATGACTAGAACATTTAAGCCTAACCCTCTTCCTATGCATAGGGATTTTGTGAGCAAACAACTTAGGGGAACAATAATCAACAAGCATAGGAAGGTAAAACAAGCATAACTTCAAGATTTTGAGCACATAGAGAGGAAACTTGACATTATTGCAATTCCTACAAGCATATGTTCCTCTCTCATAATAGTTTTCAGTAGCATCATGAATGAATTCAACAATATAACCAGCACCTAAAGCATTCTTTTCATGATCTACAAGCATAGAAAATTTACTACTCTCCACATAAGCAAAAATTCTTCTCAGTCGGAATAGTGGGAGCAAACTCAACAAAATAATTATCATGTGATTGAAAATTAAGATCAAGATGACACGTTTCATGGTTATCATTATTCTTTAAAGCATGCGTGTCATCACAATAATCATCATAGATAGGGGGCATGCTTTCATCATAGTAAATTTGCTCATCAAAGCTTGGGGGGCAAAAAATATCATCTCCATCAAACATAGCTTCCCCAAGCTTGTGGCTTTGCATATCATTAGCATCATGGATATTCAAGGAATTCATACTAACAACATTGCAATCATGCTCATCATTGAAAGATTTTATGCCAAGTATTCTATGTAATTCTTCTTCTAGTACTTTGGCACAATTTTCCTTTCCATCATACTCACGAAAGATATTAAAAAGAGGAAGCGTATGAGACAAACTTAATTCCATTTTTTTGTAGTTTTCTTTTATAAACTAGACTACTGCTAAAACAAGAAACAAAAGATTCGATTGCAAGATCTAAAGATATACCTTCAAGCACTCACCTCCGCAACGGCGCCTGTAAAAGAGCTTGATGTGTACTACACAACCTTCTTCTTGTATACGCTTTGTTGGGCCTGCAAGTGCACAGGTTTGTAGGACAGTAGCAAATTTCCCTCAAGTGGATGACCTAAGGTTTATCAATCCGTGGGAGGCGAGGATGAAGATGGTCTCTCTCAACCAACCCTGCAACCAATAACAAAGAGTCCCTTGTGTCCCCAACACACCCAATACAATGGTAAATTGTATAGGTGCACTAGTTCAGCGAAGAGATGGTGATACAAGTGCAATATGGATGGTAGATATAGGTTTTTGTAATCTGAAAATATAAAAACAGCAAGGTAAATAATGATAAAAGTGAGCGTAAACGGTATTGCAATGATAGGAAACAAGGCCTAGGGTTCATACTTTCACTAGTGCAAGTTCTCTCAACAATAATAACATAGATAGAACATATGACAAGCCCTCAACATGCAACAAAGAGTCAACCCAAAGCCACTAATAGCGGAGAACAAACATAGAGATTATGGTAGGGTACGAAACCGCCTCAAAGTTATTCTTTCGGATCGATCTATAGAAGAGTTCGTACTAGAATAACACCTTAAGACACAAATCAATCAAAACCCTAATGTCACCTAGATACTCCATTGTCACCTCAAGTATCTGTGGGCATGATTATACGATATGCATCACACAATCTCAGATTCATCCAACCAACATAAAATTACTTAAAAGAGTGCCCCAAAGCTACTACCGGAGAGTCAAGAACGTGTGCCAACCCCTATGCATAGGGTTCCCAATGTCACGAAACCCGCAAGTTGATCACCAAAACATACATCAAGTGGACCGCAAGACATACATCAAGTGTTCTCATAAAAGACTCAATCCGATAAGATAACTTCAAAGGGGAAACTCAATTCATCACAAGAGAGTAGAGGGGAGAAACATCATAAGATCCAACTACAATAGCAAAGCTCGATACATCAAGATCGTGCCATACAGGAACACGAGAGAGAGAGATCAAACACATAGCTATCGGTACATACCCTCAGCCCCGAGGGTGAACTACTCCTCCTCGTCATGGAGAGCGCCGGATGATGAATATGGCCACCGTGAGGGCTCCCCTCCGTGTGGTGCCGGAATGGGCTCCAGAGATTTTTGGTGGCTACAGAGGCTTATGCGCATGAACTCCCGATCTAGGTTCTGCTCGAAGTTAGGGTAATGAGGTATATATGGGTGAAAGGAGTACGTCGGTGGAGCTCACGGGGCCCCACGAGGCGGGGGCGCGCCTGTGGGGTGGGCGTGCCCCACCCTCGTGAGCACCTCCCGTATCTTCCGACGTGGGGTCCAAGTCCATCAGTGGGTTTCCTTCCAAAAATAACTTCTCCAGTTGATTTGTTCCCGTTTTCACTCTGTATGCGATATTCCTTTTCCTCGAAACACTGAAATAGGCATAAAACAGCAAATCTGGGCTGGGCCTCCGGTAAATAGGTTAGTCCCAAAAAAAATATAAAAGTGGATAATAAAGCCCATAATCATTCAAAACAGATAATATAATAGCATGAATGCTTCATAAATTATAGATACGTTGGAGACGTATAACTACCTCCCCTCTCATTTCGCCAGATTGGCGAAAAGGGGAGGGAGGAGCAAAATATCGCCGCCATTATTGTCTTGTTAGTGGGGGTGAGGGAGTCCTGGACTAAGGGGTCCTCGGGCATCCGGCCTATTGGACTTGGGCCGGACTGATGGGCTGTGAAGACACAAGACCGAAGACTCTCACCCGTGTTCAGATAGGTGCTTGGCCGCCATGGGCTCGGCTGGACCTGGATGGATGGGGCTTGGGGCGGTGGGCGGGAGGAAGAAGAAAGGACATGGGAGGAGAGGGTTCTGGTTCTGCTGGGGAGGTGGAGATCGGGCGTGGCTAGAACGGATCCTGGCCGTCCATCGCCGAAACGAAAGGTTGAAAATATTTGTATAGTTCTTTGTTAGTACACACACATGTGAGATGGATAACATCTTTGTGGCACGTCCACCGAGGATCTTCCGCCAGATATCATCGTCGTCAACTTCTTTCAGCATGATCGGAGAGGAGAGAACGCCGTCCCCGACCATGCGCGCCACCGCAAGACACCATAGTATGATGTTAGCATCAACCTTCAGACACAAGAGTCAAGACTTACCTGATATGGAGCTCTGGGAGACCATCGAGCCAGCTGCTCATCGACGTAGACCATGACACTAACACTGGTGATAGGAGGAGAGGAGAGCAAATTACTTTGACGTGACACCATCCCCAACACTAACACGGTGTCCTTTTCCACTACACTAAGCGGTGTATCGCCGCCATTATCAGTGTATTCACAACACAGACACTAAGCGGTGTATCCACAACACGTCAAAATGACTACCTCCCCCCTCATTTCGCCAGATTGGCGAACAGGGGAGGGAGGAGCAAAATATTGCCGCCATTATTGTCTTGTTAGTGGAGGTGAGCGAGTCCTGGATTAAGGGGTCCTCGGGCATCCGGCCTATTGGACTTGGGCCGGACTGATGGGCTGTGAAGACACAAGACCGAAGACTCTCACCCGTGTCCAGATAGGTGCTTGGCCGCCATGGGCTCGGCTGGACCTAGATGGATGGGGTTTGGAGGTGGTGGGCGGGAGGAAGAAGAAAGGACATGGGAGGAGAGGGTTCTGGTTCTACTAGGGAGGTGGAGATCGGGCGTGGCTGGAACGGATCCTGGCCGTCCGTCGCCGAAACGAAAGGTTGAAAATATTTGTATAGTTCTTTGTTAGTACACACACATGTGAGATGGATAACATCTTTGTGGCACGTCGGCCGAGGATCTTCCGCTAGATCTCATCGTCGTCAACTTCTTTCAGCATGATCAGAGAAGAGAGAACGCCGTCCCCGACCATGCGCTCCATGCAAGACACCATAGTATAACGTTAGCATCAACCTTCAGACAAAAGAGTGAAGACTTACCTGATACGGAGCTCTTGGAGACCATCGAGCCAGCTGCTCATCGACGTAGACCATTACACTGACATTGGTGACAGGAGGAGAGGAGAGCATATTACTTTGACGCGACACCATCCCCAACACTAACACGGTCTCCTTTTCCACTACACTAAGCGGTGTATCGCCGCCATTATCAGTGTATTCACAACACAGACACTAAGCGGTGTATCCACAACATGTCAAAACGGCTACCTCCCCCCTCATTTCGCCAGATTGGCGAACAGGGGAGGGAGGAGAAAAATATCGCCGCCATTATTGTCTTGTTAGTGGGGGTGAGGGAGTCCTGGACTAAGGGGTCCTCGGGCATCCGGCCTATTGGCCTAGGGCCGGACTGATGGGCTGTGAAGACACAAGACCGAAGACTCTCACCCGTGTCCAGATAGGTGCTTGGCCGCCATGGGTTCGGGTGGACCTGGATGGATGGGGTTTGGGGCGGTGGGCGGGAGGAAGAAGAAAGGACAAGGGAGGAGAGGGTTCTGGTTCTGCTGGGGAGGTGGAGATCGGGCTTGGCTGGAACGGATCATGGCCGTCCATCGCCGAAACGAAAGGTTGAAAATATTTTTATAGTTCTTTGTTAGTACACACACATGTGAGATGGATAACATCTTTGTGGCATGTCGGCCGAGGATCTTCCGCTAGATCTCATCGTCGTCAACTTCTTTCAGCATGATCGGAGAAGAGAGAGCGCCGTCCCCTACCATGCGCTCCACCGCAAGACACCATAGTATGACGTTAGCATCAACCTTCAGACACAAGAGTCAAGACTTACCTGATACGGAGCTCTGGGAGACCATCGAGCCAACTGCTCATCGACGTAGACCATGACACTAACACTGGTGACAGGAGGAGAGGAGAGCATATTACTTTGACGCGACACCATCCCCAACACTAACACTCTGTCCTTTTCCACTACACTAAGCGGTGTATCGCCGCCATTATCAGTGTATTCACAACACAGACACTAAGCGGTGTATCCACAACACGTCAAAACGGCTACCTCCCCCCTCATTTCGCCAGATTGGCGAACAGGGGAGGGAGGAGCAAAATATCGCCGCCATTATTGTCTTGTTAGTGGGGGTGAGGGAGTCCTGGACTAAGGGGTCCTCGGGCATCCGACCTATTGGACTTGGGCCGGACTGATGAGCTGTGAAGACACAAAACCGAAGACTCTCACCCGTGTCCAGATAGGACTCTCCTTAGCGTGGAAGGCAAAAGCTGGGCATCCAAATATGAAGATTCCTTTCTCTGTAACCGACCTTGTACAACCCTAGTCCCCTCCGGTGTCTATATAAACCGGAGGGCTTAGTCCGTAGAGGGCAGAACAATCATAGTCATACAAGCTAGACTTTTAGGGTTTTAGCCATTACGATCTCGTGGTAGATTTACTCTTGTAATACTCATATTCATCAAGATCAATCAAGCAGGAAGTAGGGTATTACCTCCATAGAGAGGGCCCCAACCTGGGTAAACATCGTGTCCCCGTCTCCTGTTACCATCGACCTTAGACGCACAGTTCGGGACCCCCTACCCGAGATCCGCCGGTTTTGACACCGACATTGGTGCTTTCATTGAGAATTCCGCTGTGACGTCAAAGACAGGATTGATGGCTCGCCTTGTTGTCAAGGATAGTATCACCTCCAGAGGAGCCTTGGCCCCAGGCCAAACCCTCCGACTCGGCGGCTTTACCATGACCGCCCGTTTGGCCGTTAAGCCGACAGTGACTTCTCGAGTCATCGAAAATTGCCTCCACATTGACTCCGTATACGCCAAACGGATGGATCCGACGGAGTTTTCATCTTTAAACAAACTCCTAGATCGCATCGCCGCCTTGGGGGTCGCTACAGAATACGATCGGATTGGGCTTAAACCCGACCAGAGAGAAATCAAATCTCCGCCGGTCACCCATCTGATAGCGGTAGTGGAGAAGCAAAACAACAACTCTTCCTCTATATTGAGGACAAGATGTGTTCGGATTTCTGAGCTCGAAGAGCCGGATACCTGTCCGCGGAGCGACGTGCCCTGCCCTCCGAACCTAGAATCGGACGACGGTCCTAAAATATCAGTTGATGTCCCGGAGCCCAAACCATTAAGTTTGGAGGACTTTCAAGCTCCGGATTCCGAATTGGGTCAGGATTCGGATTTAAAGCCACCCTCCCACCCGGCTATACGCGATTTTATGTACATACGACAGTAGTCTCAGGAAATGGTCCATCACTTTTGGGCTACATTCCTCCTTGTCAAAGACAAGATTAAGAATTGTCGTGACGAAGACGCGATCTCAGTATTCTGCAACAATTGCACGGACGAAGGAATCCTCAACGCCATCAACCGTCGTTGCGTATTACACTTCGCTGACTTGGCGACCATAGTACAGAAGTACTGCACAATGGAGAGCGCCTGGAAAACTCAGGCAACTCGCTGGGAACCACCGCTTTTAACTCAGCCCCTTGCCCGGGGAAAAAGGACGCACCCTCGTGGGGCGCCCGACCCAATAGTAAAGAAATCTAAGCCCATTACGGGGCGCGGAACCGTTCTGGTGGGATGGCTCGATAGGCCATGCAAAATACATACAACACCGGATACCACACCAACCCGTAGCCTTAGAGCATGTTGGATACTCCGGCAAGTGGCCAAGAGCGGCGAGGATCTCCTCAACAAAAATACCCCAGAACAACACCCCACGGAGGACGACGACCTCAGAGTATTGACGGTCTTCGAGATTTTCGCTTCAAAAAATCATCGCAAAAGGGCACTCCGCGACCTCGCCGAAGTCTGCCAAGTCGCAGAAATAAACCCCTGGAACGACGTGGCCATAACTTTCAACGTCGGCGACGAACCAAAAATCAGGACAATCCGGGCACCAGCCGCCTTGGTCCTCAGTCAAATTGTGGACGGATTTCGGCTCACCAAAGTGCTCATGGACGGTGGCAGCGGATTAAACCTCATCTACGAGGACACACTCAACAAAATGGAAATAGACAGGAGCCGCATCGAGCAAAGTAGCACGACTTTCCGAAGAATTATTCCCAGTCGGGAGGCGCAATGCGGGGGAATCACACTTGATGTACTATTCAGCACGCCGGAGAATTATCGGTCCGAAGAAATAACCTTCCAAGTGGCCCTTTCAACAGTGGATATCACGCCCTACTGGGGCGAGATGCATTTGATCGCTTCCAAGCTCAAGATGCCCGGGCCCAATGGTATAATCACTCTTGCCAGTGATCCGGACATAGCACTCCATGACGAAAATAAAATGGCATCCCTGGCCCTCGAGGCATCATTTGAAACCCTCGCGGCCGAAGAATTAACCGCACTACGCTCCACGGTGGATAGGGACGATGTAATCCTGGACAAGCGATCCAAATCCACCTCCTTTAAACCAGCAGATGAAATAGTCAAGTTTCAAGTCCACCCGACGGACCCCAAGAAGACAGCATCCATCGATGCACAACTCGACCCAATGGTCGACGCCGCTCTACGAGAGTTCCTGTGTGAGAACTGGGACATATTCGCCTGGCACCCTTCCGATATGCCAGAATCCCGCAGTTGGCGAACACAGCCTCAATATATTAAAGGGATATAAACCACCAAGCAAACACCGTATGCGTTTTCGAACCCAAACGACAAGCTATGGGGGAGGAGCTAGCCAAGTTACTCGAGGCCGGATTCATCAGAGAAATAAAACACCCGGACTGGCTAGCAAACCTGGTGATGGTACCAAAGAAGGATAAATCCTGGCGCATATGCGTCGATTTCAAAGACCCGAATAAGGCTTGCCCTAAGGATCCCTTCCCCCTCCCTCGCATCGATCAGATTATTGATGCAACCGCAGGACACGACTCACTGTGTTTCCTCGACGCATACTCCGGATACCATCAAATCAAGATGAAGGAGTCCGATCAAGCCGCAACGGCATTCATTACCCCATATGGGCCTTTCTGCTTCAACATCATGCCTTTCGGGCTCAAAAACGCTAGCGCCACCTACCAACGCATGATTCAAACATGCTTGGAGAAACAGATCGGCAAGACAGTTGAAGCATATGTGGATGACATCGTCATCAAAACCAGGCATGTTGAGTCATTGATAGACGATTTACGTCTCACATTCGACAACCTCCGTACATATGACATCAAGCTCAATCCGGAAAAGTGTGTTTTTGGCGTCCCACTGGAAAATTGCTGGGCTTCATCGTTTCCAATAGAGGAATCGAGGCAAATCCAGCCAAAATCCGAGCTCTGTCACAATTGGCTACGCCAATAGATCTTAAACAGGTCCAAAAACTCGCGGGATGCGTGGCGGCTTTAAGCCGCTTTATCTCCAGATTGGGAGAAAAAGCATTGCCACTCTACCGCCTTCTCCGATGCACCGACCACTTCGAGTGGATGGATGCGGCAACGGCCGGACTGGAGGAAATAAAGGCCCTTTTAGGGAGCAACCCAATCCTAGCCGCATCGAACGTCGCGAACCCATGTTATTATACATATCGACAACACACCAAGTGGTAAGCGTCGTGCTCATTGTTGAGCGAGAGCAGAACGGACACAAACTCCCGCTCCAGAAATCGGTATACTACAGATCCAGTGTCCTCACACCGTGCAAATACCGATACCCTCATTACCAAAAAATAGCATACACGGTCTTCATGGCATCCCGGAAGCCGCGACACTACTTTCAAGAGTGCTCGATTACGGTGGCTTCCGAGGTACCACTCAACGACATAATAAACAACCGCGATGCCACAGGCCGGATTGCTAAGTGGACCATTGAGCTCCTTCCATTCGACATAACATACAAATCGCGCCGAGCCATTAAATCCCAAGTACTGGCCGACTTCGTTGCCGAATGGACAGAGGCCGAACTCCCTAAAGAGTACGGCACATATTCCAACTGGGTCATGCACTTCTATGGCTCCAAAATGCTGGCGGGCTTAGGAGCGGACGTTGTCTTAACGTCCCCCACTGGAGACACAATTTAGTACGTACTCCAAATATTATACACAGACTCCAACAATGCAACCGAATACGAGGCCTTGTTGCATGGTCTTCGGATGGCTTTTTCCATGGGCATACAACGCCTGGAAGTGCGCGGGGACTCAAACCTCGCAATATCTCAAATAAATGGAGATTTCGATGCGAAAGATCCAAAGATGGCGGCCTACCGTAATGTAGTTCTCAAAATGTTGGCTCGGTTTGAGGGGCTCGAGTTTCATCATGTGGCTCGAGAAAGTAATCAAGCGGCGGATGTCCTTGCTCGCATCGGTGCCAAGCGCGACCCCGTCCCACCTAACATCTTCACCGAAAGGCCTTTTAAGCCATCCGTGGTGTGGCAAGGGGAGAGCGGCAACACCAGTCCGGATTCGACTATAACCTCAGATTCTGAACACACCGATATCATCGGGGGCTCAGCCACCGAAATAACACCATCGGCCCATCTTATCATGGCAGTCATTGCCACATGGACCGAACCATTCTTGGCCTACCCTAATAGGCGAGAACTCCCTGGGGATTAGAATGAGGCTCGCCGCATTATTCGGCGCTCGAAAGCCTACAAGGTTCATGACGGAGAGCTCTACAAGAAAAGCGCCACCGGAGTACTCAAAGATGTATTTCCGAAGAGGAGGGACGGCAGTTCTTGAAATTCATGTTGGTCTCGGCGGTCATCACGCCGCGGCTCGGGCCCTTGTAAGTAAGGCCTTCCGTACATGTTTCTATTCCGACGGCCCGAGCAGATGCATAGGACCTTGTCCAACATTGCGTCGGATGCCAGCTTTTCGCCAACCAGAGCCATATGCCACCCACCGCTCTACAAACAATCCCCATCACTTGGCCTTTTGCGGTCTGGGGGCTTGACATGGTTGGACCCCTTAAAGGAGGAAGCTGTAAGAAAAAATATCTGCTGGTCATGGTGGATAAATTCACTAAGTGGATAGAGGCCAAACCAGTTAAAACGGCCGAAGCTGGACCAATGATAGACTTCATATCCGGTGTTGTGCACCGTTATGGTGTCCCACACAGCATCATCACCGATAACGGCTCCAATTTCACAGCCGATGAGGTGAAAACGGGTGCGCTAATCTGGGCATTAAGCTCGACTACGCCTCTGTCTATCACCCGCAAACAAACGGTCAAGTCAAACGAGCCAATGGTCTTATTATGAGCGGCATTAAACCCAGACTAGTGCAGTCTTTAAAAGAATCAGACAAGCACTGGGTTGAGGAGCTTGAATCCGTACTCTGGGGGCTGCGGACCATGCCCAATCGCACTACCAGATATACACCTTTCTTCATGGTGTACGGTGCAGAGGTTGTGTTACCCTGCGACATTATTCATGACCCACCTCGAGTGTGCATGTACAAAGAGAGAGAGGCCGAGCTTGATCGGCAGGATAGCTTAGATGCCCTGGAGGAGGAGCGCGACGTTGCAAAGCCCGTTCCGCATTTTATCAACAGCAGGCTCGCAGGTATCAAAGCAGAGAAGTGCGGACCAAGACTTATAATGTTGGCGAACTTGTTCTACGCTTGTCGGAGAAGAAAAAGGACAAACTCAAGCCCAAGTGGGAGGGTCCTTCATCATTGACGAAGTTCTCACTGGAGGAGCGTACCGTCTGCGTGATGCATCAGACAACCGCCTAGAGCCGAATCCATGGAACACGGCCAGACTCTAAAGATTCTATGCCTAGCGCCGAACTCTTCGTTCGTCCCCTTCTCCCTTTCCGTTCCCAGTATTTTTCCTCTCTCTTGTTTTATTTTATTTTATTTTTAGCTTTAACCTCTCATGCGGTTTACACCGCGCACATATGGCGTACACATCCTTAAATATGTATATCCTTTATACTTGGGGGCTTCTTGTACAGAAGCTTGCTATTATTATTTTCAGAGCATCAAGCTCATCACATATGTGTCTTTTTATCATATGTACCTTTTCTCTGCCATTATATGCATCGATATGACTTAAGTTTTGGCCAAGCTGGGTTGCCTGGCTCCTGTGCTTATGCCCTACGTTCCCGTTAGTTCGGCTAGGACATAAAGGGAGCACCTCTGCGATTGTTACTGCCGGGTCATCCGGATGTGTACCTCAGACTGGGTGAAGCCGAAAGCTAGCGTTCTTAAGGGGATATTTGGGCGGCGGACTAAAGATGTTTTTCCCTTATTACAGTATGAACCCCCAGATGTTACGTATACTGCGATTTTTTTTTCAAACACAGTTCGGACATGCACACTGATACGTCTCCAACGTATCTATAATTTTTGATTGTTCCATGCTATTATATTATCTGTTTTGGATGTTTAATGGGCTTTACTAAGCACTTTTATATTATTTTTGGGACTAACCTATTAACCGAAGGCCCTGTGCAAAGTGCTATTTTTTTTGCCCTTTTCAGTGTTCCGCAGAAAAGGAATATCAAACGGAGCCCAAACGGAATGAAACCTTCGGGAGAGTTATTTTTGGAACAAATGTGATCCAGGGGACTTGGAGTGGACGTCAAGAAAGAAGCAAGGAGGCCACGAGGCAGGGGGGCGCGTCCCCACCCTCGTGGGCCCCTCGCAGCTCCACCGACCTACTTCTTCCTCCTATATATATCCATATACCCCGAAAACATCCAGGAGCACCACGAAACCCTATTTCCACCGGGCCGCAACCTTCAGACTGTGAGATCCCATCTTGGGGCCTTTTTCCGCGCGCCTCCACGGAGGGGCATCGATCATGGAGGGCTTCTACATCAACACCATAGCCTCTCCGATGATGTGTGAGTAGTTTATCGCAGACCTTCGGGTCCATAGTTATTAGCTAGATGGCTTTTTCTCTCTCTTTGGATCTCAATACAAAGTTCTCCTCGATCTTCTTGGAGATCTATTTGATGCAACTCTTTTTGTGTTGTGTTTGTCGATATCCGATGAATTGTGGGTTTATGATCAAGATTATCTATGAACAATATTTGAATCTCCTCTGAATTCTTTTATGTATGATTGGTTATCTTTGCAACTCTCTTTGAATTATCAGTTTGGTTTGGCCTACTAGATTGATCTTTCTTGCAATGGGAGAAGTGCTTAGCTTTGGGTTCAATCATGTGGTGCTCGATCCCAAGGATGTATGGGGAAACGACACGTATTGTATTGTTGCCATCGAGGATAAAAAAATGGGGTTTATATCCATATTGCTTGAGTTTATCCCTCTACATCATGTCATCTTGCCTAATCGTTACTCTGTTCTTATGAACTTGATACTCTAGATGCATGTCGGATAGCGGTCGATGTGTGGAATAATAGTAGTAGATGCGTAATCGTTTGGTCTTCTTGTCATGGACGTGATGCCTACATACATGATAATGCCTAGATATTCTCATAACTATGCACTATTCTATCAATTGCTCGACAAGAATTTGTTCACCCACCATAATACTTATGCTATCTTGAGAGAAGCCACTAGTGAACTATATGGCCCCGGGTCTATTTTCCATCATATAAGTTTCCGATCTATTTTATTTTGCAATCTTTACTTTTCAATCTATACAATAAAAATACCAAAAATATTTATCTTATTATCTCTACCAGATCTCACTTTTGCAAGTGGCCATGAAGGGATTGACAACCCCTTTATCGCATTGGTTGCAAGGTTCTTATTTGTTTGTGCAGGTACGAGGGATTTGCGTGTAGCCTCCTACTGGATTGATACCTTGGTTCTCAAAAACTGAGGGAAATACTTACGCTACTTTGCTGCATCACCCTTTCCTCTTCAAGGGAAAACCAACGTAGTGCTTGATACGTCTCCAACGTATCTATAATTTTTGATTACTCCATGCTACTTTGTCTACTGTTTTGGACTATATTGGGCTTTATTTTCCACTTTTATATTGCTTTTGGGACTAACCTATTAACCGGAGGCCCAGCCCAGAATTGTTGCTTTTTGCCTTTTTCAGTATTTCGAAGAAACAGAATATCAAACGGAGTCCAAACGGAATGAAACCTTCAGATCGTGATTTTCCAACCGAACGTGATCCAGAGACTTGGACCCTACTCCAAGCGGTGCAGGCGGTCACGAGGTGGAGGGCGCGCCTCCCCGACGCCCCCTACCTCGTGGGCCCTCGAGCTCCACCGACGATCCTTCCTCCTATATATACCTATGTATCCTCGAACGATCGTAACAGGAGCCAAAACCTAATTCCACCGCCAAGCAACTTTCTCAGATCCACGAGATCCCATCTTGGGGCCTGTTCCGGAGTTCACGGAGAGGGCCGCCATCACGGAGGGCTTCTACATCATCATAGCCCCTCCGATGAAGTGTGAGTAGTTTACTTCAGACCTTCGGTCCATAGTTATTAGCTAGATGGCTTCTTCTTTCTTTTTGGATCTCAATACAATGTTCTCCCCTCTCGTGGAGATCTATTCGATGTAACCTTCTTTTTATGTGTGTTTGTTGAGATCGATGAATTGTGGGTTTATGATCCAGTATTATCTATGGAAAATATTTGATTCTTCTCTGAATTCTTTTATGTATGATTGAGTTATCTTTGCAAGTCTCTTGAATTATCTTTTTGGTTTGGCCAACTAGATTGGTAGTTCTTGCAATGGGAGAAGTGCTTAGCTTTGGGTTCAATCTTGCGGTGTCCTTACTCAGTGATAGAAAGAGTTGCAAGGCACGTATTGTATTGTTGCCATCGCGGATAACAAGATGGGTTTTTTATCATATTGCATGAATTTATCCCTCTACATCATGTCATCTTGCTTACAACGTTACTCTGTTTTTACTTAATACTCTAGATGCATGCTGGATAGCGGTCGATGAGTGGAGTAATAGTAGTGGATGCAGAATCGTTTCGATCTACTTGTTTTGGACGTGATGCCCATATACATGATCATTGCCTAGATATACTCATAACTATGCTCAATTCATCAATTGCTCAACAATAATTTGTTCACCCACCATAGAATACTTATGCTCTTGAGAGAAGCCACTAGTGAAACCTATGGCCCCCGGGTCTATTCTCATCATATCAATCTATATCACTTTATTTACTTGCTTTGTTTTACTTTGCCTTTTACTTTTTACTTTGCATCTATCTATCAAAAATACCAAAAATATTATCTCTATCAGATCTCAGTCTCGTAAGTTACCGTGAAGGGATTGACAACCCCTAAGCGTTGGTTGCGAGTTGCTATCCTTTTGTGTAGGTACGAGGGACTTGTGCATGGTCTCCTACTGGATTGATACCTTGGTTCTCAAAAACTGAGGGAAATACTTACGCTACTTTCATCGTGCATCATCCTCTCCTCTTCGGGAAATCCAACGCGATTGCTCAAGAGGTAGCAAGAAGAATTTCTGGCGCTGTTGTTGCGGAGAGGCTCACGCAAGCAAGTCAACCATACCAAGTACCCATCGTAATCCCTATCTCTCGCATTACATTATTTGCCATTTGCCTCTTGTTTTCCTCTCCCCACTTCACCCTTGCCGTTTATTTGCCCTCTCTTTCCCAATCTCCTCCTCTCTTTCGCTTGCCTTTTTGTTTGCTTGTGTCTCCATGTGCCTTCTTTTTTTGCTTGCATCTTTGCTTGCTAAAATTTATGGATCCTCATCCACTTGCTAATCTCTTTAAGAGATCCATTTATGTTGAACCTATTGCTAGTGAGTTGAGTGCACTAGATTATCTTTAGGTTTTGCTTGAAATTCGTGAATCTAAAAATTGTGATGAAGTACTTTATGAAGCAATTCATGATAGATCTTTGAATAAAAAGCATGATTGCAATGATTTTACTATAAATTCTCTTGATGTCAATTGTGCTAATAATATGCAAAACCCTAAGCTTGGGGATGCTAGTTTTGCTATGTCTACTACTTGTTGCAATGATCATGATTGGGATGATTCTTCTTATAATCTTGAAAATTTATTTAAGCCCATGATGAACATGAGATTGATAATAGTGTTTGCAATAATATTGAAAGTGGGTTTTGGAAGAGTGTCAACTTTAGACCCCACATATTTGGAGTATGTTCAATCTTATGATATTTTTGATAAAAGTGGGTTTGGAGAGGTCATGACTTTAGTTAATGTTAATCCCACTATCTTGGAAGAGTGTCAACTTTGCACGAATGTGGATCATGTTGAAAATATTTTATGTGATAGCTACTTTGTTGAATTTTCTTATGATCCCACATGTAATTATTATGAGAGAGGAAAATGTGGTTGTAGAAATTTTCATGTTACTAAATTACCTCTCGTCGTGTTGAAATTGCTATCATCTCTTTGTTCTTCCTTGCATATGCTAGTTTTTGCTTGCCTTGCAAATTTGTTTGCTTATAATATGCCTATGCATAGGAAGTATGTTAGACTTAGATGTATTTGTCACGCGTTTTATGATGCTCTCTTTATGCTTCAATTCTTGTCTTTTATGTGAGCATCCTTGAAATCTCAATGCCTAGCTAAAAAGGCGTTAAACGATAGCGCTTGTTGGGAGGCAACCCAATTTTATTTTGTGTTCTTTGTTTTTGTTCCTTTTTACTGCTAAATTTTGTTTCTACTTTCTGTTTAGATGTGGTTTTATCTTTTAATTAGTGTTTGTGCCAAGCTGAACCTATTGGATCTTCTTGGATGATAGTTATTTGATCTTGCTGTAATTTCCAGAATCTTTGTGCTCAGTGCCCGAATTGTTAAAAATCACCAGAACGTGATAAAATACTGATTCCAATTGCTTATGATCAATAAACAAATTTTCCAGGTCGTCTAATTTTGGTCGAATTTTTTGGGTTCCAGAAGTTTGCGTTAGTAACAGATTGCTACAGACTTTTCTGTTTTTGACAGATTCTGTTTTTCGTGTGTTGTTTGCTTATTTTGATGAATCTATGGCTAGTAAATTAGTTTATAAACCATAGAGAAGTTGGAATACAGTAGGTTTAAAACCAATATAAATAAATAATTAGTTCATTACAGTACCTTGAAGTAGTCTTTTGTTCTCTTTCTCTAACAGAGCTCACGAGATTTCTGTTGAGTTTTGTGTTGTGAAGTTTTCAAGTTTTGGGTGAATTCTTTTGATGGATTATGGAACAAGGAGTGGCAAGAGCCTAAGCTTGGGGATGCCCATGGCACCCCAAGATAATCCAAGGACACCAAAAAGTCAAAGCTTGGGGATGCCCGGAAGGCATCCCTCTTTCGGCCCACTTCCATATCGGTAATTTACTTGGAGCTATAATTTTATTCACCAACATGATATGTGTTTTGCTTGGAGCGTCTTGTATTATTTGTGTCTTTGCTTGTTAGTTTACCACAATTATCCTTGCTGTACACACCTTTTGAGAGAGCCATACTTGAATTGGAATTTGTTAGAATACTATTTGTGCTTCACTCATATCTTTTGAGCTTGATAGTTTTGCTCATAGTGCTTCACTTATATCTTTTGAGCGTGATAATTTTTGCTCTAGTACTTCACTTAGATCTTTTAGAGCACGGTGGTGGATTTGTTTTAAAGAAACTATTTGATCTCTCATGCTTCACTTAGATTATTTTGAGAGACTTTAATAGCATGGTAATTTGCTTAATGTTAATATACTTGGTGTTCAAGATATGTGAAACTTTCTTTTGAGTGAATTGAATACTAAGATAAGTTTGATGTGATAATTGTTTTGAGATATGGAGGTGATAATATCAAAGTCGTGCTAGTTGAGTAGTTGTGAATTTGATAAATACTTGTGTTGAAGTTTGCAAGTACCGTAGCATGCACGTATGGTTAAAGTTGTGTAATAAATTTGAAACATGAAGTGTACCTGGCTTGTGCATCCTTATGAGTGGCGGTCGGGGACGGCGATGGTCTTTTCCTACCAATCTATCCCCTAGGAGCATGCACGTAGTACTTGAATTTTGATGACTTCTAAATTTTTGCAATAAGTATCTGAGTTCTTTTGACTAATGTTGAGTCCATGGATTATACGCACTCTCACCTTTCCACCTTTGCTAGCCTCTTGGCACTGCATTGCCCTTTCTCACCTTGAGAGTTGGCGCCAAACTTCGCGGTGCATCAAACCCCGTGATACGATACGCTCTATCACACATAAACCTCCTTATATCTTCCTCAAAACAGCCACCATACCTACCTATTATGGCATTTCCATAGCCATTCCGAGATATATTGCCATGCAACTTCCATCATCATCATCATGACATACATTACTTTTGTCATATTGCCATTGCATGATCATGTAGTTGACATCGTATTTGTGGCAAAGCCACCATGCATTATTTTCATACATGTCACTCTTGATTCATTGCACCATCCCGGTACACACGAGGCATTCATATAGAGTCATATCTTGTTCTAAGTTTGAGTTGTAATCCTTGTGTTGTAACCAATAGAAGTGTGATGATCATCATTATTAGAGCATTGCCCAAAAAAAAAGAGAAAGGCCAAAAGAAAAAAGAAAGGCCAAAAAAAAAAGAAAATAAAAAGGGCAATGCTACTATCTATTTTTCCACACTTGTGCTTCAAAGTAGCACCTTGTTCTTCATATAGTGAGTCTCATATATTGTGCTTCAAAGTAGCACCTTGTTCTTCATGTAGTGAGTCTCATATATTGTGCTTCAAAGTAGCACCTCGTTCTTCATGTAGCGAGTCTCATAAGTTGTCCTTTTTATACTAGTGGGAATTTTTGATTATAGAACTTGGCTTGTATATTCCTACAATGGGCTTCCTCAAATGCCCTAGGTCTTCGTGAGCAAGCAAGTTGGATGCACACCCACTAGTTTTCTTTTGTTGAGCATTTATAGCTCTAATGCATCCGTTGCATGGCAATCCCTACTCCTCATGTTGACATCAATTGATGGGCATCTCCATAGCCCGTTGATTGGCCTCGTCAACGTGAGACTTTCTCCTTTTTGTCTTCTCCACACAATCCCCATCATCATATTCTATTCCACCCATAGTGCTATATCCATGGCTCACGCTCATGTATTGCGTGAAAGTTGAAAAAGTTTGAGATTATTTAAGTATGAAACAATTTGTTGGCTTGTCATCGGGGTATAGAAGTTGGGAACATCTTTGTGTGACGAAAATGAAGCATAGCCTAACTATATGATTTTGTAGGGATGAACTTTCTTTTGCCATGTTATTTTTGAGAAGACATGATTGCTTTGATTAGTATGCTTGAAGTATTATTATTTTTGTGTCAATATGAACTTTTGTCTTGAATCTTTCGGCTCTGAATATTCATATCACAATTAAGAAGATTTACATTGAAATTATGCCAAAGTATCACTCCGCATCAAAAATTCTTTTTTATCATTTACCTACTCGAGGACGAGCAGGAATTAAGCTAGGGATGCTTGATACGTCTCCAACGTATCTATAATTTTTGATTACACCATGCTACTTTGTCTACTGTTTTGGACTATATTGGGCTTTATTTTCCACTTTTATATTACTTTTGGGACTAACCTATTAACCGGAGGCCCAAAATTAATTGTTGTTTTTTGCCTTTTTCAGTATTTGAAATGAATATCAAACGGAGTCCAAATGGAATGAAGGGATCGTGATTTTCCAACCGAACGTGATCCGGAGACTTGGACCCTACTCCAAGCAGTGCGGAGGCGGTCACGAGGTGGGCGTGCCACAGGCGCCGCCTACCTCATGGGCCCCCTGAGCTCCACCGACATACACCTTCCTCCTATATATACCCTCGTATCCCCGAACCATCGAGCAGGAGCCAAAAACCTAATTCCACCTTGCAGAACTTTACAGATCCACGAGATCCCATCTTGGGGCCTGTTAGGAGCT
Organism: Aegilops bicornis; assembly: GCA_021605145.1. Classification (NCBI taxonomy): domain Eukaryota; kingdom Viridiplantae; phylum Streptophyta; class Magnoliopsida; order Poales; family Poaceae; genus Aegilops; species Aegilops bicornis. The sequence goes on along the minus strand of CM038672.1, from coordinate 715,673,276 downwards.
CCGCCCGGAGAGGGCCGTCATCACGGAGGGCTTCTACATCATCATAGCCCCCTCCGATGAAGTGTGAGTAGTTTACTTCGGACCTTCGGGTCCATAGTTATTAGCTAGATGGCTTCTTCTCTTTTTGGATCTCAATACAATGTTCTCCCCTCTCTCGTGGAGATCTATTCGATGTAATCTTCTTTTTGCGGTGTGTTTGTTGAGACCAGATGAATTGTGGGTTTATGATCCAGTATTATCTATGGAAAATATTTGATTCTTCTCTGAATTCTTTTATGTATGATTGAGTTATCTTTGCAAGTCTCTTGAATTATCCTTTTGGTTTGGCCAACTAGATTGGTAGTTCTTGCAATGGGAGAAGTGCTTAGCTTTGGGTTCAATCTTGCGGTGTCCTTACTCAGTGACGGAAAGACTTGCAAGGCACGTATTGTATTGTTGCCATCGAGGATAACAAGATGGGTTTTTATCATATTGCATGAATTTATCCCTCTACATCATGTCATCTTGCTTACGACGTTACTCGTTTTTTACTTAATACTCTAGATGCATGCTGGATAGCGGTCGATGAGTGGAGTAATAGTAGTAGATGCAGAATCGTTTCGATCTACTTGTTTTGGACGTGATGCCTATATACATGATCATTGCCTAGATATACTCATAACTATGCTCAATTCTCGTCAATTGCTCAACAGTAATTTGTTCACCCACCGTAGAATACTTATGCTCTTGAGAGAAGCCACTAGTGAAACCTATGGCCCCGGTCTATTCTCATCATATCAATCTATATCACTTTATTTACTTGCTTTGTTTTACTTTTGCCTTTTACTTTTTACTTTGCATCTATCTATCAAAAATACCAAAATATTATCTCTATCAGATCTCACTCTAAGTAAGTGACCGTGAAGGGATTGACAACCCCTAAGCGTTGGTTGCGAGTTGCTATCCTTTTGTGTAGGTACGAGGGACTTGTGCATGGTCTCCTACTGGATTGATACCTTGGTTCTCAAAAACTGAGGGAAATACTTACGCTACTTTACTGCATCATCCTCTCCTCTTCGGGGAAATCCAACGCAGTGCTCAAGAGGTAGCAGTGCTCAAGAGGTAGCAAGAAGGATTTCTGGCACCGTTGCCGGGGAGTCTACGCACAAGTCAAGACATACCAAGTACCCATCACAAACTCTTATCCCTCGCATTACATTATTTGCCATTTGCCTCTCGTTTTCCTCTCCCCCACTTCACCCTTGTCGTTTTATTCGCCCTTTTTTCTTTGTTCGCCTCTTTTTTTTGCTTCGTGTGTTCCTGTTGGCCCTGATGGCCTTGCCTAAAAACGCCGATCCTCACCTTAGAAGGTTGGGAGAAATTGGAAACAACATGAGAAGTTCTATGACTTTGCAATTTGAACATAACAATTTCTTTAGAAACGAGCTTAAAGAACAAAAAAGCTTTATGGGGTACATGAATAAAGAGCTTGATGATATGTCTAAGGAGTTCTATGGTTTGAAATCTCAGTTTGCTCATCTTGAAAAATTAATAGCCCAAATTTCGGATAAGCAGGCCACCTTAGTCAATAAGATGGCCGCCAAACCGAAAGATCCAGAAGGTAATAAGGATGAAGATCTAAAAGTGATTGATGTGTCTCATTGCTTTGCAATATGAATCTTGATAATGATGGGACTGGAGATGAGTCAACTTTAGTTAAAAGGTGTCCTAATGATTCAGACTTTTTAGATCTTGATGTAAAAATTGGTAAAAGTGGGATTGAAGAGGTCAAAACTTTACATAGCAGTGAACCCACTATTTTGGATTTCAAGGAATTTAATTATCATAATTTTTCTTTAATAGATTGTATTTCCTTGTTACAATTCGTGCTAAATTCTCTGCATGCTTATAGTCAAAATAAGGCTTTTACCAAACATATCGTTGATGCTTTAATGCAATCCTGTGAAGAAAAGCTTGAATTAGAAGTTTCTATCCCTAGAAAACTTTATGATGTGTGGGAACCTACTATTAAAATTAAAATTAAAGATCATGAATGCTATGCTTTGTGTGATTTGGGTGCTAGTGTTTCCATGATTCCGAAAACTTTGTGTGATGTGTTATGTTTCCGTGAATTTGATGATTGTTCTTTAAACTTGCACCTTGCGGATTCCACCATTAAGAAACCTATGGGAAGAATTAATGATGTTCTTATTGTTGCAAATATGAATTATGTACCCGTAGATTTCATCGTTCTTGATATAGATTGCAATCCTTCATGTCCTATTATTCTTGTTAGACCTTTCCTTAAAACGATTGGTGCAATTATTGATATGAAAGAAGGGAATATTAGATTCCAATTTCCGTTAAGGAAAGGCATGGAACACTTTCCTAGAAAGAAAATTAAATTAACTTATGAATCTATTATGAGAGCTGAAGCGATGGATGCACAGAAGCCAATGGGTATGACATTAAATGAAAGGCCGAATACAGCTCTTTGAAGTCATCGGAGGAGGAACCCACCTTGCAATGCCGAAGATAATCTGCGCGCTGGACACATCATCATTGAAAGACTGGTTCGGGGGCTACTGAGGGAGTCCTGGACTAAGGGGTCCTCGGGCATCCGGCCTATTGGACTTGGGCCGGACTGATGGGCTGTGAAGACACAAGACCGAAGACTCTCACCCGTGTCCGGATAGGACTCTCCTTGGCGTGGAAGGCAAGCTGGGCGTCCAAATATGAAGATTCCTTTCTCTGTAACCGACCTTGTACAACCCTAGTCCCCTCCGGTGTCTATATAAACCAGAGGGCTTAGTCCGTAGAGGGCAGAACAATCATAGTCATACAGGCTAGACTTTTAGGGTTTTAGCCATTATGATCTTGTGGTAGATCTACTCTTGTTATACTCATATTCATCAAGAGCAGGAAGTAGGGTATTACCTCCATAGAGAGGGCCCGAACCTGGGTAAACATCGTGTCCCCCGTCTCCTGTTACCATCGACCTTAGACGCACAGTTCGGGATCCCCTACCCGAGATCCGCCGGTTTTGACACCGACAGCGGGAGAGTGGATAAGTTTGAGGGGATTAAATATCTGTAAAGTTAGAAACAAGGAAGGTGTGGTTAGAGGTGTGGCCATCACTGGATTAGCACTATTTGTAACCGATCAATAGAAAAATAAGAATCAGTTGCACGATTTGGTCACCTATGCTAACTCACAATGAATCATAACAAGATTATCTTCAACATCACATATATGGATTAAGAATGACATATGTGGAGCCAACAATTATTAACACTTAGTGTTAGAGATAATGGGCTAGGCCCACGTGTAATTTTTGATATCTAAAGCAAGACATATGAATAAATGGCACGGTTCTAAAGTTCAGTACCATCATCAACAACATCGAAACAACAGCAAGCAACGGAGGCACCTAGAAATGATTAGTGCGGGCATCATAATCTGATTCAATCTTTTACTGTGGTTTCTATTGCAAGTTCGACGTACGTATAATATGTTTGGTAAATGCATGCAATCCGTTGTTTTAGTCATAAATTATTTACTGAAATTACTCATGAACTTGCCTAATTTTCCAACACTTCAATTTTGGCATCACCTCCGATATGATGATGAATGGAAAGATTAAGATTCATGGATCTTTCCATTCATCATCATTAGTGCATAATCAACAACTGTAGAAGAAGCTCAATCACTCCAGTAGATCAGTGCCAAACCTACCCCACCTGTCAGCAACAGCCACAGCCCAACAAAGCAAGCAGCTGGAACAGAGCAAAGCAGAGCATTTTTTTCTTTTCGTTTTTCACGGACGAGCAAAGCAGAGCATAGTGCTAGTGCTAGTGGTAGGTGGGCAGTGAGACAGAGAGAGAGAGCGCTAGATCAGATCGACCAAGAGGAGGAAGCATCCAAATCGAAAATCCATGGCGGAAGCGACAATGCACGTGCTGGAGCGGCTCCGCGTGGCGCCGGCGCCGCCATGCCTGTCCGCGGAGCTCTCCATCACCTTTTTCGACGCCACCTGGCTCTTCACTGGCCCCGTCCAGCGCCTCTTCTTGTACCGCCACCACGACCCGGCAGCCGCGCTCCCGCTGCTCACCGCCTCCCTGTCGCACATGCTCGCATGCTTCTTCCCGCTCGCCGGCACCCTCAGCCCCGCCGCCTGCTACCTCTCCTACTCTAGCGGCCACGACGCGCTCACCCTCGTCCTCCGATATCGCTAATCATCCAGAGCTACTGCCCGGTACCACTTTTGGTGATTACGTGGGCGATGATGTACAATTTGAAATGGCTGAGGTAGTAGAGATCTTTAGATACGAGCACGGGAAGCCTCTCGTCAAACCTGATCATCCTCCTCTAACAACGATGATACGAAGATTGCATGACTGGTACTTGGAAAGCTGCAGGAAGAATGGGACCAATAGTTTGATAGTAAGAATTAAAGATGAGCATGACCTTATTGGACTCGACCTGATGCCTATTGAATTTGTGGAATTATTTCAGTTATTCAATCAAGAGGCCCTCGACAAACAACTCATGACTTGCTACTGTCTGTAAGTATTACTTCTGTAATTAAGTCTCTAGCTCAGCTTGTTCATTGCATGTATATATAATTATCCTCGCTATATTATGCAGATTGAAGATTGCTGAATGCAAAAGAGGACAAATCTATGACATTGGGTTCATTAGCCCAAATACCGTAAATGAATGGACGGTACAAAACAGAGTTAAAGATACTGAGAAAAACTTACTAAATTCATTCCTTTGACATCAAAACAAAGGGAAAATACTCTTTCCTTACAACTTCAAGTGAGTGTTAGTCTTGTGCATATTCGGTTTCGCTTACTCGAGGTTAAGTAATGTAATTGATGAGTTATGCGTGCGCAGGTTCCACTTTATTTTGCTATCCATTAAGCTTGATGGGGGAGTAGTAACTGTCTTAGACTCGAGACGTAAAGATCCCTAGGATTATGCGGACATGACTGCAATGCTCTAGAGGTAAGTTCAATCATTATCGCTTTCCTTTTATATCGAACTTTCATTCATTTCACGATATCAAGTAATCATTTTCTTTGCTGGCGTGGTTTGGAAATAGTTCACGGAATGGTTCCGGGTCTGCAAAAGGAGTTGCGATTTACACACCCTAAAGTAAGTAGTACTAGCTAGTTCCGCGCATCTCTAATTGATTCTAGTTTCATTAATACCATTTATCATGCTTGATTATCAGTTTGATTGAACTCTATTCTCGTAAAGTGCTTGTGGCAGGAATGCGGGAATAATTTATGTGGATACTACGTTTGCGAGTTCATGCGCCACTCGAACTCTGAGCGGGGCTACTCTGACAAACAATTTGAATTACATAAACAATATTCACAATTTTATTTATGTTGGAAATATGCCCTAGAGGCAATAATAAAAGGATTATTATTATATTTCCTTGTTCATGATAATTGTCTTTTATTCATGCTATAATTGTATTATCCGGAAATCATAATACCGTGTGAATACATAGACCACAACATGTCCCTAGTGAGCCTCTAGTTGACTAGCTCGTTGATCAATAGATAGTCATGGTTTCACGACTATGGACATTGGATGTCATTGATAACGGGATCACATCATTAGGAGAATGATGTGATGCACAAGACCCAATCCTAAGCATAGCACAAGATCGTGTAGTTCGTTTTGCTAGAGCTTTTCCAATGTCAAGTATCTCTTACTTAGACCATGAGATCGTGTAACTCCCGGATACCGTACGAGTGCTTTGGGTGTACCAAACGTCACAACGTGCTGGGTGACTATAAAGGTGCACTACAGGTATCTCCGAAAGTGTCTATTGGGTTGACACGGATCGAGACTGGGATTTGTCACTCCGTGTTACGGAGAGGTATCACTGGGCCCACTCGATAGTGCATCATAATAATGAGCTCAAAGTGACCAAGTGTCTGGTCACGGGATCATGCATTACGGTACGAGTAAAGTGACTTGCCGGTAACGAGATTGAACGAGGTATTGGGATACTGACGATCGAATCTCGGGCAAGTAACATACCGATTGACAAAGGGAATTGTATACGGGATTGTTTGAATCCTCGAAATCGTGGTTCATTCGATGAGATCATCGAGGAGCATGTGGGAGCCAACATGGGTATCCAGATCCCGCTGTTGGTTATTGCCCGAGAAATCTCGGTCATGTGTACGTGTCTCCCGAACCGTAGGGTCTACACATAAGGTTCGGTGACGCCTAGGGTTGTATGAATATGAATATGCAAGAAACCGAATGTTGTTGAGTCCGGATGAGATCCCGGACGTCACGAGGAGTTCGGAATGGTCGGAGGTAAAGAATTATATATAGGAAGTATTGTTTGACCATCAGGAAAGTTTCGAGGTCACCCGGTATTGTCTGGAACCACGGAAGGGTCTCGGGGTCCACCGGGTGAGGCCACCCATCCGGAGGGCCCCATGGGCTGAAGTGGGAGGAACCAGCCCATAGTGGGCTGGTGCGCCCCGCTGGCCCACCTGCGCCTAGGGTTGAAACCCTAGGGTGGGGGCCCCACTTGCCTTGGGGGCACTCCAACCCCTTGGCCGCCCTTGCTTGGAGATGGGATCCCCAAGGGCGGCGCCTTCCCTGGGGCCTATATAAAGGGAGGGGGGAGGGGCAGCGCAACCTGAACCTCTGGCGCCTCCCTCCCCTGCTACACCTCGTCCTCCTCCCATGAAGCTTGGCGAAGCCCTGCGGGATTCTGCTGCATCCACCACCACGCCTGGCCGTGCTGCTTTGGATCATCATCAACCTCTCCTTCCCCTTGCTGGATCAATAAGGAGGAGGCGTCTCCCGTCCCGTCACGTGTGTTGAACGCGGAGGTGCCGTCCGTTCGGCACTTTCGGTCATCGGTGATTAGGATCACGGCGAGTACGACTCCATCATCCACGTTCTTGTGAACGCTTCCTTGCCTGCGATCTACAAGTGGTATGTAGATGCAATCTCTCTCCCATGACTCGTTGCTTAGATGAACTCATAGATGGATCTTGGTGAAACCGTAGGAAAAATTTTAATTTTCTGCAGCGTTCCCCTAACAAAGCGGGCATCATGAGCTAGGTCTGTCACGTAGTTCTCTATTGCACGAGTAGAACACAATTTGTTGTGGGCGTAGATGTTGTCAACTTTCTTGCCGCTACTAGTCTTATCTTGCTTCAGCGGTATTGTGGGATGAAGCGGCCCGGACCGACCTTACACGCACGCTTACGTGAGACTGGTTCCACCGAATCGACATGCACTAGTTGCATAAGGTGGCTAGCGGGTGTCTGTCTCTCCCACTTTAGTTGGGCCGGATTCGATGAAAAGGGTCCTTATGAAGGGTAAATAGAAGTTGACAAATCACGTTGTGGCTTTCACGTAGGTAAGAAAAGCGTTCTTGCTAGAACCCTATCGCAGCCATCGTAAAACTTGCAACAACAATTAGAGGACTTCTAACTTGTTTTTGCAGAAAGTGTTTTGTGATATGATATGGCCAAAGTTGTGATGAATGATGAATGATATATGTGATGTATGAGATCATGTTCTTGTAATAGGAATCACGACTTGTATGTTGATGAGTATGACAACCGGCAGGAGCCATAGGAGTTGTCTTTATTTTTGTATGACCTGCGTGTCATTGAAGAACGCCATGTAAAATTACTTTACTTTATTGCTATCTGCGTTAAGTAGTAGAAGTAGAAGTAGTCGTTGGCGTGACAACTTCATGAAGACACGATGATGGAGATCATGGTGTCATGCTGGTGACGAAGATGATCATGGAGCCCCGAAGATGGAGATCAAATGGAGCTATATGATATTGGCCATATCATGTCACTACTATATAATTGCATGTGATGTTTATTATGTTTATGCATCTTGTTTACTTAGGACGATGGTAGTAAATAAGATGATCCCTTACAACAATATCAAGAAGTGTTCTCCCTAATCGCACCGCTGCTAAAGTTAGGCGTCGTTTCAAGCACCACGTGATGATCGGGTGTGATAGATCCTTACGCTCACATACAACGGGTGTAAGACAGTTTTACACATGCAAAACACTTAGGGTTAACTTGATGAGCCTAGCATGTACAGACATGGCCTCGGAACACGGAGACCGAAAGGTCGTAACACGAGAGTCGTATGGAAGATACGATCAACATGAAGATGTTCACCGACGATGACTAGTCCGTCTCACGTGATGATCGGACCACGGCCTAGTCGACTTTGGGATCGTGTAACACTTAGATGACTAGAGGGATGTCTAATCTGAGTGGGAGTTCATTAAAATAATTTGATTAGATGAACTTAATTATCATGAACTTAGTCTAAAACCTTTGCAAATATGTCTTGTAGATCAAATGGCCAACGCTCATGTGAACATGAACTTCAACGCGTTCCTAGAGAAAACCAAGCTAAAAGATGATGGCAGCAACTATACGGATTGGGTCCGGAACCTCGAGGATCATCCTCATAGCTGCCAGAAACAATATGTCCTAGAAGGACCGCTAGGTGATGCACCCGTCTCTGAAGAACCAAGACATTATGAATGCTTGGCAGTCTCTGTCTTGATGATTACTCCCTCGCTCAAAGGCGGCATGCTTTACAGCCTTAGAACCGGGCTCCAAAAAGCGTTTTGAGCAACCACGGAGCATATGAGATGTTCGAGGAGCTGAAACTAGTTTTCCAAGCTCATGCCCGGTCGAGAGATATGAAGTCTCGACAAGTTCTATAGTTGTAAGATGGAGGAAAACAGCTTCGCTGCTGAACACATACTCAAGATGTCTCAGGTTGCACAACCGCCTATCCTACTGGACATAAACCTCCTGGACGAGGCGGTCATTGACAGAATCCTTCGCCGCCCCACCAAGCTACAAGAGCTTTGTGATGAACTACAATATGCGTGGGATGGTGAAGACCATTCCCGAAGTATTCTCAATCTGTCAAGTCAGCAGAGGTTGAAATCAAGAAAGAACATCAAGTGTTGATGGTCAATAAAACCACTAAGTTCAAAAAGGGCAAGGGTAAGAAGAACTTCAAGAAGGACGACAAAGATGTTGCCGCACCTTAAGCAAGTTGCCGGGAAGAAGTCAAAGAATGGACCCAAGCCCCGAGACAGAGTGCTTTTTATTGCAAAGGGAAGGGCCATCGAAGCGGAACTGCCCCAAATACTTAGCGGACAAGAAGGCCGGCAACACTAAAGGTATATTTGATATACATGTAATTGATGTGTACCTTACCAAAGCACTGTAGTAACTCCCCGGTATTTGATACCGATTGCCGTTGCTCATATTTGTAACTCATGCCAGGAGCTGAGGAATAAACGGAGATCGGCGAAGGACGAGGTGACGATCTTGGCGTCGGGAATGGTTCCAAGGTCGATGTGATCGCCACGGGCACGCTACCTCTACATTTACCTACGGATTAGTTTTAAACCTCAATAATTGTTATTAAGTGCCAAGTTTGAGCATGAACGTTGTATCGTGATCTCGCTAATGCGAGATGGGTACTCATTTAAATCCGAGAATAATGGTTGTTCTATTTCTATGAGAGATATGTTTTATGGTCATGCTCCGATGGTCAATGGTTTATTCTTAATGAATCTAGAACGTAATATTACACATATTCATAGTGTGAATACCAAAAGATGTAAAGTTGATAACGATAGTCCCACATACTTGTGGCACTGCCGCCTTGGTCACATTGGTGTCAAGCGCATGAAGAAGCTCCATGTCGATGGACTTTAGAGTCTCTCGATTATGAATCATTTGACACATGCTAACCATGCCTCATGGGCAAGATGACCAAGACTCCGTTCTCCTCGAACGATGGAGCTGAAAGCAACCAACTTATTGGAAATCATACATACCGATGTGTAAAATGCGGTCCAATGAGTGTTGAGGCTCATGGAGGATATTGTTATGTTCTCACTCTCACGCATTTACTTAAGTAGATATGGGTATGTCTACTTGATGAAACACAAGTCCGAGACCTTTGAAAAGTTCAAGGAATTTCAGAATGAGGTAGAGAATCAAATAAGCGTGACCGAAAAATAAAGTTCTTACGATCAGATCGTGGAGGAGAATATTTAAGTCATGAATTTGGTACACACTTAAGGAAATGTGGAATCGCTTTCACAACTCACGCCGCCTGGAACACCTCGGTAATAATGGTGTGTTCGAACGTCGTGTCGCACTCTATTGGATATGGTGCGATCTATGATGTCCCTTACGTATTTACCGCTATCGCTTTGGGGATACGCTCTAGAGACAGCTACATTCACTTTAAATAGGGCACCGCTCTAAATCCGCTGAGACGACACCGTATGAATTATGGTTTGGGAAGAAACCCTAAGCCGTCGTTTCTAAAAGTTTGGGGATGCGATGCTTATGTCAAGAAACTTCAACCCGAAAAGCTTGAACCCAAATCGAAAAATGCGTCTTCATAGGATACCCTAAGGAAACCATTGGGTATACCTTCTACCTTAGATCCGAAGGCAAGATCTTTGTTGCCAAGAACGGATCCTTTCTCGAAAAAGAGTTTCTCTCGAAAGGAGTAAGTGGGAGGAAAGTAGAACTCAATGAAGTACTACCTCTTGAACCGAAAGTAGTGCAGCTCAGAAAATGTTCCCGTGGTGCCTACACCTACCGGAGAGGAAATTAATGATGATGATCAAGGTACTTGGATCAAGTTGCTACCGAACTTCAGAGGTCCACAAGGACACGCTCCACACCGAGTGGTATGGCAACCCTGTCTCCGAAATCATGTTGTTAGACAACGGTGAACCTTCGAACTATGAAGAAGCGATGGCGGGCCCCGATTCCAACGAATGGCTTGAAGCCATGCAATCTGAGATAGGATCCATGTATGAAAACAAAGTATGGACTTTGGATGCATTTCTGCCCGATGATCGGCGCAGCGATAGAAAACAAATGGATCTTTAAGAAGAAGACGGACGCGGATGGTAATGTCACCATCTATAAAAGCTCAACTTGTCGCTAAGGGTTATCGGCAAGTTCAAGGGATTGACTACGATGAGACTTTCTCTCCCGTAGCGAAGCTTAAGTCCGTCTCGAATCATGTTAGCAATTGCCGCATACTATGATTATGAGATATGGCAGATGGACGTCAAACAAAGCCATTCCTTAACGGTTATCTTAAGGAAGAGCCGTATATGATGCAGCCGGAAGGTTTTGTTTATCCTAAGAATGCTAACAAAGTATGCAAGCTCCAACGATCCATTTATGGGCTGGTGCAAGCATCTCGGAGTTAGAACATTCGCTTTGATGAGATGATCAAAGCGTTTGGGTTTATCTATGACGACTTATGGAGAAGCCTGCGTTTACAAGAGAAAGTGAGTGGGAGCTCTGTAGCTTTTCTCATATTATATTTAGATGTCATACTTTTGATGGGAAATGATATAGAACTCTTGGACAACATTAAGGCCTACTTGAATAAAAGTTTTACAATGAAGGACCTTGGAGAAATCGCTTATATATTAGGCATCAAGATCTATAGAGATAGATCGAGACGCCTCATAGGTCTTTCACAAAGCACATACCTTGATAAGATTTTGAAGAAGTTCAAAATGGATCAGTCCAAGAAAGGGTTCTTGCACAGATCTTTGCCAAGGTGTGAGATTGAGCTCGGCTCAATGTCCCACCACGGCAAAAAGATAAAGAAGAGATGAGGCGTCATCCCTATGCCTCGGCCATAGGATCTATTATGTATGCCATGCCATGTACCGTACTCGATGTAAACCTTGCCGTAAGTTTGGTAGGAAGGTACCAAAGTAATCCCGGCAAGGAACACCTTTGACAGTGGTCAAGAATATCCCCAAGTACCTGAAAAAGGACAAAGGACATGTTTCGTTTATGGAGGTGACGAAGAGCTCGTCAGAAAGGGTTACGCCGACGCTTAGCTTCGACACGCATCTTGATGACTCTAAGTCACAAACCCGGATACGTGTATATGTTGAATGGTGGAGCAAGAAGTCGGTGCAATGCAAAGCGTAGCGCCGTGGCGGGATCTACATGTGAAGCGGAGTACATGGCAGCCTCGAGGCAAGCGCATGAAGCAATTTGGGTGAAGGAGTTCATCACCGACCTAGGAGTCATACCCAATGCGTCAGCCGATCAAACTCTTCTGTGACAACACTAGAGCTATTGCACTTGCCAAGGAGCCCAGGTTTCACAAGAAGACCAGGCACATCAAGCTGCCGCTTCAACTCCATCCGTGAAAATGTTCAAGATGGAGAAATAGAAATTTGCAAAGTGCATACAGATCTGAATGTCGCAGATCCGGCTGACTAAACCTCTTCCGCGGGCAAAACATGATCAACACCGTAACTCTATGGGTGTTCAATTCATCACAATGTAACTAGATTATTGACTCTAGTGCAAGTGGGAGACTGCTGGAAATATGCCCTAGAGGCAATAATAAAAGGATTATTATTATATTTCCTTGTTCATGATAATTGTCTTTTATTCATGCTATAATTGTATTATCCGGAAATCGTAATACACGTATGAATACATAGACCACAACATGTCCCTAGTGAGCTTCTAGTTGACTAGCTCGTTGATCAATAGATAGTCATGGTTTCCCCGACTATGGACATTGGATGTCATTGATAACGGGATCACATCATTAGGAGAATGATGTGATGGACAAGACCCAATCCTAAGCATAGCACAAGATCGTGTGATTCGCTTTTGCTAGAGCTTTTCCAATGTCAAGTATCTCTTCCTTAGACCATGAGATCGTAACTCCCGGATACCGCACGAAAGTGCTTTGGGTGTACCAAAGCGTCACAACGTGAATCGGGTGACTATAAAGGTGCACTACAGGTATCTCCGAAAGTGTCCGCTGGGTTGACACGGATCGAGATCGATTTGTCACTCCGTGTTACGGAGAGGTATCACCGGGCCCACTTTCGGTAGTGCATCATCATAATGAGCTCAAAGTGATCAAGTGTCCGGTCACGGATCATGCATTACGGTACAAGTAAAGTGACTTGCCGGGTAACGAGATTGAACGAGGTATTGGGATACCGACGATCGAATCTCGGCAAGTAAATATACCGATTGACAAAGGGAATTGTATACGGATTGTTTGAATCCTCGAATCGTGGTTCATTCGATGAGATCATCGAGGAGCATGTGGGAGCCAACATGGGTATCCAGATCCCGCTGTTGGTTATTGCCCGAGAGCCGTCTCGGTCATGTCTACGTGTCTCCCGAACCCGTAGGGTCTACACACTTAAGGTTCGGTGACGCTAGGGTTGTATGAATATGAATATGCAGTAAACCAAATGTTATTCGGAGTCCCGGATGAGATCCCGGACGTCACGAGGAGTTCCGGAATGGTCCGGAGGTAAAGAATTATATATAGGACGTATTGTTTCGCCATCAGAAAGTTTGGGGTCACCCAGATTGTACCGGACCACCGGAAGGGTCCCTGTGGGTCCACCGGGTGAGGCCACCCATCCCGGAGGGCCCCCTGGGCTTAAGTGGGGCGGGGACCCAGCCCATTGTGGGCTGGTGCGCCCCCCTTGGCCCCCCCCCTGCGCCTAGGGCTGAAACCCTAGGGTGGGGGCGCCCACTTGCCTTGGGGCACTCCAGCCTTGGCCGCCGCCCCCTTGGGAGATGGGATCCCCAAGGGCCGGCGCGCCTGGGGCCTATATAAGGAGGGGAGGAGGCAGCCGCACCTGAACCTCCGGGCGCCTCCTCCTCGCTACACCTCTCCTCCTCCCGCAGAAGCTTGGCGGCCCCGCCGAGTTCTGCTGCATCCACCACCACGCCCGTCGTCTTTCTGGATCATCATCAACCTCTCCTTCCCCTTGCTGGATCAAGAAGGAGGAGGCGTCTCCCGTCCCGTCACGTGTGTTGAAGCGGAGGTGCCGTCAGTTCGGCACTCGGTCATCGGTGATTTGGATCACGGCGATGCGACTCCATCATCCACGTTCTAGTGAACGCTTCCGCACGCGATCTACAAGTGGTATGTAGATGCAATCTCTCTCCCATGACTCGTTGCTTAGATGAACTCATAGATGGATCTTGGTGAAACCGTAGGAAAAATTTTAATTTTCTGCAACGTTCCCCAACAATTTATTACCATCAATTGTGTTGACTTTCATTCATATATATGTATTGACCCTCTTCTTTAAATTAGATGTGGCAGATGCGGGATGAACTCCTACCACATGATCGCATATGAGCAATTCAAGAGGAATTGGCGGGATTCTTTCTTGACCACGTCATACATAAAGACGGAGAATACCATACGGAAATTCAATGGGAGTTTGGCGCTTGATAATGTCAGGGGTGTTATATTGTATATATGTAGTAGCGTCGGATAGATATACGAAAACTTGTTGTTCGACCAAGCACGGAGAAAGAGAGGTCACTTCTCTCTCTCTCTATATATATATATATCTATATATATATATATATCTATATATATATATATATCTATATATATCTATATTCATGACGATCTTGTGTAATTAATGGTTTCCTTCATTTGCTTACTAGCTAGCGCCGAGTTCTCTCTATATGTAGTAGCTAGCGTCAACCAAGCACGGAGAAAGAGAGGTCACTTCTCTCTACTAGCTAGCTAACACAATATGAAACCCCTAAACCCTCCAAAACCCCTAACCCCCCCCCCCCTTTCAGAAAAAACCCAGTGCGTGCGAGCTGCCGACGTGTGGCTACCTTTTGGTCCCGGTTGGTGTTACCAACCGGGACTAAAGGTCCTCCTGCCTGGGCGCCCCACAGTGGCCATGTGGAGCTCCTTTGGTCCCGGTTCATAAGCCAACCGGGACTAAAGGTTTTGGGTATTAGTCTCGTTTGTTTTGTCCCAGTTTTAGAACCGGGACTAAAGGCCCTCTAGTTTAATGCCCTGTTTTCCACTAGTGACAACATGGATCTCTTGTGTTTAGCTTAGAATTTTTTTATTATTATTCATTTCATCTGCCAATCTGGATTTATAGTCTTTTATTAAGGTGTGACTTTGTGACACCGTCGTTGTATCTTGCTGGATTAGACTAACTGGAATTGTGTTTTCTTGATCAGCATGAAAATAGTGAATCACTTGAGTGCTTTTATATACTAACTAATATTTGAATTCGCCACACTAGATACTAAAAATACAATCATGTAGTTAGATTTTATGGCTCCTATTGCGGAGTTAAATTTATATTGCTTCTCCGTTTCAGGAAGTTAATCCACTCCCAGAGGGCGTCCAGATGCACCTAGACGAGGACCCATAGGTAATACCACTCTCATGCTTCTCAGAGAACATTCTGTTTAGCTAAGTCCAGTGTGCACAATGAGGTGTGAAAACAACATATTGTGATTATCTTTTTACATCGTTTGGTTTAAATCCTTCCTAGGCCATCCCTATCACCGGTGCTCTCCCACGCCGTCTCCGTCATCACCACATCCCTGTCGCGCCATCCTCACCACCGCCCCCTCCCCTGATTGTCTCCGTGCCTCCATGACTTCGATGTCCTCTTCTCCCCAGAGGTACTTCCTGTCACCCCCTCCACCCTCATTCCCTTTCCCTCCATTAGCTTAGGCCTTCTCACCTCCGTCCTCCCTAGCGAGCACACCGAGCATGCCGTCTCCGAGGGCACCAAGGCCATCACCAAGTTCACCTCTTAGGTTTTCCCATTATCATAGTGGCAAATGGCCGCTACCAATCCATGTGGAGGATTTTCTTACCTAGAAATATAGTAGTATCGGATGTTCTTGATGGAACTCAATGGATGGATGATGGTTAGTGTGTAGTAGCAGATTGGTTTTAAGATATTTTGTGGTGCTGCTTTTGCCTCTGTTTACGCTTAAACTAAAACTATTCTTTTCTCATTGAAAATTGAAATTCTGTTTTACCTAATATTGTTGTTTCTCACGTCATTTCTGAAGCTGTCTAGGGCTATATGTTCTATTGTTTTTTATTGCTGGACCTGGACTGAAAATGAAAATACACCCTTAGTTTTGAGATCTTTGTTTGGTCCCTTGTTTCCTTGTTCTGAGATAGTCAAGGGACCAGTTGCAGGATGAAAAAAGGATGCAGCAAGGTCGGGTGATCCCAATCCCCATAAGGCAAAAAGGTGTCCGAGCTCATTTTTCATTTTCATGTGAGTTGTTAACACTAGCCTATTATTCTCAAGCCGATTTTGTTTCTATGCTACTAGATTTTTTTCACTTCAGGAAGCACAAATCCCATATTTTTGTAGGGAGGAGCATTTTAGGAAGGAATTCAATTTGAAGAATCCTAAACAGCCTGCCTGGGTTGTAAGTCGAGCAGGAGCCAAGCAGTGGAAGCAGATGAAAGAAGATGTGAGTTGTTGTTTGAAAACAATAAGTGTCTGCCCTGCTGCATAGTTAAAAGTAACATTGTCATCTTGTTTATGATGTTCCATTAAATGCAGGAGAAGGCTTCTTTTCAGAGAAAGGCTCAAGAGCTTGATATTGTGTATTTTGAGAAGAAATGTTCCTATAACAATCCAGAGCCACAGGTACACCCGACCTTGCTCTGTTTCAGCTTGTTGTGGCTATAACAATCGAATATCCTTCTAACTTTGTCATGTGCTTTGAACCAGTAAAATTTAATGCTCTGTTTAGGAGTTGATCCAATCGACGCTGTCGGGGCTCGTGAGGACGTGCGGATGCACTCAGACAAGGAGGGCGCACTGGCACTGGTAATAACACTCTGATGCTTGTATTTTGTTGATGAGTATTTTGTATGTATAGTAACTAGTACTTCCTCCATTTCTAAATATAAGTCTTTTTAGATATTTTAATATAGACTACATATGGATGAATATAGACTTATTTTAAAGTATAAATTTATTCATTTTGCTTCGTATGTAGTCTATATTAGAATATCTAATATGAACAATTTATTTTGACTACTATAGTTTTTTATTACACTAAACATACTTGACTACATAGCACTAACACAATAAGATACAATTATAAATCTATTGTTTTCAACATCTCCACTATTTTACAACAAAATTAAGTGAATTGTCTCCCTTTTAAAATTATTTGATTAACTTGACCATCCAGATGTAATAATAATAAGGTATGCATTTGTTTGCATCGATATATTAATTTGTTTCAAAGAAGAATATAGTGTATATATGCATTCTATGGTCTAGCTATTTATATATACTTAAATATCTTCACAGTGATCTATAAAGCATATCGTCTAATAAATATGTTGATGAGTGTTTTTAGGGTATGATTGTCTATGTTAGGTGCAAGTTGAGGAGATAGGGTAATTTAGAGTGTATATTTCCATTCTTAGGTTTAACTAAGTAGAATGGTCTGGAGTCTATGAGGTGTAGATAAGGTTTTTAAAATCTTTTGTACGACCCATTTTATCTTGATTTCCATGGTCAAATATGCATTTCATTTCACATGGGTAATTAATCAACCGACAATGGATGTGTATCAAGTCGTCACCAACATCAACGGAGGCACCTACCTACAAATGATATCCATGTACGTGCGCCATAATCTTTTAGTACAATGGTTTCTATTGTACAGGGATCACTCACTCGTTAACTTGCCTAATTTTACAACACTTGAATTTTGGCATCACCTCTGCTGACTGCTGTGAAGATCATGTAGTTCGTATGCTAAAACTTTTCTAATGTCAAGTATCTTTTCCTTAGACCATGAGATTGTGCAACTCCCGGATACCGTAGGAATGCTTTGGGTGTGCCAAACGTCCACAACGAATCGGGTGGCTATAAAGGTACACCACGGTATCTCCAAAAGTGTCTCATTGGGTTGGCGCGAATCGAGATCGGATTTGTCACTCCGTGTGACGGAGAGGTATCTCTGGGCCCACTCGGTAGGACATCATCATATGTGCACAATGTGATCAAGGAGTTGATCACGGATGATGTGTTACGGAACGAGTAAAAGAGACTTGCCGCTACGAGATTGAACAAGGTATCGGGATACCGACGATCGAATCTCGGGCAAGTACAATACCGCTAGACAAAGGGAATTGAATACGGATTGATCGAATCCTCGACATCGTGGTTCATCCGATGAGATCATCGTGGAACATGTGGGAGCCAATATGGGTATCCGTATCCCGCTATTGGTTATTGGCCCGGAGAGGTGTCTCGGTCATGTCGCATGGTTCCCGAACCCGTAGGGTCTACACATAAGGTTCGGTGGACGCTAGAGTTGTTATGGGAAATAGTATGTGGTTACGAAGGTAGTTCGAGTCCCGGATGTGACCCCTGGACGTCACGAGGAGCTCCGGAATGGTCCCGGTGAAGATCAATATATTGGACGAAGGGTATTGGAGTCCCAAAGTGTTCCGGGTACTGTGCAGACTATGGCCATAATGGGAAGGTGTTTGAGAGCCCGGCAAGTGTTGGAGGGCCTCATGGGCCAAAGGGGAAGGGCAAACCAGCCCACTATAGGGGTGCTGCGCCCCACACCCTTTCCCATCGCATTACTTGGGAGGTGGGGCGCCTCCACTGGCTTGGGAGGCAAGCCTCCACCTACTTGGCTTGGGGGCAAGTCTCCCTAGGATTTTCCTAGGGAGATCCAATACGCTTGGTCACGCCCCCTGGGGAAACCCTAGGGCGCCTCCCTCTCCCTTGCCCCTATATATAGTGGAGGGTGGGGGCAAAGAATACCTCTTCCCCGGCGCAGCCCTCCCTCCTCCCACACCTCCTCCTCCTCCATAGTGCTTGGCGAAGCCTGGCTGAGAACCACACGGCTCCATCGCCACCATGCCGTCGTCTTGATGGAGTTCTCCTCAACTTCTCCTCTCCCTTGCTGGATCAAGAAGGAGGAGACGTCCCGGGCTGTACGTATGTTGAACGCGAGGCGCCGTCTGCTCGCGCTTAGATCGAGAATCAACCGCGATGCACGCCCGTCATGAAAGTACGACTCCACCAACCGCGTTCTTGTAACGCTTCCGCTTAGCGATCTTCAAGGGTATGAAGATGCACCCCCTCTCTCTCGTTGCTAGTCTCTTCATAGATTGATCTTGGTGATGCGTAGAAATTTTTTAATTTCTGCTACATTCCCCAACACCGCCGCCTCCACATCCGCCCAGCAACGTCGCCCTTGCCCCCCGTAGCCCGCCGCCGCCGTTTTGCTGTCGGGGAGCAAAGTGGTTCCCACCGCCGCTCCTCCACCGCACAGCCGCCCGCACCAAGAAGACGCCTCGCCGCCCCCGCCACATCCGACCGACACGCTTGTCGGACGTCTCCACACGTCGGGGCCAGGCGCCGGCGGCAGCGGTGTGTGGGTGCTTAGCGTCTCCTTCGCGGTCGTCTCCTTCTTCGACGCCCACAAGCTGTTCGACAGCTTGCCAAGGTACGAAAATGGACTCCGCCGACGAGTTCTTTTTCCACAATTTCCTTTGCGACTCCGACGATTCGTCGTCCCACGACGAGCAGGAGATATTGGCTGCCGTGTTGGTCCATCACCACCTCAACAGCCGGTGACGTTGTTCCGTGGCTCCATTTCGGGCCACCTTCCTGATTGAACGCAACCGAGAGATCGGGCATTTCCTTCTCTGAAAGGACTACTTTGATACAACAAACCCGTTGTTCAAACATCACAAATTCCGCCCGGTTCCGTGTAGTAGGCATGTTTTTCAACCGTATTAGAGGGTGAGTGCGGCTATGATGACTACTTCGAGGTGCAAAGAGGATGCCGTCGGCAAGATTGGTTTCTCCTCTATCGAAATGCATCGACGCCATCCGAATGCTTGCATACGGAGTGCCCGTGATCTCATTGTGAAGTACGTCCGTATGAGCGAGTCTACATGCCTAGAGTCTTTGTATAAGTTCTGCAAAATTTGTGATTGCTTTGTCAATTGACCACGAGTACTTGAGAGAGCCGACGGTGAAGATACAACCCGTTTGTTGGCGATGAATGCAGGCGAGGGCTTCCAGGGGATGCTTGACAAAGATAGACCGCATGCACCGGAGTGGAAGAACCGCCTTCAGCTTGGCAAGGGCGATATAAGAGACATGTCGGGCTTGCAATCGTCATACTAGAAAGCCGTGGCGTCTCAAGATCTCTCGATCCGCACTCTTTCTTTGGCATGGCCGGATCACACAATGATATCAACGCGTGTTTCAGCGCCGTAGGTGTTTGCTAGGCTTTGCAAGGCAACAGCCCACCGTGAACTTCTTACCGCCAACGCCACAACTTCGACAAAGGGTACTATTTGGGTGACGGTATCTATCCTCGATGGACCACTATTGTCAAGACAATACCCAACCCCGCTTGAGAGAAAAGGAAAAGATTTGCCCAAGATCAAGAGAGTGCTAGGAAGGATGTCGAGCGTGCCTTTGGTGTTTTGCAATCTCGATGGGGCATCGTCCCAGGATCCTGCTAATACTTGGAGCACGCAGTAAACTGTGGGAGGTGATGACTGCTTGTGTGATCATGCACAATATGATCAGAGAAGGCGAAGCGCCGGAGAACGCCCCAGACGATCAAGGCTTTCGGGTTCGGGTGAGAATGTTGTGCTCGAGCATGAGAAGCGGCAACATTTGAGCAGTTCACCGATTTCATGAAGACATGCGTGGTATCGGGAAACCCACGCAATACCAAAATGATTTGGTTGAGTATATGTGGACTCATGTTTGCAACCAATAGATGTATTTCCTTTTATTCGTTTGCAAAACTATGTGAAACATTTTTATTTGTATTTGGCTTGTAAACTATACTATTTATTTGAACGGCTAAACTATTTTGCTTGTTAACATTTTCATTTCACATTATGTTTGAATGCAAATCAATGTAAAATTGAGCGGCGAAAGCCCACGCCTTTGCACATGAGTCGGTAGCGTTGGGCATCACGACCCATATGAAAAATGTATACGGCCGACCTAAACGGACAAAAAGCGGACGAAATCGCCGTCTGTTTGGGTCGGCCCGTTGGAGTTGCTCTTAGTGCCTAATGAAAAAGCTCAATCACTCCAGCAGAGCAGATCAGTGCCAAAACTACCCCACCTGTCAGCCACAGCCCAGCAAAGCAAGCAAGCAAGCAGCTGGAACAGAACAAAGCAGAGCATTTTGCCTTTTCTTTTTAACGGAAGAGAGCAAAGCAGAGCATAGTGGTAGTGGTAGGTGGGCAGTGAGAGAGAAGAGCGGAATACTAGGAGCAGATCAGATCGAGCATCCAAACCAAAAAAAAAAGAGATCCATGGCGGAAGCGGGAGTGCGCGTGCTGGAGCGCCTCCGCGTGGCGCCGGCGCCGCCCTGCCCCTCCGCGGACCTCCCCATCACCTTCTTCGACGCCGCCTGGCTCTTCACCGGCCCCGTCCAGCGCCTCTTCTTCTACCGCCACGCCCACCCGCCCGCCGCGCTCCCGCTGCTCGCCGCCTCCCTGCCGCACGCGCTCGCCCGCTTCGTCCCGCTCGCCGGCACCATCAGCCCGGCCGCCCGCCGCCTCTCCTACTCCAGCGGCCACGACGCGCTCCACCTCGTCCTCGCCGAGTCCCAGGAGGACAACTTCGACCGCCTCGTCGCCGCCGGGCCCCGGGACCTGAGCCTGTTGCGCCCGCTCGTGCCCGCGCTGCCCCCGCCCGGAAAGGACGGGGCTTTCGCGCTCGCCGCCCTGCAGGCCACCGTGTTCCCCGGCCGCGGGGTCTGCGTCGGCGTCTCCGTCCACCACGCCGCCTGCGACGACGCCTCCGCCACGCTCTTCGTCCGGACCTGGGCCGCCGCATGCCGCCTCGGGGGGCCCCTCGACGGTGCCGATCATTCCCAGGCCGTGCCGCCGGCGCCCGTGCTCGACCGCTCCCTCGTGGCCGACCCCGACGACCTGCTCGGCAAGACGCTCGCCGGGATGAGCCGCCTCGCGTCCGGCCCTCCACCCCCGCCCGCGCAAGCTCAGGGGCCTCCGCCTCCGTCCCCGGTGATCGCGTCGTTCCCGCTGACGCGCGACCAGATCGACGGGATCAAGGACGCGGCCGCGGCGCAGGGTGCGCCGCACGCGTCGTCGTTCGTGGCGGCGTCGGCGCTGGCGTGGGTGTGCCTGCTGCGGAGCCGGTCCGCGGGCGTGGAAGGCGCGGCGCGCAGCCACATGCTGTTCTCGGCGGAGTGCCGGTCGAGGCTGGCGCCGCCGCTGCCCGCCGAGTACTTCGGCAACTGCCTGCGCCCGTGCTTCGTGGAGGCCGCGACGTCGGACCTGATGACGAGGAGCGGTGGCGTGGCGGTGGCTGCTGCGGCCATCGGGTCGGCGATCAGGGAGATGGAGCGGGGCGTGGTGGAGGGCGCGGAGGGGTGGCTGGGTCAGGTGATGTCGGTGCTGCCGCAGCGGCCCATGTCGGTGGGCGGGTCGCCGAGGCACGGCGTGTACGAGGGCGCGGACTTCGGGTGGGGGAAGCCGTGCAGGGTGGACATGGTGTCCATCGAGAAGACCCCCGGCACGGTGTCCCTGGCCGAGAGCCCCGACGGCCTGGGCGGCGTCGAGGTCGGCGTGGTGCTGCCGCCCGACGCCATGGAAGCTTTCGCCTCCTGCTTCGCCGAGCTCCTCAACAACAAGAAGAGCGTGTGACTGACATCGCCCGTGTGTCCGTGTGTGTGGTGACCACGAGCTGGCTTTTGCTCTTGTGAAGTTGTGATGATGTGTCAAATTTGAAATGGGATTATATGTATGGAAGTATGTTATTTTCATCTTCACTAAATTTTCATTGAATTTCAACCAAGTAATAAGTTGGTGTGTGATGTGTGCAAACGTAGAGGTTCATTCAGAGCATCTCCAATAGGCGCTCAAAAAAAGAGTCCGCTTAAAAGTTTTTTTTGTGAGCAACAGCCCAGAAAGGTGGTCTTCAAAAGTTTTTTGGGCTACACAGTGTTGAAAACGCTTATCGCTGTAGCATATTTTGGGTTTCGGATTGGGCGCGCTTCACAATTTACACTGTGTTCTTTTTGAATGCACGCTTTTAGGCTTCTGCTAAAGCAATGTTGGGTCCGGCGCACTAAAAATGCTACAATGGTGCGCCGAAACTATTTTAGGGCGCGGAATTTTTATGCACCTGTTGGAGAGCACCGGTATAGTACCATTTCATTCATCACCGGTGAAGTCAGCAAGCAAGGTTCTGAAAATGACAGTCAATTCACTCATTAAACCCATTAAGCGAGAAACAAAGGGAAATCAAAATCAGTTGCACTATTCCGTCACCTCTACTCTGTGATGCGTTTCTATCCACGATGAGTCATAACAAAATTGTCTTCCATGTCGCATCACATGGCTTAAGAGTAACATATGAGCCACCCTTATTTTTAAAGAAAATCAAGAGGAGAGCTGCTAAGATTCCATTGCAGAAGAGGCCGATGGCCGAAAGTATTCGATTTATTGATGAGAATTGCTAAGGGGCTTAACGAAAGATGGGAATCCTCAAGATGATCGTATTTCTTGGGTTTAGCTATAAAATGCTATTAATTGCCTTTGGCTCCTAGGTGCATATGCACCCAATGTCGAAATACACATTTCAAGATGTTGAAAAATTCGGAACAAAAACCCCGCGTGTATATCCGGACATTTTATGTGCGTGCACAAGGTTTCAGTGAAAAACGACGTTTTTTAGTCTTTTTTACACAAGTCTCAAAAAACGTCGTTTTTCACCGAAACCTTGTGAACGCACATAAAATGTCCGGATATACATGTAAGATTTTTGTTCCAAATTTGTTAACTTTTTGAAATGTGTATTTCGACAATGGATGCATATGCACCTAGGAGCCAAAACGCCGTTCTCGCTCGCTTCCTGCTTCCGCGACCTAAAAAACAAGAAGAGCATCTGAGTGGCATCACATTTACCATGGAAGTAGGCTTGCTCTCCTGATGCTTGTATTGTACTGTCACTGTGTCAAATTTGAAATGGGATCATCTGTAGTATGTTGTTTTCAAATTTAGTGGATTTTCGTCGAACTGCAACTAATCGCAATTCACTTGACTGATTGCGTTTCAAACATTTGGGGTGATATGTGCAAACGTAAGGGAGAGGTGTACAACATGCGGGCAATGCATCGCCAGTGAAGCAAGGTTGAAAGTGTGAGTGAGTGAACTCACTAATTGCGTTCCAAAAGCAAGCAAACCTCAAATGTTTGTCTGCTAGTTAAGACAAGTCTTTTAAGGCTGGTCATAGTGCGGAGTATCATACACAAGCATATGATACTACTGTATGATATTATATATGTAGTGCATAGTATTATAGATTAGTAGTATCATATGTGGTCTTATTTATTGCCATGCATGACACATATAGCATAACATTAATTATAATATGGTATCTACCTATGTTATTATAACTCTCTCTCTCTTCCTCTCTTCTTTAATTCTTTGCCACATAAGTATGTTTGTGAGTCACAAGTGCATGATAGCACTTATGTTACCCCCACTATGGCCAACCTAAAACACAATTACTCTACCCGAAAGTGATGTCGCTGCTTTCATAACTGAAAAAAACACCCCCTCCTTGTTAATCGTTCATGGCAATCAAAGAGGCTTCATAAAGGGAAGAAATATTGCTGAAAACTTTATTTATACAGCAGACCTTCACAGTTGTTGCGATGCGCGTAAACTATTACTATGCTCCTAAAGCTTGATTTCAAAAAAGCCTTTGGTTCCATTCTGGGAATCCCTTCTTAACATCCCTATTGCGCTCTTGGATTTAAACCCTCCTCTCCTCTACCAAAACTGTGGTATTACTTAAGGCAATCCCAATACTATTCTAGCGTCAACGAACTTTAAGCGTGCGGACCCTAAGAGTTCGAGAACTATGTAGACATGACCAAGACACCTCTCCGGTCAATAACTCCTTAGTCATTTGCTTGCAAGCTTATGAGTGGATTACCGAGAGGGCCCAGAGATACCTCTCCGATACTCGGAGTGAGAAATCATAATCTCAATCTATGCCAACTCAACAAACATCTTTGAAGATACCTGTAGAGCATCTTTATGATCTCCCAGCTACGTTGTGACGTTTGATAGCACAGAAGGTATTCCTCCGGTATCCAGAAGTTGCATAATCTCATAATCAAAGGAATATGTATTTGACATGAAGAAAGCAAGAGCAATAAAATTGAACGATCATAATACTAAGCTAACTGATGGGTCTTGTCTATCATATCATTCTCCTAATGATGTGATCCCGTTATCAAATGAAAACACATGTCCATGGTTAGGAAACCTTAACCATCTTTGATCAACGAGCTTGTCTAGTAGAGGCTTACTAGGGACACGGTGTTTGTTTATGTATTCACACATGTATTTAAGTTTCCGATCAATACAATTGTAGCATGAATAATAAACTTTTATCATGAATAAGGAAATATAAAGTAACAACTTTATTATTGCTCTAGTGCATATTTCCATCATGTACAGACATGGTCTCGGAACACTGGAGACCAAAAGGTCGAACGTGAGTCATATAGTAGATATGATCAACATAGAGATGTTCACCATTGAAGACTACCCCATTTCACGTGATGATCGGACATGGGTTAGTTGATTTGGACCACATATCACATAGACAATTTGAGGGATGTTGATTTAAGTGGGAGTTCGTTAGTATAGATAAGCTTGCGAATTTATTCAAGGGAGCTCGTCGCCGCTTCGAGCTATGAAGGATATCCGCATGTCGGGAAGGCGCTCGAGAAGCCTATGCCATGGTGAAAACGCGGTATACCAAGCTTGATCCGAATCATATGGCCCGGGTCGGACCTAGGGGACCAGATGGACAAGAAATTCTTGTTAGCTTAGTGTACGACCAAGTGAAAACATCAGCTAGGTTTTCTCAACAGGATTGTAAACTAGACAACCTACTAGAGGATCTAGAGGAAGAAGAAGTTTTTGAGTCTAAGTAATAATGTACTTTATCAACAAACTTTTCTCCAGCCGAATTGTAAAACGATTGTCATGGGAGACTTCATGCTTCCACCTCCATAACCTGAGGTTTGGAGTGTTTCCGGATATTTTAAACCATTGGTAAACACCAAGGTATGTTCGGAAACTAGGCAGTCCGGTCATAGTTGCTTGAACAGACAAGTTGTATTCGGGGAGTTATGTTATATTACATTTGATCGTAAGAAACATCTTCTAGAGAGAATAGTTCCGTTAAGGGTTCCTTTCCCTGGGCCAGCATGCGTTTTTGTGCATACATAAACTATGGTGGAGAGATCACAGTACACTTTATAATATGGGGGCATATATTGCAACGTGGGCAGTTCGTCTCTTGTCCGCCGACCGATCTTTCCCTTAAGAACGCTAGGTTTCGGCTTCACCCGTCGGAGTTACACGTCCGGATAACCCGGCTGTAACAATCGCAGAGGAGCTCCCTTTATGCCCTAGCTGAGCAAGCGGGAACGTAGGGCATAAGCACAGGAGCCAGGCAACCTAGCTTGGCAAAAACTTAAGTCATAAAGGTGCATATAATGGCGAAGACAGGACACATATGAGTAGACAACACATATATACGATGAGCTTAACGCTTCGAAAAATAATAATCATAATAAGCTTCTGCAAAAAGAAGCCCCAAGGTGATGATGGGTGTGTACATTTGATGATGTATATCCCCTGAGTGTGCGGTTGATCCGAACACTAGTAAAAAACCAAAAGAGAAAAGAGGGGCGAGAGGGAGAAAAAACGAAAAAGGTTACAAGTGTGGATTTAGGCGTAGAATCTGCGGAGCCGAGCCGCGTTCCATGGGTTTGGCTCTAAACGATTATCTGAAGCGTTGCGCGAGCGATAGGCTCCTCCAGTGAGAACTTCATCTATGATGAAGGGACCCTCCCATTTGGGCTTGTGCTTGTCCTTTTTCTTCTCTGGTAGGCATTTAGTATCCCTTCATCCGTGCAATTGTTGCAAAATACTGAGATTGTGTCGTCGTCGCTGCAGTCCTTGATCTTATTTTTAACAAGCAGGAATCTAGCCCAAAAGTGGTGGACTGTTTCATGGGGCTGCCGCCGCACATACATTAAGTCGCATATGTCCAGAGGACCGGAGTTGCTTGGAGAATATTGTTTGTGGTGGGTGGGTGGGATCGAATCTGAACCCTGACCCACTGAGGAGTCCGGATTCCGAAGAATTTTCGAGGTTAAAGGTCTGGGCTCCGGATCATCCGGTATGTTTTTAGGCTCAGCGCCTGATTCCAAGTTCGGAGGACAAGAAGTGTCTTTCAGAAGACGAGGCTCCGGCTCTCCAGGTTCGGAAACCCGAACATACTTTGTCCTCAACGTGGGAGAAGAATCATCGCCGGCTTGTTCCTCCACGATTGCCACGTGATGGGTGATCGGCGGAGATCTGATTTCTCTTGGATCAGGTTGAAGCCCAATCCGATCGTAGTCGGTTGCGACCCCCAAGGCGGGGATGCGATCTAGCAGTTCGTTTAAGGCCGAAACATTTGCCAGATCCAACGCGTCGGAGTATTCAGGGCCGATGCGGATGCGACTTTTGACGATGAGTTGGGCTGCTTCTGGCTCAATGGCCGGGCGAGCACCCTTAACGAAGCTGCCGAGTTGGAGAGTTTCCCCTGAAACCAGGGCCTCTCCGGAAGTGATGTTGTCTTTAATGACAAGGCGGGCCATCAATCCTTCTGTCGACGACATAGAGGAACTCTCAATGAAAGCACCAACGTCGGTGTCAAAACCGGCAGATCTTAGGTAGGGGGTCCCGAACTGTGCATCTAAGGATTGAAGGTAACAAGGAGGCAGGGGACACGATGTTTACCCAGGTTCGAGCCCTCTTAATGGAGGTAATATCCTACTTCCTGCTTGATTGACTATGATGAATATAGGGTTTACAAGAGTTGATCTACCTCAAGATCGTGATGGCTAAACCCTAGATGTCTAGCCTGTATGATTATGTTTTTGGACTACGGACTAAACCCTCCCGTTTATAAAGGCACCAGAGGGGACTAGGAGTGTACAAAGTCGTTTTACAGAGGAAGGAAACTATTCATCTGGACGCCAAGCTTGTCGTCCATGCAAAGGAGAGTCCCATCCGGACATGGGAGGATGCCTTCTGTTCTTGTATCTCCACGGCCCGTTAGTCCGGTCCATGTCACATAGGCCGACTTCCCGAGGACCCCATAATCCAGGACTCCCTCACACATACCTTGACAAAATTTTGAAGAAGTTCAAAATGGATCAGTCAAAGAAAGGGTTCTTGCCTGTGTTGCAAGGTATGAAGTTGAGTAAGACTCAAAGCCGACCACGATAGAAGATAGAGAGAGAATGAAAGTCATTCCCTAATAATTTGAGCACATAAATATTTCACTAATAAAACTTCTAAGCATCAACTACATATAGTAATCAACACTAAACAGTCCTCTCAGCAAAGGATTTGAGGTAATAGTTAATAGATTTAAAGCTAGGGTTGGAGATGGATGACGTTGATGATGGTGTTGTTGATGATGATCCGCATGATGAACATAGTGTTGCTGATATCGATAGCTTTGAATTCCTCCTTCCCGAGGGAAAGGATCTCGTAGAAACAACTCACACTCCAAGAGAGTCATCTTGCATGACGGGCATCCAAGTTCAATGTAACGATAACCCCTAGCATCTACCATAGTTCATGAGCACCTACACCACCCCTGTCTCAAAGTTTTGGACCACTAGTACTTCAATACGCCACTAAAAGCCCTTCATCTCAAAGGTGGCACAAAAATGGCGATGGACGCTCAATCTATAATTGCATATGCACCATGAAAAGGATAAAACTATGCAACATAATTTTCATTTTAGTCGACCACTTTCAATGGTGAAAATATAATAAAAATTGGAATTCTTAGGATAAGAACAAAGATGTTGAACACATTCATAGTCTAAGAGGGCACACAATCCTAGAATTCATAACCTTATTGTGTTTTAAAATTTTATTTTTGGATAATCTTAACTTTTGTTTAAGTATTATGGATTGTTGCATAATAAAAACTTCGAATGTTCGTCATAAAATTTCAATTTATTTAAACAGAAGTGAGTTGCAGCATAACCAGGAAAAAGATTCAACGAGTACAAAAATGTTTACACCGGAATAATTTTTCTCGCTATACTACCTTCAATACTTGAGCTAATAAGTTTGTTAACATAATCTCATATACAAATTAGGGAAACAACAAGCCTTTTTTAGATTTATCGGGGTCCTGATTCAAAGTTTGAGCATCATTGGGTCCCTTTTTTATTATATATATTCAGAAGTAATGCCAATTGGTTATCACGAGAAAGAATCTTTTGGGTTTTCAAAATGTATTACATGAACAATTTATATTTTACTAGTATAGTTTTTTATTACACTAAACATATTCGACTACAAAGCACAAACATAATAAGATACAATTATAAGTTTATTATTTTCAACAATTCCACTGTTTACAACAAAAATTATGTGAATTATGTCCCTTTTGAAATGTCATCTTTAAAATTATTTGATTAACTGATTATCAAGATGTAATGATAAAGTATACATTTGTTTGCATCGATATATTAATTTGTTTCAAAGATTAATATAGTGTGTGTATATACATATATGCATTATGATCTATTTGTATATAATTAAATATCTTCACAATGATCTCTAAAGCTTATTGTCTGATAAATATGTCGATGAGTGTTTTTAGGCTATGATTGTCTATGTTAGGTGCAAGTTAAGGAAATAGGGTAATTTAGAGGGTATATTTGCACTTTTAGGTTTAACTGAGTAGATAAGGGATTTTTTTAATCTTTTCTACTACTCATTTTATCCCGATTTTCATGATCAAATATGCATTTCATTTCACATGGGGAATTAATCAACTGACAATGGATGTATACTATGTATGTAATATCAAAATTGCATCATTCATGCTTTGTATTTACTATTTAGCATTGCTAGTTACAAATATGCATGAAAATTAATCTATATGATTGAAATATTGTGCATTCAGTTTTTTATTAACTGATTCATATGCTGTATGCAAATGGCTTAAGACAAATGCATGGCCTTAGATGACCACAAGTCGAGAATACTTGGGAGGATCTATATTAACAACAAAAGGTTTCCAAAGATCACGACCTTCAGAATTTGATTTACTTCCTCTAGAACTCTACTATACGAAAGTGTCTCTTCTTCATCACAACCCACTTCACAATTGCACTTTATGCATAGACGTAGCCCAAGTTGATATCCTGCACCTCTATCCAACAATTTGACAACAAATGCACATGATTTAAGTGAAGATCAAGCACCAAAGATAGAACTTCACTGCATGAAATAGCTAAACCCCATGCCCATACTGTCAAACTCATGTTGTTGCGTCTTCTGATACTGAACGTGGAATAGCTACATTCAGGTTGGTTTTGATCATGCTTTGCTTCGACTTCACCCAGGAGTGCCTTCGAGCTTCTCCGCCTCATAGGTAGCTTCTTCTTCTCAGGTGCTCCAGTCTCCCGACTCCGTGTGTGGTCAATGAGGATTGTTTTTTTGTATGAAGGCCATTGTAGAGAGTGGGCTCTTCCTGGTACACATCTCATGGGACACTTTTCTCTCATACCACCATATTGCCCAAAGTGCCACAAAAACTTTGACAAAGTCATAATTTTATTTCTGAAAAGAAGGTTGAACCCCGTCATATGCATGATTGTGAATATGAAGTCAACATGCAATAGGGTCTCTTTAGGCAGAAAACCCCACTGCTTAGCATCTGAGAAGTTATTGGCGATGGCATGCTTGGTTGACTCCTCATCGATCAAGGCCCATATGCGTTTAGCCATCTCCAGTTTGCGAAAGGAGTGTTCCCGTTAAAGTATTAGGCCCTGACATTGATAATTATTCTGCTGCTGTATAAGTGTTCCCGTTAAATTTCATGTTTGCACCGTTTGCATACAACATATGAAACAATTAATGAAAAAACTGAATGCACAATAACAACAAAGGCCCACCAACGCCGATATTGTTGTTATTTTTGAAACATGAAATTTAATTTAAATACATAAGTTTGAAAAGGGAGCTTAAATAAAACAATCGAGATTTGTGTGACGATTTTTTTCTCTCAAAACTTCTTCGACACTGTCTGCTTGACACATATAAATAATGAGTGCATACGTGTTATCACAATGGCACGCAGTAGAATAAATCATTAGTTACCTTTAATAATAATGTTGGGGATGAACAAGGTGTGTATATTTTGTTGGTATTTAATTTAAAATGTAGGTTCGATCGATAGAGTACGCTGAGTAATTAATGTACACATGTGATTAAGCTAGTAAAAGATTGAGATTTTGTGCAGTTACACATGAGATGCTTCTGAATGTTCATTTCAGCGCATAAGTAATGGAATGGTGATCTACCAGCAGCAGAGGTGTGCTGTGTACATATGTGTTGATGAAGTGGTGGTGACGGCCGGATTGAAAGCAGGCAGGCAGATTCCGAGAAGGTTCATCATCATGCATGGTTGCATCCATCGCAGCCCCTGCTGAATCGTGATGAATGGACGGATCGAGTGCCCTCTTTATTTCTTTCTTTCTTTCTCTGGGACGGGGCCGGGGCCGGGGCCGGAACGTACGGGACCGGCGGCGATCCATGACATGCATATTGCATATTGATTCCATCCATCGATCTCGATCTCGATCTCGATCTCAGCTCACTTAGCAGCCTACTTACGTGTAATGTTGTGCATGCATATCAACCAACGAAGCCTCCAAGATGTATCCGACCGGGCCGGTAATCGAGTACCTAGGTGTGCATGCATGGATGGGTGGATGATGTACTACTTGTTGGCCTTGTCGTGGTTGTGGAGCATGGCCTGCAGCACGTCGTCATCCAGGTACTCGAACTCGATCACTCCGCTCTGCCCCTGCTGCTGCTGCTGATTCTGCTGCCTCGCCGCCGACGACGAGCCCTGGCCCTGGCGCCTCGTCTCGGCCTCGTAGACGTGCCGCGTGCGCCTGGTTGGGGAAGTTGAGCACGGCGTTTGCATCTCCTGTTTTTCGTCCCTAAAATTTTACATCTCCTGTTTTACATCTCCAAATTTGCATTTTTTATTGGAGATGCTCTTAAACACACATATGACAAATCCCGTCTACACATCAAAGTTGAGGCATCGGATCCACTTTTACTTCATGCCGCCGAGGGGGCGAACAGAGAAGGTTCGTCAACGGAGGGAGGGCCAAACAATCGCCGACATTATCGCCTTATAAGGGAGAGAGGGGAGTAGATCAAATGGAATAAATATTGTGTGGAGTTTGATGACAAGGGAAATCAATAGGAAAATCAAAATCAGTTGCACAATCCAGTCACCTCTGCTCTGTGATGCGTTTCTATCCACGATGAGTCATAACAAAATTGTCTTCCATGTCACATCACATGGCTTAAGAGTAACATATGAGCCACCATTATTTTTAAAGAAAATTAGGAGGAGACCTGCTAAGATTTCGTTGCAGAAGAGGCCGATGGCCGAAAGTATTCGATTTATTGATGAGAATTGCTAAGGGGCTTAACAAAAAATGAGAGTAGTCAAGATGATCGTATTTCTTGGAATAGCTATAAGATTTTACGAAAAAGGGTTTTCCTCCGCTTTAGATTATAAAGCAACATCCAACCGATACAACCAGCTTGCTGGGGCCGCAGCACAAACAAGCCCAAAAAAAAAAAGAAATAAATGCCGACGCCGGCAGCTCAACTAAGCAAAGATGGCCGACACCCACTGCACCCTCCGGAGAAGTACCACCGCCTGCCAAGCACTCCGAAGCCTCGCGTACCAAGCAACATCTTCATGAAGAAATGCGACGGCACGACGTATTGCTGCCGGACAAGTCCTAGGGTTTCCCCGGTATGCGGATGGCGATTGGGGAAGGGGTATCACCGACGCCTTAGGAGGGTCCGGCAATGCCCAGGCGCCAGCCGCAGATGGCGAACGAGCCGCCAGAGATTTCTCCCGCCCCGAAACCACCACCGCCACCCCAGACAAAACGGAAGCGCACCGGCCAACATGCCGCCCACCAGCCTGTGCCACCACGGATACCGCGCCATCATCACCGTCTCACTGAGGCCACAACACGAGACCTGGAGGTAGGACGAGAAGACACCGGGCTCGGTGGCAACCGCAACGCAGCCGACAGGAGGGAACAGCCTCCATAGCCGCACGGAGCCGACCGGACATAGCGACAGGGACTTGCCAGGCCACCACCAGCCCGGCCGGACCCCAACGGGTCCGGACAGTCCCTACAGCCATGCTGCAGCACGCCGTCCGCCGAAGCCATCACCATCGCAGCCACGGCCGCCTCGTCTCACCACCAGGGAGCTACGCCATCGTGCCCCGGACCGCAGGCCCGCCCTAGCCCAGATGCACTACAAAAAAAATACACTTCCGTAATGATACGTGTTTGTCACAGTAGGTCGCGTTTTTTGCCATGCATGTACATCCATTACGATTTTATGACAGAATTAAGATAGTCATACATGTGCTGTCGTAGAAGTGTTCCATGACATTACCAAAATTATCATCACGGAAGTGTCTACTTCCATGACGATAAATCGCGTGTCACAGAAATGCTTTCGTCAAGGGTGACCGACATGTGGCATCCACCGTAACGGAACGCCGTTAAGCTATCGGGTCGGGTTTTGGATCCGATAACCCGTTAACAGCCCCGACCAATGGGAAATTTCCACGTGTAAAATTCTTATTGGCCGGACGAAACGTCTGTCGACCGTCGATTGGGTCGGATAGGCACCTATGATATTTCCACACGTGCCACGGCCCACCATCGCCCATTTAGCTTACAAAGCCGCCCGTTTGACTTGCTCAAAGTTAACGGCTGGCCCATGAAAAGCCCGTTAGCGGTCTCTTCGCAAATAGCCCATTTTACGGCCCGTTAACTCACGGCCTGTTAGGCCCTAAAGAAAATCGGCCCAACAACGTCATATGGGCCGTCGAATATAACACCATCCCATTTCACTTTCGGCTCATGTATGGCCCACGACGGCTTTTGGCCCATATGAGGCCTTTCAGATTCTTCGGCCCTTTACGTGCCCACGGTGACTCTAGCCCATAATGAACAGTAATTTTCTTTGTACCCGTTAACGGCCCGTGATTTACATGGGCCGTTTCAAACCCGTGTTAGCTTTCGCCTATTGACGGCCCATACGTTCTTAGGCTCCTTTTACCCTAGATTACTTCCACCCGTTCTTGGCATGTTCCCTAATAGGCCAAATTCGCCCATGGCAAGAGTCGGCCCGTTCTTCGCATGTTCCCTAATGGGCCAAATTTGGCCCATGGCAAGTGTCGACCCATTATCGGCTGTTACCCTAATGGGCCAAATTCGCCCATGGCAAGAGTCGGCCCATTTACGGCTTGTTAACCCATTGCGCCGCTTTCCACTTCGTCCTATATTCTCGCCCATTAACGATTCGTTATGCCCGTGATGTAATTAAGCCTTTTGCGATCCTACGGTCGTTAACGGCCCGTTACCGTCTTGGGCCGATACCAATTACGCCCGACACGGCCCATGTAGACCCATTTATCCGATGGCTCGAGGCCCACCGATTCACAGCCCATTTATCGACGGCCCGAGGCTCACCGACATAAAGTGCCCATTTATCGATCGCCCGTAGGAGACCCATGGATCCTACGGCCGTATATGGCCCATGGTAGTTGCGGCCACTAGCAAACCGAGGGAAAAAGAAGACTAGGAAATAAATAAGGTCGAAACTAACGCTAGGCTATTAAAGGCGATTACACAGATTACATCCACTCGGCATCAAAGATCGCCACTGCAAATATAGGGAACACCCTACACTATACAAAAATGGCTTCTTTGTTTTCTTCAGACGGTGGCTGCACGTTAAGAATAAATTTTGTATCGCACCAAAACAAATTACAACTATATAACAAAAGTAAGGTTGGCATAAAACTTAACAGTCTAGCAGATAAATGCACCACCAAAAGTTCAGAAGCTCAGTTCATTTGACCTGACAGTTACGTTTTCATGTTGTATTGTCCGATGGAGCACCATAACCCTCGCCTTCATTTCTCCTAGGCTCCTGAACAACATAGCAAATGTCAGAAAGTCTGGTTTCAAAACCATGCATATCTTGACGACATTGAGCAATGTTTCTCCTTGTTTCACAAAGGGCCTCTGTTAGGGAATGGACTTGTGTCTGGAGCGCAGATACAACATTGCTTTGAGCTTGCATATCTTGGTCATGAGGCAGTTTGGACGATATTGCCTTAACAACCAACCCAGTATTACGCAGGAACGTGCTTTTGGCACTGTTAGTGGACAGGTACTGACCCACTGCAGCAAGAGCTGACATTTCGGTTATAGTTGCCTCGCCACCTTCAAAAGGTGGCGGTTCCACCATTTTTCCATAGCTCGCTGAAGAGTTGAGGTTTTACATTAGTAGTACTAGAATAGAAGATATTAAGGAGGCAGCAAAATCAAACAAAATAGCTTTGGTCTATATACAGAAATTATTCTGGTGAACCCATGTAAAATATTAGTTGTATTTTATTGCACAGTACATAATAACCAGGTTCCAAACATATGACCATGTACCATCGCTAATGTATTGTCTATTTCTTCACATTGTATTGAGGGCTAAGGATAAAGATACGAAGTTTATAATATGGTCAGCATAGTATGACATCATTAATATCACAAAACAACTGAGAATGCATAAACAAGCAATTGTAACGTTGTGTGGGCAAGTCCGACGGAACTAGATTACGGGTCAAGATCAAAGGAACATCACTCCTCTCTTTTAAACCTTGTAAGGTGCAATGATACACTAAGACAATTGTGTATAAAATTGAAAAGAGTAATAGACATTGGCTGCAACCCATGCAGTTCAAGGCACAAGTCAGAGTAAGTAGTAGTTAAAAGTCATGAGGATTAAGGACTTACAACAGCAGCTTTGACTGGTGTAGTCACGCCCTTCTTCTTGCTGGTGTGACAGTCCTTGAAGATTTCCACATCATTTGGTTCAGGTACTTTTTGGTCCTTGCGGGCTTTCCTCTGCATTTCGAACAAGTCAATATAGATCTGATAATATGGTACAGCAAAAAGAGTGAAACATCAGCTAATTGAAAGAGCCTCGCAGTGTGCAATATAGCTACGAGATCACGTAAATGCATTGGAATTTCACTTTTCAGACGGTTGGCCTTGTTCTTTGAACAATTCACCTACAAGAATATAGATTTGTGTGGCACATGCATAACTAGGACTTCAACATGTGATCTGATCACATATATATAATGTACCTAATACTTTGGATCAGACCAGTGTTTAACAAGGCCCCTCCAGTCTTCATCCGATATATTTTCCCTTTGGAGATGTTTGGGAAAGTTCACCGTTAGCCTTGCCTTCAAAGTGAGTTTTCCTCAAGTTATACCGACATCTTGTCATGCAGAAAGGCAGACTTGAAAACATGGGTGCAAGCTTGTCTAGTTGCATCATCTTGGCTATCCAACTTCAACCTCATCTGCTGAAAATTATGGAGTCTCATTATCAAGCAACCTAGAAAGTATGGGATGAGCTGAGACGATATTACTAGTTTCCATACATAACCATACCGACAGAGATAAATGGTCGAGGAAGGTGTTGAACTGGTTTCGTCTTTGCCATTCCTGTATTGAATCCATGTTGGGAGGATACATACATGACACCTAACATCAACCGCTGCCTCTGATACTATCTTGGCTGACTCTGTATCATCACGTGGCCTTTTTAAACCTGACTCAAAACGGATCTCCATTCTTCCTCCTTTAGATTTAGTTAACCTATCGAGCATTATCCCTGATGTTTGTTTCCTCTTGCGCCTAGGTGCTAGTCCAACAACGAACATAGGAAGTGTTAGTGTACATCAAACTATGAGACTACATATAAAGAAGCATGCAACTGTAACTTGACTCCTCGTGTAAGTCATGCAGCTGCTACTAGCTCAGTTGACGCACGAGTAAGTCATGCAGCTGGTAGTACTGTGGTAGGTGTTGCAAGAACTAGGGTTGTCTCTGCTTGTTTGGTGGAAGCTATTTGTTTCTGTTTGGCTTTTTTTGCAACTCGTGTAGCATGGGATGCCGTGTTTGTAGAATTTTCCATTTGGACTTTGACCTTCTATTCCACCATCGCATCAGCAGAATCTGCAGGATTCATCCGCTTCTCATTCCACCGCCATTCTGTGTTTCTTCCTCTTTCTCTCGTGCCATGTTAAGTCAAGCCGACAAGAAAAACGAATAACAATTTAGTTCTTGAGAACAAATTGATGCGTGATGCGTATTTAACTAAACTTTGATGTTAGACAACCACATGATAGGAGGATGTAATATGTATGAAAAACAGAACGGAAGAGATAACTGTAACTATGATGTGTAAACTAAGAAGAAGACATTTCACCAAATTAGAAGCAATGCAATGGAAGGTAGACACCATATGAAAGATGCTACAAATATCGCTCTGCCAAGTTAACAGTGTCTCATCATGAATGGCGTTTAAACAAATGTGAAGCAGTGCAAGAAATAAATCATATGCAAGATGCAAACAACATCACACTACCATGTTAGAGGTCTCTCGTCATTAGTGCCATTGCATATTCACAGCTTATGATGTGTAAACTAAGGAGAAGGTATTTCAACAAATTAGAAGCAATGAAAGCTAGACACCATATGAAAGATGCAACGAATATCACTCTACCAAGTTAAAATTGTCTCATTCATAAGTGTCATTTCAACAAATTAGTAGTACAAGCTAGAAAAGAATGTGAGATGTAACCTATATCACACCAAGTCAAACGTGTCTTATGATAAGTGATTGTTGCAGGTTACACAACAAGAGTAATTTGATGTAAGAACATGGTGTGATAGACAGATATTGTATGTTCTAGAAACAGAACACATGTCTTATTCAAGTATAATGTGTAAAGTAAGGTATGGAATTCAACAAAATTAGAAGCAATACAAGCTAGACATCACACATAACATGCAACCACATATAATGATGTCAAGTTAGAGGGAGCACCAAAGTGATGCTGCACTAGGGAGAAGTGCTCATCATAAACACAGCTTTGTTGAGTGTCTATGCATGTGTTGTCTTGGAAATCATCTTGGGGGTGTGGAGGAGTAGAAATCGTAGAGGCCCTCCGTTCGAAGGAGCACCTTTATCCACGCCTTGCTAAGTTCCTTCCGCTTTATT
Source organism: Aegilops bicornis (assembly GCA_021605145.1). NCBI lineage: Eukaryota > Viridiplantae > Streptophyta > Magnoliopsida > Poales > Poaceae > Aegilops > Aegilops bicornis. The sequence goes on along the minus strand of CM038672.1, from coordinate 715,635,099 downwards.
GATTTTGAATTGTCAAGTAAAACCGACAAGAAAAAGCAATAAAATTCTCTTCGTAACTCATTCATGCATAATCTTGACAATCACTACTTTGTGTAAGACAAACACATGATACCAGGATGGAATATGTACGAAAAAACAGACGGCATGGCATGTTCACAACTGTTTGTGTAAACTAAGCAGAAACCATTCCAAAGAAATAAGAAGCAATGCAAGCTAGACACCACATGAAAGATGCAACCAATATGACTCTTGCCAAGTTAAAAGCGTCCATCATAAATGGAATTTCAACAAATTAGAAGCAGCGCATGCTATAAATCATATGAAAGATGCAACTAATATCGTGACCGCATATACTAAAGGTGTCTCGTCATATTGATTGATGCAGGATACAAAAAAACAATAGTTTTATGTAAGGACATGCTTAATAGACAGATGTACTATGTACTAAATACGTGAAGGCATGTCACATTAACAGTATAATGTATAAGCTAAGCGAGACTAGCACATGCGGTTTAACCAGATTGGAAGAATTACAATCTAGACACCATATGCAACATGCAACCACATGTCACGCCCGCCAAGTTAGAGCAAGCACTGCGATGCTAGTGTAGGGGAAATGTTGTAATCAACTACGTAGCTACGCTCACTATCTTCATCTAGCATTTCGCTTTCTTGAGAATCATGTCGAGGCCGACGCTGCATTCTTTAAATGAGGAGTAGTCCCTTGCCTTCGCCTGCCTCATCATAAGTGATTGATGAGGATACACAAGAACATTAGTTTGATGTAAGAACATGGTTAATACACGATGTACTAGTATGTACCATAAATGTAAAGGCATGTCATATTCAAAGGTATAATGTGTAAGCTAGCGATGCAATTTAACCAAATTGGAAGCAATACAAGCTAGACATCCGGCCGGAGTGGTGAGCATGATCATTTAGGACCCGAGAGCCTCGGTGGGAGGCGGGCTGCTTCGCCACCATTGCAGCTTTTAGTTGGCTTCCGGTGATGCCTATCTTTGCCGGGCTTGTCACTTTGGCTCGGCCAAGGCTGCCCGACTAGCTATTTGTCTTCCGTGCTCACGGGATGGTGGTTCATGTAAAAAAATATCTTTCCTTATCTTACCGACTTCGCCTTTCAATACAAGCTAGACACCATATGGAACATGCAACCACATATGACACCGCGAAGTTAAAGCAAGCACCTGGGATGGTGGTTCATTGCGAGCGAGGTCATCAACTCCAGAGCTACGTTTACCGTCTCCATCTGCTGACACTGCAACTCCAGAGGCCGACGGTGGAGGGCAGAGATGCGGCCGGCGTGGCTGAGGGGGCGGCCGGCAGAAGATGGCCGCGACAGGAGGCGGCGCGAGGCAGGGGCGCAACAGCGGGGCGAGCGAAGGGATAGGCGGTAGCAGACGGGGCGAGTGCAGCCAGCGAGAGTGTGACGCGGCCGAGTGTGCGTAAAAGTGCGGGGCCTGCAGCGGTGGCTGTGGCGGCGTGATGGCAGCAATGGGCGCGACGGACATGGTGTGTAATGCGGCGTGGGCATGGAGAGCCAGAGAGGGAGTGGCCCCGCGGCGCGGAAGAAGAGCTGAAGGCTCGGGCATGGGCGCGCATAGGAGCGGGCATGTGCCACGGGGTCAATCCGAGGAGCTCAATGGCTACCCCTGCAATGGCCAGGGCGGAAGGCGGTTCTCAGCCATGGCGAAATACCTAACGAGAGCAAGCGAGGGGAAACTGGAAAAGGCAAGAGGAGATCACGGCGGTGTCAATGGCACCCTAGGGAAGACAGGGAGCTCGGGCGGCGCGGATCAAAACGGGCAATGTCACGGTGGCGAAGGTTGAGGAAGACGGCAACAACGTCGATCTGGGGGTGTTGGACTTGATCTCGTTGGCGCAGACGAAGTAGCGGAAGCAGGCATTGAGCTCCTCGACAAGCTCCTAGCCAGCAGGAGGGCGGTGGTCGTGTGGACGGGTCGATCATGGTGGTCGTGGCATCCGACTTCGGCCCGGATCACCGGATCGAGCGAGCGAGGAGGAGAAGTGGATCTAGGAGGTGCGTCGAGGAGGAGTGAGGCCATGGGGGGCAGGGGAGGCAGCGCGTCACCCTTATCCATTCCCCTTCGATGCCGGCGAGGTGGTCGGGCGGGAGCCCGGCTCTATAGCGACGGGCTCGGGGAAGAGGAGAAGACGACCGTGCGAGGACTGGACCATTGGGCCGGTCCGGTGGCAAGGCCCCGGGGGTAGGGGGAATCCCCTTTTTCATCGTCCGTTTGGTTTTTAATGTATTCTAATCCGTTTCTCCTTTTTAACACCGTTTTCTATTTATTCTTATATCAACTAAATGGATTTTGTTAATTGTGAAACTATGCACACAATTCAAGCACAATATTTTTAGGTGGCACAAAAAGTTTGGGGCCAAAAGGAAATAAATAAAATTAGGTTTATATTTAATTGGTTATTTTAACTACAGTTGGACCTCTTATTAATTTGACAAGATTTAATTTTTGGGTCAAATAATGTTGGGCTCAACATGTCAAAGATAAGTGGAATTTATAGAATATGGTGAACATTTTAGTTTTACTGTTTGTGAAATAATTTATTTGACTTTATTTTAAATTTGAATTGGGCTTTGATTTTTATCAAGTGGCAGTTTGGCTTAGCAAGCCTGATGACATGGCATCATTAGGGGGAGGTCACTGTAGCTAATGACTTGAGGTGTTACATAATCTTCCCATTTCTGAAATTTCATTGTTAAATTATTGGGGAATATATCACACTATCCATTAGTTCAGTCAAGCTCACCACAAGTCCACACATTATTGCCAGTTGAGTAAGTCTTATTGGCGGGGAGAATAGGCTATGTGTGTGTGTGTGTGTGTTAGAGAGAGAGAGAGGGAGAGAGAGTGAGGAAGAGGGAGGGGGAGAGTGTGTGTGTGTGAGGATTTGATGGTAAAAAAGGTCGCCAATGTCTTAATATTGAACTCTTAAAGTTAATGTGGCCCCATTGCAACGCACGGGCGTTCTTCTAGTTCCATTTATTTTCACATGATATTTTCCTATCTCACACCATGTCATTGACTTCTCTGTCAAGTTTCAGCCTTTTTGGGGTTGCATTGGTTTGGCTAGAATTTAATTCAAGTTTGAACTAAATCCAAACTTGTTTTAAATTTCTGTCTTTAAAATTGCCCAAACCAATTTTTATTAAATTGTGCATAAATCCAGGACTCCTAGGATGTTTTCATATCTGTCCATTTCCTCGCCCACACAACCCAGTGTACCAGTAGAAGATGCTTGGTGATCGTGGTTTTCCCCACCCGCCCAACCCAATGCACCAGCAGAGACCTCAGGTCCTAGGACAGGTGGTCCTCCTCCTCGCCCACTATTAGAGGTTACTTGTCACAAGTGTGGGTTGAAAGGCCACTATGCTACAAAGTGCACCAACCGAGGCGCCTTCCATCTTCTCCTCCTGGCGGGCCTCCAAGCAATGCAATGGCTAGGCACAATCCCAAGTCAGCAAGAGTGAACATGATGAACTCAGCTCAAGGAGAGGAGTCTTCTGATGTGATCATGGGTACTCTTCAAGTTAACTCTATTCCTGATAAAGTTTTGTTTGATATTGGTGCATCACATTCTTTCATATCAAGGCCTTTCGTATCTAAGCACAATTTGCATGTCCAAGAGTTACCTAGGACATCAGTTGTTTCCCCGGGTTTGTTCATGCATGTGAACGTGGAAGCCCCTAATGTCAGCATCAAGATGGGCAATTATTCTTTTCTGGCTTCTCCAACAGTTCTTTGGAATTCTGATATTGATCTTATTCTTGGCATGAATTGGCTCTCCAAACACAAGGCTTTTCTTAATTGTGATGCCAAGGAAATTCAATTGACTCATCCTTTTAAAGAGGTGATTATCTTTCCTGCTCGTGATGACACCGTTCGGATATTCTCCCTCAATGAGAAAGGTGAAATTTTCTGCGATATCTCAAGTTCTGTTGGTTTGTGAATATGAGGATGTTTTTTTGGAAGAGCTGCCAGGAATGCCTCCTCACCGGCCAGTTGAGTTTGTGATTGAGTTTGAGCCTAGCACAGAACCCGTCTGTAGACATACTTATAAACTTGGGCTTGAAGAGTTGAAGGAGAAGAAACAGCTCGATGAACAAGAGCGTCTGGGTCTGATCAGACCAAGTTTATTTCCTCGGGGATGTGGTGTTCTCTTTGTCAAGAAAAATGATGCCATGGAAAGACTTTGCGTCGATTACCGCCCCTTGAATAAGAAGACGATCAAGAATAAATATCCACCTCCCAACATTAATGAATTATTCGAACAACTCAAAGGTGCCAAGGTGTTCTATAAGCTCGACATTCGCATGGGCTGTCACCATATCAGAATTCGTGAAGAAGACATTTCGAAAATAGCTTTCAGGATAAGCTTTGGCTCATATGAGTACATAGTAATGTCTTTCGGACTTGGAAATGGCCCTCCAACTTTCTCCCGCATGATGAACTTTGTATTTCCATATAATAACAAGTTCATCCTCATCTATCCTGATGACATCCTGGTTTTCTCCAAGTCCAAGGAAGAGCATGCAAATCATATGCGAATTAGTGCTTGATAAGCCTAGTGAGCCCTGTTTCTATGTTAAGTTCTCCAAGTGTGAATTCTGGCTAGATGAGGTACTCTACCTTGGACACATCATCTCTGCCAATATAGTTTCTTTTCCAACTATAGTTTCTTATTACACTTAGCGTAGTTCAATATCACCAAAATATTAAGATACAATTATAATCAATTGTTGCAACACTTCCACTTTTTCTAACAAATTTATGCATATTGTTTCTATTTTGGAATACCGTCTTTAAAATTATTTGACTGACTCGAATGTATGTAAGAAAAATAACATAGGGTAAATTTGTATGCATCATTATATTAATTTGTTTCAAAGATGAGTAATAGTGTATATATGTATCTTATTGTCTATTTGCATATCGTTAAATATATTCACAAAGAGCTCTAAATCATATATCATCTAATAAATATGTTGATGAGTCTTTCTAGTGTATGATTGTCTATGTTAGGTGCAGGTTTAAACAAATAGGGTACTTTTGAGTGTATATTTCCTATCTTAGAATGGCCTAGAGTCTAGGAGGTACATATGAGGATTTTTCTCGAATCTTTTGTGGTACTCATATATCAGGGTTTCCATGGCCAAATATGTATTTCATTTCATGCAGGTTAAACAATCAACAACCAATGAATTCATACTTTGTAAAATCAAAACTACATCATATATTCTATTTAGCACTGCTCATAACAAATATGCATGCAAACTTAAAAACATGATGTATATCATTGAATAGTGTGCATTGAGTTTTTCATTAATTGTTCCATATGTTGCCTGCAATCTGTGCAACTGAACCTGGAAAATGACGATGACTCGCACAACTCCTGGCTAGGCTCAACACAAACACATGGCTTCACAAGATCACAATCAAGCATGCTTGGGAAAAGCTATATTGGCAACAAAAGGTTTCCAAAGATAAGAAGCTTCAAATACTTCCTTAATGTCTGAACGCTACTCTAGGAAAGTGAAATGCACTTTATGGGTAGAGGGGGGCCGAGTTGATATCCTTCATTACTACCAAACAATTTGACATTACATACACATGATTTAAGTGAAAATCAAACACTAAATGTAGCACTTCACTGCAGAACATAGCTAAATTCCATGCTGCCTTTGAGGCCGAGCGTGAAATAGGTGCATCCACGTTGATTTTCAGTAGGCTTTCCTTCAACTTCACCTAGTAGCACCTTCGAGCTTCACCTCATAGGTAGCTTCTTCTTCTTTGGCATTGTAGTCTCCCGAATCATGGTGTGGTTTATGAAGAATTTTGGCATGAAGACTATTGTAGAGAGTGGGTTCTTGCTGGCACACATGCTCACAGGTCATTTTTCTGTCGACACTCCCCAAAATGTCACCAAGACTTTGACAAAGCTAATAGTGTCTTCGAAAAGGAGGGTTGACCCCCGGCCTCTGCATCATTGTGATACGAAGTAAACATGCAATAGTGTTTCCTTTAGCAGAGAACGCCACTACTTAGCATCCGACAAGTTATTGGTGATGAGATGCTCTGTTGAATCCTCGGTAATCAAGGCCCATGCGCATTTCGTCATCTCCGGTGCAAAAGGAGCGTCCCCGTTAAAGTATTAGGCCCCCGACACCGAAATTTAATTATGAGCCCACCATTGCGGATATTGTTGTTATATTTGAAAGAAGAAATTTGAACACCACAGTTTGAAAATGGAGGTTAAATAAAACAATCCATATATTTATGTGATGGTTTTCTCAAAATTTCCTGGCCGGGGCCTAAACTTGCCACATATAAACAACAAATGCATACATGTTGGCAGAATGGCACATACTCCCTCCGTCCTTTAAAAAGTGTACTTCCAACTTTCTTTGAGGGTCAAACTATCTCAAAGTTTGACCAAGTTTGTGCAAAAATATATCAATGTTTATGAAATCAAATAGGTATATGATGAAAGTATATTTTATCACGAATCTAATGCTACTAATTTGATGGCATAAATATTGATGTATTATTATATAAACATGGTCAAATATAAAAAAGTTTGACTCTCCAAGAATGTTGGAAGTACACTCTTTAAAGGACGGAGGGAGTATATAGTAGTAGAATAAACCATGCATCGCCTTAAATTTTGACAATCAGGAGATGCATATATCTTGTCAAGTAGTGTTTGATTTAAATTGTAGCTAGGATAGTAATTAATAATGTACTACACACTTAAGTAGGAGTAGGGGATTGAGTCTGTGCAGTTACTACACATGACATGTTTCTCCATGGGACGTTGGTTTCAGCGCGCAGGGAATTGATGATGTACCAGCAGAACGGCCGGAATGAAAGCAGGGAGGCAGGTTCCGTCTTCCGAGAAGCTTCATGCACGGTTGCTCCGATCCATCCATCCATCCATCCATCGCAGCCCCTGAATGAATTCTCATGGACGGAATGCATTCTGGGTGGTCGACTGTTGAAGCTAGATTAGACTGTGGCTCCAGCCAGCCGTACGTCCGTCCTACTTTCTCTCGGCCGGGACCGGCGGCGATCGATGACATGCATATTTGATTCCTTTCATCCATCTTTCAGCTGGTGTTAGCAGCCAGCCCTACTTATGCAATGCATATATGAAATTAAGAAGCTTCCAGGTAGGTAGGTTCCATGTACACCGGCCTCTCCGACCGGGCCCGTAATCGAGTACCTACGTCTGCATGTGTGACTAACAAGCTAGCAGGCGATTTCATTTAATTCCCCAACATTGAATAAATCTCGCCAGCAAGTACGAGGAGGATCGTTCACAGTATATGTGTTGATGTTGAGATATATGATGCATATATATATGTTGATGATACAAGTCGATTAGTTAAGCATACTGTAATAACTGAAAGAATGCAGGCATTGCGATTGTGTCATTTGAGACTGAAAACCCATCACCCATTGGATTATTTGCTGCAAATTACTCGATCGACCCATCAAATATATGGTAGAGGGTCGAGTCGATGGATGAAACCCTCATGCATCAGAATGCACCACGTACGTACGATCTTCATCGAGCTCGTAGCTAGGCTCTCGTACACATATAATCTACGTACACACGTACGTACCTAATATATGGCCGGAATGCATAGGTAGGTAGATTGCATCCGCGCCCGCGCATGCACGCAGGTCGATGTTGCCGGCCGGGCCGGGATGATACAGTAGGTATTGTGGATCGGTCGGTGGATCAGTCAATCTACTTGTTGGATTTGTCGTGGTCGTGGAGCATGGACTGCAGCACGTCGTCGTCCAGGTACTCGAACTCGATCACCCCGCTCTGCCCCTGCTGCTGCTGGTTCTGGTTCTGCTGCCTGGACGACGATGAAGAACCCTGGCCCTGCCGCCTGGCCTCGGCCTCGTAGACGTGCGCCCGGTCGGGGAAGTTGAGCACGGCGTTGCGGCCGCGCATGGAGTAGGCGGAGCGGTCGTACGCCGCGGCGGCCTCCTCGGCGGTGTCGAAGGTGCCGAGCCACATGCGCACGCCGTGCCGGCTCGAGTCCCGGATCTCCGCCGCGAACTTGCCCCACGGCCGGCGACGCACCCCGCGGTACTTGGTCGGCTCGCCGCCACCGGATCCTTCTCCCCCCTCCATGATCTCAGCTAGTGATAAAATGAAGAAGCCGGAAGTGGGGTTGGCTTGCTAGCAAAAAAGTGATGGATGGTGGAGCTTGGATGGAACGAAGGGGGGTGGGGGTGAGAGAATGAAGTGCTGATGGATCGATGTTGGTGAGGTTGAAGGAGAAGTCGGGGGAAGTCGGAGGGTTTAAAAAGGAGAGGGTGGGAAAGGGATATGTCAATATTTGGGGGTGGGCCCGGCACGTGCGGATCCAAACCATTCCAAACGAATCCGACCATTCCCGGGTAGCGTAAAGGCATACGTCCACTCTACGTCTGCCTACTCTACTCCAGGTTCACCTCGTCGATTAGTCCTTTTCGAAAGAAAAAAAACCTCGTCGATTAGTCCTCGTATGCATTGCATTTCATATCATATATATACTACTCCTATATGCTTGCATGCATGCATGCATACCAAAGTTTCTTTCTATAATTGTTATAATCTCCAGATGTATATATGTGCTATATATATTTGGCAGTAGCATGTAGACACAACACTTATTCCATTACATGCATGCACCTCAAAGGACACATACGTACGTCGTAGTACATGACCTGTAAAACTGATGTACGTATAATCCCCTCTAGTTTTCTGGAAAACGTGGTGAATTATAAATTGATGTGGGTTGCCGTAAATGTGGGATTGTAAATTACTATTGTAGTATTATAGAAGGTATTGCAAAGCATTGTGACAACGACATTGGTTTTTTTTAATCTTCTTTGTTCTTTGTTCTTTCTTGGTTTTTTTGTATTGTCTTGTCCTGCTCTCATATGTTGTATTGTTTTTATTTAATCAATAAATCCGAATCGTTGGCTAACTAATTATTCAGCACATATGATCAATAGAATAACATATGCACACGACTCTTCCATGCTAGATAAACACATGCTCGTCATATCGGTAGCATGACACTCGTCCTCTGGTTGGCGCTCGCGGCAATGGCTTGGACCCTATGGACTAGACATAATGAGATGATTATTATCGAGCGGGTATTCTTGCGGCATGCTTCCCGCTTTGTGTTTAAATTATTGACATTTTTGCTATAGTGGAACCTTCAGTTGGTTGGCCGGAAGCTCCACGCGTCTCCTAGCAGTTAACTCCTCTTCTCTAAGGTGTCTTGTATTGATTTGTTTTCTGCTTTCTGGCACATCTAGTGTTGTTGCCTCAACAGAGCTCTCTTTTTTTTTTGGCTTGTTCTTGTATTTTTGGTTGTATGGATTTATGGCCGGTTCAACGCCTACTGAAGATCAGGTCAAAGTTGTGGAGTATGAAGATTGACGAAGTCACCACACACGCCTCGCTACTGATTTTCGTCTCCCGGTGAAAGATTAATCCCCATTAATGAGACATCAAATTAAGCGTGAAACCTAAGGTTTGATCCTTGTTGAGCCAAGGGCACCACCATCCTAGCATCCTCATAACCATTCAACCACTGATTTATTCTCTGTGTTGTGCTTTTCCATTGCAAGGTATTCCAAAAAGGGTTATTTGCGTGCGCATTAGGGTTTTTTTTTGCTTGTATATGTGAGGTGGGTCGATCGTATACGCGACGTATGTGGGCGGGGAAGGAAGGGGGCAAAATGAGTTAAGTGATGGATAGTAATGCAGAGGGGAGGATAGGCGAGGAGAGAAAGGAGACAATGAAGGTTGGTACTAGTAGAACGTAAACAGTGACGTGGAAGGTGATGACATGAACGCATGCACCCACCTTCATTTCACCTGCAGATGCTGCAGGTGAGGTGAGGTGAGTGAGGTTGCATCCATGAATTGCATGCATGCGCTGACTAGTATGACGGACAATTATGGTTTGACTTGACGACTGACATTAGTGCCTTGAATGAATCGGTCGGTTAGCTCGATCCAACTTACAACTCCACCTCTCCAAGGCAGGCATGCAATTAGTGGGTGCTGCCGGCGACCCAGTCAACGCCAACCTCTTCCCGTCTCATCGATCAATCCATGACATACATGCATGCATATGCATACTGTGGTGTTTTTTACTACTAGTACTAGTACTAAATTTTGTTGGCCCCATGCAATTGAGCAAGCAGCTTTCTACTAATCGCAGTTGCTCAATTTCTTATCATCACTACCTAGCTGTCTGGCCTTTGTTTACTAAGCAACTAAAACAGCATCTCATCTAGGTAGCGAGCTAGCTTGGCATGCAACCTACACTTTTTATATATGCTCGGCTCCATACATAAAAGCAGCTCGCAAGCAGTTTATATATGCATGAATGAACAGCTAATAATAATCAAACTAATCCTGGGTGTTAGCTTGGCCCTCAACCGACCATTCTGTCGTCTGCGCCGCACATTCGCCAAATTCAATACCAGATTATATTCCTTCCGGGCCACTTTAACCAATATTTCTTTTTGGTTTTCTTTCCGACCCACGGATAGAGAGAGGCCGGCCCGGCTGCCTCTAGTTGAAAGTCCATCAGTAGAGACGACCATACCACCAAAATTAAACCTTTTCCTTGTGCAAGTGCAAGGCTGATGCATGGGGTTGACAAGGCATATATCACCTGGCTAGGATTAGTAGTGCTCACTTCGGCCATCTTGCACCTCCATAGATCCATCCATCTCCCAGATGCATGGTCTTGAATGCATGCATATTGACCGTCCAAAAGCTCAAAGACACCCATGCATATGCAAGTATTCTTAGTATGCAGCATTTCATTAACTAGATAGTGCCCCACACGTTGCTGCAGAAATTACTTGTAATGTATTTAAATGAGATTTAGTTATATAAAACAAGTATCTCAATTAAGCGAAATGACCATACTAGCTTAGATGGTTAGATTTCTTGTGGTGGAACCAACCCACCAGGGTTAAAGACCTAGATTGTGCTCTCCTTTTTCTGGATTTATTTCACACTTCTCGACAAATGTTCGTTCAATGCGAGGAGACGTTCCCACCGACGAGCATGATTGGTGGCTCGGTCCTAGATGCAATGCCGGCTCAGTATCTCGATGGTGCTCATACAGGTAGGGTGTGTGTGCGAGCATTCATAGGGGTGAGTACATGTGCATGCATGTGGGCATCTGCAATTGTAGTGTGTTCAAATAAGCGTCTCAACTTAGTACAAAGTTGAGACGCTTACTTTGGGACGGAGGGAGTATTTGAATTACCATATAAGTTCTAGAACTAGAATTATATGTGATTATAAAAAATTATTAAATATAAGTACCATATTAGAATTAAAAAAAATGAAAGTTTTCCATGCATGATTGCATGATGAGGTGAGTCTTTCCCATGCATATGCAACGTTGCCACCTAGCTTAATTAGCTTGCTTCAGGTAATCATTCCAAATGAGTATTCTCAGTATGCAACATTTAATTCTTTGATGGGTGTTTGAAAAGTTGCAAGAAATAGTATTTTCAGTATCTATCTATGCTAACATAAAAATCTTGAACCGGTACACACGTGATACTTCTAATCAAGAACCAACATGATGTTGTATGGTTAGGAGGGTGGTTATACCCCATCCTGCCACGGATCAACGCTTGGGTTCGAACTTTGGTGTTTGTGACCTCGTTGATAACAAGGTGCGTGTGGTGACTTTGTCAATCCTGAAACCCCGTGACTCCAGTTTTTAGTAGACGATGTGTGAGTATGGCAGTGTTGTTTGCGCGCTCGTGCGTCTATGGTATTTTTGAAGAGAGATTTTTGACCTTGTACTTTCAAAAGCTTAATCTTCTTTTATAATCGTCCATTCGACGGTTAAAAATACTCCCTTAACCGCTCACGTATTATAAGCTGTTGGTTATTGTCGAATTAATTAATTAATTACTCACAAACTACTACCTCTGTCCTGGTTATTGGTCCCCTTCTAATTTTGTGCCAAATTTTGACCATGAATTTCATTAACAAAATGTTAATGCAAGATTATATTATTGGATTTGTATTTGAACATAGTTTCCGATGATATTATTCTTGCTACGTATAACTTATATTTTATTAGTTAAATCAAGGTCCAAATATAATCTTAAATACAAGGTGACTAATAAACCAGGACGGATGTAGTATATCTGTACTTGAGAAATGTTTTTTGTTTTGTTCTTGTGGATTTTTCTTACAACTTTAAAAAAAATCGTGAAACCTTCACATTTTTGCACCAAAGATGTGCATGTTAAACGGAAATTCAAAACTTAGTTACTTTATTTTTTTCATGATTGCAATTACATTGTTATCATCTAAAAACTAGTTTGCCCAAGTAATAAGTTAATATCCTTGATTTTATGTATTTGGATTATTCATCTATAGTATTATGTTTGGCGACCTCGTACGCACAGAAGTCGATGTTCCCGCAAGCCAACCCGATAGATATTTGAAGATCGAATTAATAGTATATATTACGTATACCTAGCTTTTTTTTGTACGTATACCTAGCTAGCTAGCTAGCTACTACCTTCGTCCTGGTTTATTGGTCCCCTTTATAATTTGTGTCAAATTTTGATCAAATATTTAACTAACAAAATGTTAATGTATGTCAACAAGAATTATATCGTTGAATTCATATTTGAACATAGTTTCTAATGATATAATTTTTTATGACATGCATAAACACTTTGTTAGTTAAATTTACGATCAAAATTTGGCACAAAATACAATGGGACCAATAAACCATGACGGAGTTAGTAGAAGCATCGGGTAAAATGGTGCATCCGAGAAGAAGTCGAGCTGCTAAGTGCAAATAGTAATTAATTAAAGAGAGTCTAGCTAGCTAAGGGAATGAAGTTAAGTGCGTACATGCACACCCCCTAGGTAGCTACTCCTAGAATTAGAAGATGCATACAAATATTCGCACGTGAGAGCAGACATGCATGCATGCATACATCCATAGGGAGTATATATACATGGCAGTTGTACGTACTCAGCTAGCAGCTTGGTATAGTATGGCTAAGTATTTTTTGGAGGCTAAAACTATTAGTAGTACTATCAGGTAATAAGTATTCAGAGTAATACGTAGGTAAGTACGTTTACCAAAGTGGCGGCCGGAGTCGGGTGCATTGCTGTCTGTCTGTCTGTGTCGGCCAAGTGCACGTACCTGCGTCTGCGTGTGTGTAAGCGTCATGCGTGCACACCCCCTAGGCCCTAGCATGCTGCCTATAGTCAAGAGCTACGTACGGGATGCATACATGCACACATAAAAATAAGAGTACATATTCGCACGTGAGAGCAGACCGGTGCGTGCATGCATATGTCCTACTCTATCTTCCTCAGCTAGTTATTGTTAAGTACCCCTAATCGTAGTATGTTTTTTTGGAGGGTGAAAACAGGTAAAGTTGTATTATATATTTGGTTAGGAGATGCCAAGGAGTACGTGCGTTTACCAAGCTGCTGGGTGGATGGGTACGGTGAATGTGCATGCATGTCGTCTTGATCCATCCATCGGTAAAAAACGCAAAACGCGTGTTTGGGGTACGTATTACTACGTGTAGATTAATTAAAAAAATACTATTACTACGGACGGAGTAAAATATACCCGCTGATCGATAGGCTAGCCAGCCTTCCAGATCCAGGTGGTTTGCGATTTGGTTTGCTTTTTGTGCTAGTAGTACTAGTTGCTAGGTCATCATATACGTCAGCGGGAGAGCTAGGCCATCCCTGGCTCTTGACTATTCTCTCATCCACATACAGATCCAGTTTAGTGACACACGCCTACGTACGCCTGCGCTAGCTGGGTCTCACGTGTAAATTCCCAAATTTCTCCATCCATTGACTTGACACATTTGCTCCTGGCCGACCACACTTTACTTTTGGTAGTTATCAGCGACAAACAAATTTTTGGTCGTTGTTTGGAACCATAATTTAATTCAAAAAGTGCTAGTGTTTATGCTATTTTTTTTACCCTTTGATTGTTGCTGACATGTTGTCAATCCTTATCGAACGTGCCAAGCATGCAGGACAGTCGAATTGCAGGAATGGTGTCACGTCTTGTGGATGGGGCATGTAGTACGATTCTTTTTACGAAACATAATCTTGATAAGGCGAGGAATCTGAAACTATTGTTTTTCAACCTTGGAGCAATTGTCTAGTCTGAAAATTAACACCCATAGGTGTGAATTGTTTGCTTTGGAGAAGCCAAAGAGGCGGGTGCACAATGCGCTGATCTATTTGGTTGCGCACAAGGTCAATTCTTGATTAAATATTTGAGAATTCCGATTCATTCTGGGTGACTCAATAATGCGGAGTGGAAACATGATGAAGAGCGCTTAGAGAAACATGATGCCCCTCTTGACCCCATTCCTTCTTCTCTATTTTCTCGGATTATACATTCTAACACCTCTCTTCTCTTGTTGTCTTGCAGAATGATGGATTATACATTCTAGCCTTGTAGCGGGAATAGGCCCTAAAGGCGCACATCACCAGCCTGGGAGCGAGTGAGCTACCAGGCGCAAGCGGCGGAGGGAGCGAATGTTTTTTGTAAAATCCATACATTCCTCCCTATGTTCATCCTTTTTGACCCTGGCCCCTTTTAATTACGTTCCTTTCCGCAACGGCATGAGCTGGGAGGAGAAGCTGGGAGGATCTGGTCTGCTACTGAAGCTTGGAGGATCTAGGAGGTCAGAAGTGTGCTAGGAGAACCGGAGACGCTCGTTTCTTGGTCTGGGTCTACTTGCTACCTTTAGGATGTAGTACTTTTTTCTCTTATTTATGCGTTCGTAGTAAACTGTCTTGGGTGGTGTGTGTCCTAGGATAACTGCAGACGCTCGTTATCTGGTACTATCTGCTGCGGTTAGGCCTTGTATAATGGGTTTTCTAGTCTATCAAAAATTGTGGTGTGATTACTAACATATTGAGCTAATCTAACCATACCATTTGTGCTAACATAAAGACCAAATTTTGCAAAAAGAGTCAGGATTTCATGAGATTCGGAAGGAGTAGTCTCTCACTGAGACAATTTTCGAGTCAACTTCGAAATGAATTTGCCATGAAATGAATATTGCTTTGTGAGTATAGTTTCCGACTGCATTTAACAATTAATTTAGCAATATACTTCCTCCGTTCCATAATGCTGTGCATATAGATTATTTTTTAGAAGTCGAACCTGACAAAGTTTGACCAAGTTTGTGGATACAAATATTTACATCTAGAATGCCAAAGGTATATCATTAGATTCATCCTATGATGTAGTTTCATATTTTATATATTTGGTATTGTAGATATAAATAGTTTTCTCTATAAACTTCTCCAAAATCTGCAAAGTTGACTTTTTAAAAAGTCTATGCGCACTACATTATGGAACGGAGGGAGTATCAAGATGTAATTTATATCTTTGACATTTATCATTCCAATATGGATTCATCATTTTGCATCAATTTTTTAAAATCTAGTTTTATACATAACCTTTTAAAAGAAAAACATATTCCAATAACTTACAATCCTCTTTTTGCTCTTAAATTTTAAAATAATAATAAAATAAAAGATGTAACTGCGTGTGTACATGAATTAATTTACATCTCAAAATGAATAATTGTATATTTTACGAACCATTCGAATATCATTCAATATGTTCACATGGAGTTCTAAAATGAATTATTTAATAACTCTCACTATATGCTTCTATAGTGTACGGTTGCGAGTCTTGGTGTAAGTAAGGAGAAAATTCTAGACTAAACCATTGTCTACCTTAGGTATAAGTAAATAAAATGTTCTTCAGTGTACTCGCATGGTCTATAAAGATTTATATTTCTCCAATCTTTGGCATTGCTTGTTCGGCGGGGTTTTGGCATGTTGCTCGGCTCACTCCAACTTATTCACCAATATTTGCATAGTCATCGTGAGAATGAAAAAGCTTAGATGGTTTTTGGTAGGGTTGACTTGGGCTCAGATCAAACATATAATTTCTTCATGGAAATTTTTGAAAAGTAAATGTTTTAATCTAATTTATCCAATTTTGTTATTTTTATTCTCACTACCATTACGTAGAAAACTGGCTTGTTTTTTAACAGAAAAGTATGGTACTTTGGCATCAAGGTGTTTGGACTTAGTTTTCGAGAATTGTAACAAGCCCGTATTATAAGGTCCACAATAATAGTAGAAATACCCCCCCACCCCCCCACCCCTGACACAAACACACCTGTAGCATAAATCCACTTTTTTCATTAATAATAAATACTTATATTTTGTGCAGCCCAAAAACTAAAACAAATGTGTGATCTAACATGAAGAACATTTATATTAGTATTTAGTATAGACTAGTAAATTGTACGTGCTTTGCACGTCATTTAAATATATATAAAAAGCATGGAAAAATACATTTGAATATGTATTTCCTTTTCTAGAATCTTACTGGACAAGATCCAACTTGGCTCTTACAACTCTAGAATCCAGATTGTTCTAGCCTCTTTTCATTAGAGCATCGGATAAGCATGTGGATAGATACTTCTAGAACACATGAGATGGTAGAGTTAGGTTTTCAATTAGAAGGCCACGTGGCAGTATCCTATGAGTTCAAAACTATGTCCAACGGATGATAATGCTTGGATTTGCCATCTTTTGACCGTTGGATGGGCACACTATATAATGGTATGGATGATAAATGCAACTCTGAAAAGTCAGTGATAATAGCCTTTCTCTCCGTAGTTTCCAGATCCATGACAGGTACATACACACAGGGAGAGACAAAGAGCGGCTCTTCATCGCCTCATACGCAGCTAGCGCGAATTGGCGCTCACACAGCTGACTTCGTGGGCCGGCCCGCCAGCAGACGAGCGCTCCTCGTGATGTGTGTTTTTTTTAAAGAAAAGTTCATGAAATTTGAAAAAAGTTCACAGATTTGAAAAAAAATCATCAGAAGAAAAAGTTTAACAAATTTGGAAAATGTTCAAAGATTTGAGAAAAAGTTAACTTATTCGAAGAAGTTCAAAAAAAATTGAAAAGAGTCCATAAATTTCAAGAATTTAATGATTTTGAAAAATGTTCATCAGTTTGAAATATTTTCATTAATTCAGTAAATTTTTGAATTTTAAAAAGTTCACACATTTTAAAAACGAAAAAGAACAAAAAACAGAAATACCGAATAGCACTATCCAGAAAATGAAACAAAAAACCTCGAATAATACAATCAGGCATTGTTCTCCTAAAAAAGAAGCATTCGTGCTAGTCGTGATTATTAACATGGTGAGCTAACCTAACAATACCATTCGTGCTAACATCAGGACCTAATTTTGCAAGAGCAACCTAGATTTCATGAGATTCGGAAGAAGTAGTCTCTCACTGAGACATTTTTGCCATGACATGAAGATTGCTACGTGAGTATAGTTTCCGACTATATTTATCACAATGTAATAAAATATCAACATATGATTTATATATCTTTGACATTATCATTCCAATATGGTTTCACCATTTCGCAAAAAAATCGTTAAAAAATGTAGTATCATACACAATCTTTTAAAGAAAAATATATTTCAATAACTTGCGACCCTTTTTTCGCTCTTATATTTTAAAATAATAATAAAATAAAAGGTATAACTTAGTGTATTAATTTATGTCTCAAAATTAATAATTGTATATGTTTTTCTGAACTATTTGAATATCATTAAATATGTTTTTTGCAGGAGAATATAATTAAATATGTTAACTAGGAGTTCTGAAATGTATCTTGTAATAATTCTAGGTATATGCTTCTATAGTGTATGGTTGTCTGCCTTGGTGTAAGCAAGGAGAAAATTCTAGACTATACAATTGTCTACTTTATGTATAAGTAAATAAAATTTTCTTTGGTGTACTCGCATTGTCTATAAAGATTTTTCTCTCCAATCTTTGGCATTGCTCATTCGCCTGGGTTTCGGCATGTTGCCTGGCTCACTCGAACCTATTCACCAATATCTACATAGCCATGGTGTGAGAGAGAAATATTAGATCATTTTTGGCACGGCTGACTTGGACTGAAATTAAACACTTAATTTCTTCTTTGACGTTTTTAAACAGAAGGTTTGAATCTCATTCATCCCATTTCCTTGTTTTTATTACCACTACGATTACATAGAAAATTGTTTTGCTTTTTTTTAAATAATTATGGTACTTTTGCATCAAGGTGTTTGGAATTAAATTAGTTTTCAAGAATTGTAACAAGCCAATATTATAAGGTCCACCATAATAGTAGAAACACACACACACACACACACACACACACACACACACAGCGCGAATACATGTATCTTCATTTCTGATAAATACTTATATTTTCCGCAGCCCAAATAAAAAACCAACAGTGTGATCTAAAATAAAGAACATTTATATAGTAGTATAGATGATCTATGTAACTATGAAAAATCAGAGGGAATAGGCTTTCACCCCACTTGAAGCACGGTATTCATTGGTAGTTTCCAGATCCATGACAAGTACATATACAGGGAGAGTGCCTCTTCAGCGCCTTATGCGCCACTAGCACAAACTGGTGCTCACGCGGCTCCTCTCATGGACCAGCCAACCAGCAGACGAGCGCAACTCGTGATGTGTGTTTTTTTGGTTCTCTGGTCACCCGGTTCACAGTTGACCGGTTAACCATTGACTATTGGAGAAAAAAGGATTTAAGAAAAATGTTCACAAAAAGTTAGAAAAAAGTTCACATATTTGAAAAAGTTCATGAATTTTGAAAATATTTAAAATATCTAACAAAATGTGAAAAGGTTCATGAAAATTAAAAAAATGCATGAAATTTGGCAATAAGTTCACGATTTTTTTAAAAAGTCCACAAAAGGGAAAATTTTCAAGTTTGAAAAAAGTTCTTAGATTTGATAAATAGTCACGTATTTGAAGAATTTTTCATAAAATTGACAAAAAATCAAGAATATGAAAAACTTCACGATTTTTGAAAATAGTTCATGCATTTGAAAAAAACATGAAATCAAAAATAGTTCACAAATTAAAAAAACAAATTTGAAACATTTACTCATTTAAATATATAGACATGAAAAGAAAAAGAAAAAGGTGAACAAAACCGTCCAAAAAACCAAAAAAAGAAAAAAAATATGGACAGAAGCCTCTCAAATCTGGCCGGAAGCTTGTAGAAACTTGACAAAACAGGCTGGGGTCAGAAACCGAAAAACAAAACTGCACATGCGACGTGCCACGCAGGTTGGACGACAAAAAAGAACCCCGCGCTTGATACATGTGTGAAGAAAAAAGAGTTAATGGGCCGAGCCCAAAGGGGAAGGGTGTGTGCGCCGGTTTGCGCCAACAGCGCTAACCAGCTCAGCGGGCACAAAACAGGATGGGGGTTTTCAGGCCCATTATGTAAGCCCTCCTTTGACTGTGCAGCTCCTCCACTAGTCTCTGAGCCAACCGGGAGATTCACTATCTTCTGTTAATTGTTGGATTTATCCCTAAAAAAAATGTTAATTGTTGGATTTGGTAGGACATGCTGGGATGATAGTTGAGAAGAATTAGTATTTATATTGGTTAAAAAAAAAAAGACTAGTGGGGTAATTCATGCATGCTACTAGCGTATCGATGATCCAACCTTGTGTTTAATGTTCTCTTCTCTTAGTAAATCAGCACGTCGGTGTTGACTTTGTCGATCTTAAAGCTATGTGGCTCCAGATTTCAGAAGATGTTGTGTATTGTGCATGGTGCGTGTGAACGAGTATGTATTGGTATTTTTTTCTAAAAAAACAAGAAGTCATAGTAGTAGTTTGATCTAGCACTGTGTGCAATTTGCATGCATGTGGGTGCGGTTAATTTGTTTTGACATACAGAACTCTAGACTGCAGTGCACTGATAGAAAAGCAGATAATAGCTAGTGCATTATTATTCATGGAGACTATCTGACTGTGTAAAGCATAGTGTAGTGTGTCGATCGAATGCATACTTTAATTACTAGGAACCTTCCGGCGTGCCGCATCTCATCTCATCTCACTGATTGATTGTTGATGGTAGCTTTTTGGACGAACACGCTACTAAAAAACATTGCAGTAGTTAATTATAAGATGGATAAGAAGTTTGGCACAATAAATTACTCCTCCGACTGCATGTATGGTTTAATAACATTTGTGGAGTAAGTGTTAGCGACAGTTTTTCTAAGAAAAAGGAAGTGAGCTTCGTGGGAAACGGAAACAGATTCAGCATGGGAATGGGAGGTTGGTCAATCTACGCTTTCACTATATATACGCAGACGCAATACTAACCGATTAAATTTTTCGTCATGTCTAGCTACGGTCAGTCAGAGCTCTAAATGTAAGCAGCTTGCCAGTTCAAAGTCTGCATCTGAGGACCAACATCAGGCGGGCTAGGCTAGTTAAGCAGCAGCTGGCAGCCAGAATTATTTAGCAGGTTGAGCAAGAACAGGTCCCTGGTCAATTTCTGTTTGACCAACATTAATTTAACATAGCAAGTACTCCATATAGAGGGAGCTAGCTGACTTCTCTCTGCACCCATGCATACTGCATTATGTAACAAGATTTTGTTACATGCAAACATAGTAGAAATAGAACGAGTGTGTTTTTTTCAACCAGTCAAAAAACTGCATTATGTAAGAAGTTTTTTTTTCTACAATTTGTTTTTGCAGGAAAAAACTTCGGATCTTATATAACATCATGGCAGTACAAAGAAACACCAGGGGCAGCAAAGAACATATCCATGCCCTTGGACCATCTAGCTAGGGATGACTACAAACACTGAAGCGAGCCATTATATATGTTGATAAAGAAGAAGCTTCCTTAGGTGATTCCTCGCATGCATATGCCTCACTCTTTGCAGATCGAGTAAATTGACTAATTGAGCAATGATCATGCAGACGGACGTGGATGGGTGTTGGACCAAACTAGCGAGTGAACAAGTGCATTACGTAAGAAAATCTTTTTGTTACATTGACTGAAAGATGTGATTGATTAAGAGGATACCACAACATTCTAGCTAGCTAGTACGTATTGCTTAAGTGAAGGAACAACATTGTTACATTGACCGAAGGAAGAGTTCAAATGAGGAAGAGACATCACTCACTGCATATCTCTATATTCTTTGGACCAGGAATGCATGAAAAGAGGAGAGTGGCGGCGGCATATACTCAACAACTAGCTAAGTACTCCCTCCGTTCGAAATTACTTGTCGCGAAAATGGATGTACCTAGACGTATTTTAGTTCTAGATATATCTATTTTCGAGACAAGTAATTCCGAACGGAGGGAGTACTCCTAGTAAATAGTAATGATGAATACTGTAAGAGATGGATGAGTATCAGAACAAAAGAAAAGAGATGAGACGATGGTGAGTAGGACTGGATTCCTGGAGGAGGAGGAGGAGAAGGAGGAGAAGAAGAATCGCCATGAGCGGACACTCTTTCCAGCTACAGTCGCATGGATCGGCCACTAGCCGCAAGACTAAAAATTCGTCTCCTCTTTTGGGGGGAGGGGCGTTGAATTGGATTGGATTGGATTGATGTGCATGGTGCCGGCCCGAGGAGGGCCGCAGATACGTTGCACCTGGACCCTCTGCCCTGCCCCCATTGTCCGGCACCAATATTGTCTGCTCCCACTTGCACCCAATGTATCACCACCTGCTTCTTGCTCGCACCTTCACATCTCCACCACCATCCAAGAACCTTCCTACATCCATCGTTTCCTCCCATGAATTAATGCTTTCATCTAGTGCTCATCTAGAAGAACATTCTACTAGGAATGCATGAGAGACAAGAGAGTGTGTGTGTGCGCGCGCGCAACACTTCAGAGCATCTACAGCCAGGTATCTCAAACCCGTCTCAAACGCCCGAGTGGACGGCTACGTTAGTGACCGGTCACGAAAATGCGAGCCAGGCAGACTCCACATACGGGCATCAAACGCCCGGGCTGACCGGCACCCCTCATATCCAGCCTAAATATGGTGCGGATATGGGGGCGGCCAGACGCGTCCGCCATATTGGACTGATGATGGGGTCCCATACGGAATCGCCCGGAAATCGGGCGGTCCGACAGACGTCGTCTTCGCTGGGGTGTGAACGCCGCGTGGCACCGCTCTGGCTCACCGCTCGAGACCAAATCCGGCTATTTAAGCCGGCCGACGTCCCGCAACCCTAGCCATACCCACCTCCTCCCTTTCCACATGGCCAACCCAAGCCCATCCACCTCCTCTCCCCGCTATGCCGCTCTTCCCACGCTCTCCGGCTTTGCCATGGTTTGGAAAAAGATAACCACGTACGCTATGCTCACGCCGGAGCGCCGCTATGCCCACATCATTGTCGGGCTCGTCGGAGGAGGAGAAAGAGGAGGAGGAGGAGGAGGGACAGGAGCAGCAACTAGCTCCGATGGAGGTGGCGGATCCGGAGAAGGACGAGGCGGAGCAGCCGGAGTAGGAGCTGGCGCCGACTCCGAGCTTCAAAATGGACGACTCGGAGGCAAAGTTCACGGCCGCCAAGCGGCCGAGATGGCGGAGCAGGAGGTCATCCTGGAGTCCATCCTGAATGAGACCTATGTGGAGGCCAACCGGTAGGAACGGGTGGCGACCGACGCGCTCTTCGACGAACTCGACGCAGAGATGGAGGCGGAGGGCGACGTGGAGCAGCTGGAGGAGCCGCATGAGTCTAGCTGCAGATGCCGCCCATGCACCCGGAGCCGAGCAAGGAGATAGTGGACATCTCCGACGAGGATTAGAGTAGTTGAGCTACATAGTACGTGGATTTTATCCTTCGCATGCTTTTGCATGGATTTTTTTTTTTAAATTTTCACCGGGGTGGAAAGGAAGCCCTTCCACCACCTGTATATATTGCGTAAAGGGCCAAAAGCCACCAGAGAATTCAGATTTTACAAGGGGGTGGGGAGAGCTGAGGGTAACTCTCAGAGCAGCAACGCACACCGGCCCATCTAAGAGACGACAGCCATGCACCGCTCATCTAAGAATGCATAACCACACGCCGATGTGGGGCTGATCGTTGGTCTTCGATCGGCCACGCCAGAGAACCGCATCGTCCCGCAGGCTTTGATAGTAGCAGAGAGGGACATCGCCTCTCCTCGAAAAAACAATGGCATTACGACGCTTCCACAGCCGCCAACAAAGAAAGAAGGATGAAGCCCGCGGGAGAGCTGTCGCCGATGGCCGGGGACGCGTCAAAGCGATGAAGCGCGCGAGCCGAACCCGCAGCAGGGGGCAGCCCGATCCTAGTATGAGGTATCAAGATGCAGAGAAGCAAATTTGAGGCGTGACCAACCACTGTCAGCGGACGCGCCCGAACGCGTCCGTGAGCCTTTGAGTGGCCGGATTTGCTGTCCGGTACTGTAGATGCTCTCATACATCTACCCATGCATGCAATGCCTCCTATTGCTGCTAGTAATAATTGCAGGTTGTGACTCTCCAACTAGAACCGGCCAAAAATCCATCTCCTCATTGCATGACAAAGTTTGGAGTACTCTTCTTCGTTACATACAAAAATCCAGCGCCATTGGCAAGCTTTCTTACAACTGAAACCATCGTTCATTCATGCATACATGCATGCATGCATGCATGGTAACACATAACCCTCCATGGCATTTTGAGTTGGTTCGTGGAAATGAAGAATACTGCTCGCTATCTGCTACAGATCAAAGACCAAGGGAGGGGCTGCTCTCTACTTTGTAAATTTTAGACCATCATGGAAAGTTCCAAAAATTAAAGAGAAAGGGAGTAACACAATATTCCTTGTTCCTTGTCGACTGAACGTGGCAGCTTCATCTACTATCTCTGAGCAGTTGGTGAATCTAGTACTTGACTCGTTCTTGGACGCATCATTACGCATCCCATATGCAAGGAAGTTCAACCTTCCCAGCTACTAGTACGTGCCTAGATATACATGCCCTCCCTCCCACACAATGGTACACCTGGACCTAATATAACTGGTTTAATCTGATGGACATGCTTGAGTAATTTGTACACCACATGAAAAATTTATACATATAAATTTTGAACATTTTTTAGGATATTTTGACATTGTTTTTTTTCAAAGATCGATGTTGCTAAATAACGGCTGGCTGCTCCAAGGAGTGACAACACTGTTTTCATTAGGTATATATTATGTACCCAACATTCTAAGTAAATAGATTTTTAAATAGTTTAACGAGGATAGAATATGGCGATGTCTTCAAAAGAACTATTGCCCATCCGGCGCCGCATATGTGCCCGAAAACTGATGGAGACTTCACCCCTAGGCTCTACTTGGGGCCATCGCTAATTGTTATGTATGCCACACGCACGCGACAATATGATTTTTCGACAAAAAGCTGATGTGTCTCATTGACAATAGGTGCACCGACTTATTGCGATCATTGGTGTCATTGCAGAAAGGCGGAGGTTAATAAAGGAAAACATGGTTAATGTGTTTAGAGATTGTAGTGATGGAATTCTTTGTTTATTGAGTTCACGCTCCAAGCAGTTACTATAAAGTACGAACAGATAGAGAGAGACGGGCAATATATTTCAGCATCTCATAGTCGCCAAGTATGTGGATGATTAGACTGTTGTACTTACTTCACTTCAAATATCTTGATTCAAAGAATTAACCGCTCGGTATCTTTGGTCCTTCAGTTTCAGGTGCTCGGTTTTTTAACCACCTTGATTCTAAATAATAGCCGCCCTACTTTTCATATCTTTTATTAGCAAAAGTTAAACCCTCGAGTTTTTATTCGAAATATGAAACTAGAAGTGAACCTTTGGTAGGTTGTGTTAAAATGTGTTCAAATTTCATTGGAAAATCTTAGAGAGTGATGTAATTAACCCCTCCGTTCACTTTTCTAAGACGTCTTAGACATTTAAGATAGCACCTAAAACAGTTCAATTTCAGCTGTCTAAAATGGCTTACAAAAGTGAACGGAGGGAGTAGTACTATTGTTTTCTTTATACTAATTATTAAATTTTCTCTTGTTTGTCCACGTGCACTGGATATTGGAATTTCATGCAAGGGCTATATACTGATTTGTGGCCCGGATTAACTAGAGAATTAATTTCCGTTTCTAGAAATAATTTAGGTAGGAGGATGGACGCCGGCACGTCGTGGTCAGGCGACAATAGGTAGTGCACTGCACCTGTAGGCGCATCCATGATCCATCCATCCATATACTATTTTTCTCCCTCCTCAGAAGTGAGAACCAATGGGAAGCGGCTTTTTTTCTTGTTTTGGACCAAGGATGCGGATGGATCGGGTCGACAACGAACCCTTCCACATACTACTAATAATCTTTCACGTCACTGACTGGCTCACTCATATCACTGACTGCTTCTGCTCGTGTCGCGCTCAGTTGATGCGCCGTGTCGCCAGCCACGCCCACGCATGAATATACTCCTTCTCTTATTATATCCCGTCCCGTTCCGTTCCGTTTCTTTCGGTCAGGTCAGGTATGTGTGGTAAAGTGTGTATAGGGATGTGTGCATGCATGCATGTCATGGCTGCTCCCGCGCGCGCGAAGCAGCGCGCCACCTTCCTCCTCTCTTCGATCGGTCGGCCCCTCTTTAATTTAATTTGAGCTCTCGATCGCTACCTAGCGACGCCATGCGGATGCAAGCAGACATGAGGAAACATCACACCTGATGCTGCCTGCCGCTGCTTCCTCGAAGCCGCACCGCACAGATCACGACACATCACATGCATATACTCACCCATCTTCTTTCTTTACTATATCGAGATACATACTTAGTACTATATGTTATGTGCACGAATTTCGGAATTACATAATTTGTTGTTATGTTATGTTATGTCTAGCAAAGGAGGAAAGGTTGCAACTAGCTGGTGCACGGGATATCCCGTGTATTAAGAATTTGCTTTGTTTCCAGGTGTTACATTAGCTTTCTCTTCCTGTTCCAACGTGTGTCGTAATGTTTCATTGTGTATCAGCAAACCCTATCGCTAGAGGTGTTCTTGCCGTTGAGGATGTCCAGTTTAGATCCTCCCTCTGGTTCACGGGATTGCCCAAGTACTTCAGAAGAACATAATTAAAACGCATAAAATTACATAGTTGCTCGTCATCTTGATTCAAACATGATATTAAGCATCATGTTAATTAATTAGCATGCATTTCAAAATTATATGAACTGTTTTTGTTTATCTAGCAATGAAAGGTTGCATCTAGCTAGTGGTAGGGAAAAGCAATTCTACCGTGCAGGGATCCATCGTCTGTTGTTGCTTTAAGATTCGAGCTAGTACTTTTTGTATTGTTTTAAGAAGTTGCCTTGTTTCAAAGCGTTGCTTTTGTTTTTTTTTTTTACTTCTCGTCCCAAAGTACTCCTTCAGTTTCTAAATACGAGCATTTTTAGATATTTCAATAGGGACTACATACGAATGTATAGATATATTTTAGAATGTAGATTCACTTATTTTGTGCCGTATATAGTCCGTATTGAAATTTCCAAAAGGTCTTATGTTCAGAAACGGAGGTAGTATATCTTAATGTTTCATTGTGTACCATCGTGTATCAGAAAACCCGATCGATAGCGGTGTTCTTGCCGATGAGGACGGCGAGTTCAGGGCCTCTCTCTGGTTCGCGGGGTTGTCCAAGTACTTTAGAAGAAAAAGAAAAGACATAAAATTACATAGTTGTGTGTCATCTTGATTCGAGCATGATATTGTGCCGTAAGAATTTTCACCGAAAGTCATCGGCCACGAGACTCGGGAGAGCTACACTTGAAAAATAATTAATAAACTAATGGTTTCCATTCCAAGTGGGACATTTTGAAGAACAATACAATAAGCTATCTAGGATGGATGGATCGAGCGTGCGTTATGATAATGAAATATCGTCCCAAAACCTTTAGCATGTCCACATCATAGTACTATAGCATGAAAAGGCAGTGAGCACCCAAAAGCCAAACCGGCCGGTTGGTCCCTCTATTCCTACTACTAGCTAACAACAAGTTGCAATATTGTCAACTAGCTAGCTAGCTAGCCAGGGAGGATAATTAGGAGCACTAACAGTATGTAGGAGTATTATATATCTGGCCTCTCACATACTGGCCAGCCGGTTCTGTGTACATGTTGCCAATGCCAGAGCACACGCACCACCTTTTGGGGCAGTTGAGAGAGCCTGGATATGTGGCTAATAATTGCATGTTGGTGTTTAGAATAGTCAGACTGAATCATTAGGCCAGGCTACATAACATTACTGTACAAGCACATGCATTTGTTTGTTCATCATAAATAGTACTAATGTAGTAGATGTGTACCCAAGGCAACAGCTGATACGTGAGAAGAAGCCTTGTTTGCTTTGGCGTAAATTTACCATTAGACCGATCATCATGAAAATATTTCCATAACATACATTTTGAGAAAATTTATTGGTAAATTGATGTGAAAATAGCTCCGCTCATGCGCTCGAAAAGTATTTTTTTTTCTTTATGATCAACTGAATCTGAGAAAATTTGGTTTTGTGATGTAGAAATGATAAATCGTTTTTAATTGTTGATGGTCACTTGTCCAAGTTGCTTGAACTTAACATTCTTATGTGCCTTACACTATTGAACGGAGTAGGATGGATATGGGTGAAATGACCAGAGTAGCCTTCCGGTAGTCCCCTCAAAGGGTTAACACCCCCAAATTTCTTGGTCCATCGGTGTTCTTATTGTGAGGCGCTCACGCACCGGAAAAGTCAAAGTTTGATGAAGAATTGAATCCAAGATAAATTCAGATCCAGTGACGCAAAAGTGGTATACCATTCCCTATTGATGGCCATTTGTCAAACTTGAATGTTAGAACCGACGTGTGCATTGCACCGTGAAACAAAGTAGGATTGGTGCGATGGAAATGATTATTAGTCTTATGTTGCTAGTTCACATATGGTTGCATGAAATTTGCAGCGATATTGTTGGCCTAAAATTGTGCGCAGCCGAGCCTCAATTGTTGTCTTTGACTAGAAGGTGGTGCAACCTTAATTAGTAAAGAAAGATGTGGCAATGTTATTGAGTGGAAGCGAGGATGGTTATAGTTTTGATGCTATTTTTTAAGAGAATTGATATTATTATTGTTGTTGTTGTTGAAGGCATTGATGGTAATATAACTAGGAATAAGAAAATTGAAGCAACTTTTCAAATGAACAAAGTATTTTATTTTATTTTATTTTTAGAATGCCTGCATTTAGAAGGCCATGCGATGCAGGAAATACATATGCTGGTGCAGATGTATAATGAATGAATAAACATGTACTGGTATAGAAAAGATATAGTAATGATATAAGATGCAACAAGCTGGTAATGTTTAGTAGTAGCCCCAATTAGTGCAGTGAGGTACATGGATGGATGCATGCACCTGGATGGATCTCAATGCAAGTGTGTGTTAGAAATGGAAAGAATCTAGCAAGCAATCTGGGATGAGTTTGTTTAGGACAAAGCAGGGTCCTATTAGGTTGTTAATTGCATTACTAGATTATTAAGAGTGAGTATTTGTGATTGGATGAAAATTAAGGAGCAAGTGGGTTCGTAGCTAGCTAAGCTAAGCTAAGCTAGTTGTGGTTTTTTTTTGCGGGTGTAAGCTAGTTGTGGTTATACTTACTGAAAAGAGTACTAGCAGTACTAGTAGTCTAGTATAGTGGTAGTATTTATTTGCTATGCCGCCGGGAAACAAACATACAAAATTTTGGTGTTGGTGGGTCCCGCTCCAGCGCGTAGGCTTCCGCGATGGAGCGCCCGCCTCCGTGGACATCGTCACTGCATACTCATATGTTAATCAGACAAAGAATTCTTTTTTTGAGAAGAAAGAAAGGAAAAAAAGAAGGGATTGTGGATAAAAAATACTAAAATCTAGTAGCACCTGCGCAGCGCAGGTTGGGAGGGATCTTCTACGGGTGCAGGTTGCTCCGATGTGGTAAGCGACGACGTGTATCTATTCTGCACACAAGAGGATGAGGAAAGGGTGACGTCACTCTCCTGTGTCGTATCCAGCCGCCCTACTTCAGCAACTTTGGGGTCCCTGTCACGTGCGTTGCCCCCGTATTGTGTACAGTAATATATATGGGCCCCACACATGGGTGCATAAAATACTCTGCATTTGGGAGGGGGTGTTGGAACCTGGAAGGTATGAAGACTAGTCAAAATGAGGAGGAGGTGGTGCACTCTTATAAAAGCCCAGACGAGAGAGATGCCCTGCTCATACTCATCGTAACACTTAGTTTGGTTTGGTTTGGTTGGAGCGAGCCCACAGCTACTCTTCTTCTTCTTCCTCTTGCTTGCTTGCTTCTCCATCCATACATCCATGGAGCAGCAGTTCATCCATTTCGGTGCCACCACCACGCCTCCTCCTCAACCCAAACCCATAGCTTCACCGCCACTTTGCTACGACACTTCATCACCAACCTTGGCCGACGACTACCACACCTCCTCCACCCCCGACGATTACCACAACTCGCCCTCGGCCTTCGACATGGGCGACACCGACGACATGCACCTCCTCAACACCCTCCTTCTACACATACAGACGGGCACCGATTCTTCTCACATGGAAGCTGCCCATTACTCCTTGGACCTGGATATGGACATGGAGCCATCTTCCTCTTCAACCAGCTCCTCCTCCTCCTACTCCTCCTCCGAGCAGCAGCAGAAGCATCACGGAATGCCCACAACCGCAGGACAGAGCCCAACCAAGCGCCGTGCATCGCAGCCACACCCCGCGCCGGCGGCCACCAAGGGCCTCATCGGCGTGCGCAAGCGGCCGTGGGGCAAGTTCGCGGCGGAGATCAGGGACTCCACCCGCAAGGGTGCCCGCGTCTGGCTCGGCACCTTCAACACCCCTGAGGCGGCCGCCATGGCCTACGACCAGGCGGCCTTCTCCGTGCGCGGCGCCGCCGCGGTGCTCAACTACCCCGTCGACCGCGTGCAGGAGTCCCTCCGCACGCTCGCGCTCCGTCCCGACGTGCCGGGAGGCTCCCCCGTGCTGGCCCTCAAGCGCCGCCACTCCATCCGGAAGCGCTCCCCCAACAAGGCCAAGAAGGCGGCGCTAGAGCCCACCAAGATGATGAAGGAGCAGTCGGCCGGAGCCATGCCGGTGCAGCAGTCGACGGCGGGCGTGGTGGAGCTGGAGGACCTGGGCGCGGACTACCTGGAGGAGCTGCTCCGGGTGTCCGACGAGCCGTCTGCATCGTCCACCATGGTGATGGGGAGCATTGATCATCATCACCATCTCCATCACTATGTCGATGACCAGTCGGCGCTCGCCAACACGGCGCCGATGCTGTTCCCTCATTGCTAGTCAGCTACCTGCGGCCATGGCTGGCTCAACTGCCGGCGCCTCCTCCTCCTCTGCTCTCTTTCTCTGCTTTGAGTTCCCTAATTGCAAATAGTGCCCATCCATGGACATGGACCGATCACTCGATCAGTCAGTTTTCCCTTTTCCTTTTGTCGTCCTGTTGCATGCCCCGGCAGCAGCCAACGGCTTTTGTATGTACGTATATGTAGTAGAACTAGTATATGCCTCTCTGTTTCGTACGTACTACGCCCAAAAAAAAAAGATAGTTATAGTACAATAATATACGTACATATGCCAACGGCTTTCCATACAATTATTATTATTGTGCAGGGTATATCATGGATGAATGGCCAAATTTTCTCAACATGCATGTGATGTGAGTATCTATCTAATCTACTAGTCTGGGGGGTGCATCTGCAGCTGCACGTACCTGTGGCTTGCATGTGGCCACCACCACGCAATTATCACTACGTACTATTTTCTTGCTAACCCGGCCGCCGCAAGGGTTGTGCTACTAGTTCTACTTGAGGACATGCAGCATGTTGAGTAGCCATCCATCCATCCATCTTTTTCCTTTTTCAGCACCAATAATAGATAAAAAGCAAAGGAAAACAATAGGGAAATGTTTAGATCCGGCGCACCGGCCGAACTTTGGGCCGGTCGCGTCCACGCGTGCTTCGCCCTAGCCACCCATCAGGCGACACGTAGACACGGGGCCACCAAACGTTATCTCTATCCATCCCTCCCTGCATCGTTTTCACGCAGCCCCTCAAGGCTTCGCGGTCGTGCCCACGAGCCCGTCGCCGCCTCGCCTCATCGTCGCCGGCACCGCCTTGCCGGCCGGTCACGGAGGGCGCCGCCATCGTCGCAGTGTCTCAACCCAATCCATCGCTTGTTTCCGCCTGTGGCGCCGACGGCAAGCAGAATCAATCGGGATGAGCTACTACCTCGACCGCAGCCACGGCGTGGGAGCACACAGATGCTACAACCAGCTGGGGAGGCAGCTGCAACCGCGTATGTTTTTGTTGGAACCAGCAACGGTGGCGAGCTGCGGGATTCACCCCGACGAGTTGTTTGGAATCATCCCGACAAGTTGGACTAGGAGTGGGCGGTGTGATGCTGCAACCAGGGATTAGGATTGCTGGAACCGGCGCAGTTGTTTTGTCGAAGTAGCACCCAAAAATGCTTCCATCAAAGTCTTTTGCTGGACAAGCAATTTTTGCTACATCCTGCATCTTTTTTGCTACATCCGGCATCGCTTTTTGTCGAACCAGTCAACTGTCCGCCACGAACGCCAACGCCGATGTAAGCTGCAACTGTGGTAGAGAAATGCTACAACCGGTGTATAAATTTGCTACTAGCGGCAAATGGAAAAGCTTCTGAGCGGCATGAGGAGAAATCTGACACCGCAGAAAAAAGGCTTCAATGGTGGAAAAAGCTTCAAGCGGCAGTGGAAAAGTTTCAACGGGCGGAAGAAAAAACTTCAAGAGCTAATGACAAGAAAAGCTTCAACCGGGGGTGCCGGGCGACGACCGCGGCGAGGGCCGCGATCGGGGCCGGGCGACGGACGGCGACCGGGCGAGGACGGCGACCGGTGGCGAGGACGGCGACACGACGGGCGACCGGGGCGAGGACGGCGACCGGTGAGGATTTGACGGCGACCGGGCGGCGAAGTCGGTGATATTTCAAAGTCGGGCTCGCAGTGCGTCATGGCGGATGGATGAAGGGCGATGCTGCTGTTCGTGCGTCTGCGAGAAAGAAGCGTCTTTGCTGTTCGTGCGTGCGTGATCTAACGGCTCCAGGCAAAGCGATCTGACGGTTAGCAGCTGACCGGCCGAATCGTTCGGCCGGCGCACCGGCGCAGATCATCACCCAAAACAATAGGCTCCACACCTATTTAGAAGAAGATCCTCGAGAGTTGAGTTTTTCCGTCCTGTCGGAGTCTTTTCTTCCACTGCCGTTGGCGGCGCAACCTTCTTTTTTGTGTTTTCATGCCCGGGTCACTTGGAGTTGTTGACCATTGCGCACCTACGGACTAACAACATCTACAGCTGGACCTCTCAAACCTACATAACTCAAGTTATAAATTGACGTGGTAATATCTGATTGGTGTGCAACTCTTTGTTGAACAGCCTCCTAGACTAGGTTTCCATGCCTTGGTCGCTTCGCATTGCTGACCGAGGCATGAAAACACAAAGAGTGATGCCGTAAATCACTTACCATCTAATTTTTCACTTTGTGGCTCGCTGGAAAATTTGTTCTGGTGGGCTTTTGCTCCCGCTCTCTTCTCCCCTTAGCCAGCCCTTCTTCCGAAATTGGCATTAAAAATGCCAAAGCAATAGTATTTTGGTTTTTGAAAGTAAAAAAGAATTGCCTCCTTTTGATTGTCCGATTGGAAGCTTCTTATGGCATTCCTCGATCGATTAAAAAATAACTGGTTGGGCGAATCAACCTGTGGTTGAGTTGGTTAGGTGGATAGTGGTATCCTCAACCCACCAGGGTTCAAATCCTGGTGCTCGCATTATTCCTGGATTTATTTCGTGATTTCCGTGACGCGCTTTCGGTGAGGAGACGTTCCGTCGACGACGAAGCGCCTACGGTGACTTCAGAATCTCAAGATGATATCTTATATTTCGGTCTCTGGAGGTGCTCATAGGGGTAGGGTGTGCGTGTGTGCGTTTATAGGGGTGAGTGTATGCGCGTGTATATGAGCGCTTGTGTCTGTACTGATGCTCAAAAAAATAACTAGTTGGGGCTTTCGCTTCGCGTAGACTTTTTCTCAAATAAAACAGAAAAAAAAGTGAAAATGGCACTAAAATGTGGGAGGGAAAACTGTTTTGCTTTGATTTGATCGTCGTCGTGGAAGCTTCCTCGATCGGTCGAGGTGGGTCCCATCAAATATTTGTAGTAGGCCTGGCCCAGAAGGAGGAGCGACCCATCTTTCGCTGTCTCCCTCTGTTATTTGCAACCTGGAAGCTCTCGAGTTGTTTATTCATTTTGTGGCGCGCATCAATCGATCATACATAGTGATATTGACCAATCCCCACATTTGTTGTTGACATGCATATACTCTAGTAGTAGTAGGAGTAATATTAGCTGGCAAAATCGCATGGGCATGAAGAAAGGAAGTGGCAACTAGTACAATTTTGAATTTGACGGAGTCGCGTCAGCGTTGCGGGGCGGGGCGCCGCTTAAGTGGTCACTATGGCTAATCTGAGGAATACCCTACATAAAATATAAGTAGAGATACTCCCTCAAAAAAAAAAAATATAAGTAGAGATACTGCAACAGTTTACGAATTCCGATGCACCACCCACCGTTTGCCCGCTCTGCTTCATTCATTCAGCAGATTCAGATATCGATCCATCTCTGCGTTGACCACGCCCACTCTAGCTTCCTTCCCACATCCCGCCTCTTTGGTCTATACCGTGTCTCTCCCTCTCTCTCCGTGTGTGTGTGTGTGTGTATTCCATGATTTATTTCTCTCTCTGTCTGTATCCCCCAACCCCCCAAATATGTCAAGAGAACTGCTACACGTACGCACGAATTTGTACGATTTTGCGTACGACAGTCCTCTCCATGTGTGTGTATTACCATGCCTTACCGGACATTCGCAGCTCCACCCTCGCGGCTGCACGCCTTGGCCTACGTTGCCGCCCACTCAGCTGTATCCAGCCGCCGCCCAGGTACCCTTCGTCCTTATCGACGTTGTCCATGGAAGGCACCGCGCACGGCAACTGTTCAGTCAAATGCGACGGCGAAATTTCTTGCCTTCATGATTCGGGATCGCATCAAGTGGAACGATGGCGCGAAGCTACTCGGTTGATCCAGCATGAATGCATTGGAGCTACCTAGGGGACGAGATCGATGACCTTGTTGAAGTAGTTGGCTATGCTATTCTTGCCTACCTGCGTGCTACTCCGGGGAAAACCCTATGTCTAGGTGATCCCGGACTTGACAATTACATCCGTTTTTTTTTCTTTTCCTTTTTTCTCTTTTAGGAGCATCGTTTTGGAGATGCATTGGCTAGGGGTGGCGGTGGATGATGGCAGGTTCACGCTGCAGCTGACTTTTCCACGTGCCCCGTATTGGGTGCCTCACGCGAAGAGTGGCGGCGGGTGGTTTCCTTCATTGAGACATTGCATTACGAAGATGGTGTGTGACAATTTGACCGGCCGTCTTCAAGGTGGGATTTTAGTGATGTCGTCTTTTCTCGCCCATGCAATCAATGGCCGTGCTCAGTGCTATTCGCATGTTGTGTGCATGGTTTTTAGTTCGTGTGGATATCACGTCTGGATCATATATATACACATACATCATTTTCGGTGGCAACAATTGCTTGATAAGAATCAATGCCGCACTTTTTTTTTCTTTCTGTTTTCCCTTGTCTTCCCTTGTCTGTGCTTTTCATGCCTTTGCTTTTTTGAGGGTGTGATCCTTTATATGTGTGCATTGATGTTGGTTGCGTGCATCCTAATTATGGAGAGCCCGGGTGTATCCTAACTCCGAGATTTAAGTTTCATCATAAACTTAGCCACTGAAATGTGGGTTATGTGCCATAAAGTTTATACAGTATCATTGAATTCGTATTCAAAAGAAGTTTTCAATGGTATAATATTTTCAGTAGTAGTAACATGATTTATGTTTTATTGGTCTAAATTAATGATCGAAGTTGAATATTGAAAAGCGTATATACCTTATATTCTGACATGGAGGAAGTATAGTAGTAAAAATATTCTTTGTCAAGAACAGAAAACGCTAATCTAAAAATCTGCATGTACGTACACGATGGATGCAGGATTGGTTGATGGAGGCAGGAGGGCGGGGCAGACAGGTACTTGCTGAGGCCACTCCACAACTTAAGTAATTGGTGATTAAGCCATTGATTCATTACTGGATGTTCTATTACTCAAATACTACTACTACATGACAGAGACTGACTGAGTGGTGCATCATGTCAGATTTTTCCAACTCACAGCAGTAAAAACACTGCATCTGAATCTGCATGCATGCATTCAAACTACTACCTCTCATTGACGATTGCTTTCAATCGGACAATAAGCAAGTTGCAATCTCTCGATTTCAAACTTACTATCAAAGTCCAGATTGTTTAGGTAACTGCTACGTATGATTCCTGCACGCTCGCTCCAAAAGTCCACCACCGCCACTGCACACAGAGTTCAGTCTATATACTACACTTGCTAGACGCCGTCGTCGGCAGGAGGTGAAGACGGAGCACGTCGTGGAAGTCGATGAGATGCTCACTTGTATGGATGAGGAAGAGGAGGAGGAGGAACCGAAGCCCTCCTACGCGCCCATCCACCCGGGTGCCCGGCACCAACGTCGTGGACATCTCCGACGATGAAGCGTGGCTAGCGTGTCATAGTACATAGGTTCATTTTACATGGTTTATATGGATCTAATAGATGAAATATGAAAGACTCGAATGCATAGCACCAAGTTTGAGGCGTGATCGATCATTTTCTACGGCCGTTTGAGGGGTGGATTTGCCATGACTGGACGTAGATGCTCTAACACTCCTACCCTATACGTACTCAACTATAGGGTCGATTTCTGTTGGTCTGTGTGTGGCAACACAAGACAAGACAAGAGGCATCAAGACAATCATATTCTACTCTGACTTTGTCGAGAAATAATTGACCTTTTCACCCTTAATTGTTGGACGGAGCATATTGCTAGCTCTCCCACTTGCATGTACGCTTTGAACACCGATCGATCGAGAATCTTTCTACTACGTACCACTACAAACCAGTCCAAGTCGTACATCTCTTTTTGAAGGGAGGTCTTATTTCATCCATCCATCTCCATTTTTCCCTCATTGCTAGTCAGCTAGCTGCAGCCATGCGCCTGGCTCCTCCTCCTCTGCTCTCTATCTATCTCTCTGCTTTGAGTTCAATTGCAAATAGTGTCCGTGGATCGACCGATCAGTCGTAGGAGTTTTTTTTTTTGAATGAAAGGGGTTGCCCCCCCTGCCCCAATTTTATTAAATTGAAGCAGAAACAGCAGTCGCAACCATAACCAAAGTACGCTAAAGCAACACACTAGGAGACTACACTACCTAGCGCTCGAGAGCAGAAGTTCTCTCCACAAATTAGGTATTACTTATTACATAACCAGAACAGGAGAGGAACAAAGCGGATCGTCTTGAGTCGTGCGTCTTTCATGCTCCCCTCCCAAGTCTCACTTCCAGG
This sequence comes from Aegilops bicornis, assembly GCA_021605145.1. NCBI lineage: Eukaryota > Viridiplantae > Streptophyta > Magnoliopsida > Poales > Poaceae > Aegilops > Aegilops bicornis. The sequence continues at coordinate 715,598,515 of CM038672.1, read as the reverse complement.
CTATCCGCATCAGTTCTCCACGCCATTTGTCCAACAGGAGGATACACCTTTGCAGCAGGGTTGCTTGAGCATCGTCGCAGAGAACCTTCCACTGGTGCAAATAACAGCTTAGTCTTGCAAGAATGCAGTTCACGTTTCTCCATTTCTGGCCCTGAAAACAGAAACTGTTTCTTAGTCTCCACAAGCTCCACAAGGAGGCAGCAATAACCATGTTAAGCATAGGTTTTTTCTTATGTACTTGCCAGAAAGCAAAGACATTATCAAAGCTAGCAATTCTATCAATTTCAAAGAAGTCGGATACAAATCCCCACACATGTCGAGCAACTACGCAGTCAAACATCAAATGTTGTACAGACTCGAGCTCTGCATAAAAAAGACAGGAAAGGTCCTCGACCTCCCTCCTTTTGGAAAGGTTATCTCTGGTCAGAATTTTATTATGAGCACACAACCACAAAAATACATGTATCTTCTGAGGGCACATAATTTTCCAAAGATCATCTTTGACAGCAGAAGCTATCCCCCCAAAATTGATGCTTTTATAAAAGGATTTCACAGAATATAACCCATTAGGTTCCAAAGACCAAATCGGCATATCAGGCTCATCTGACAATATGCACTGCTGAACAAGCCTTGACAACAAACCCCATCTGTTCAGCCCACTTTGGTCTACGCATCTCCTAAAAGATAGCTTAAGTTCCTGACCGTCCCATACCTGAGCCGCCGTACATTCCGTTTGGTTACAAATACAGTACAAGTCCCGCACCAGACCTTCAGGAGCATTCCCCAACCAGTATCATGCCGTGGTTAATTAATTCACCATTACCTAATTTCCATCTCAGAGAAATTTTTAGCAGCAGCTAATGCCCAAGTGATGCTCTTCCAAAAGGTAGAACCACCATCTCCCCTTGCCCAAAGAATGTTAGGAGAATTCACTCTATACTTGTAGTGGATGATTCTTTTGCAATCTGCATCAGATTCATCAAAGAACCTTTTGCCCCAGGAAGCTAACAAGGCCATATTAAATTCCTTGATGTTAGGTATCCCCAACCCACCATACTCCTTTCTCCTAGTAACAAACCCCCAGTTAGCAAGATGGTATTTGTGTTGGTCCCTCAATATTCCCCCAAAAGAAGTGAGCCATTTGGGAATTAATGGCATTGATAGCCCATTTGGGAAACTTAATAGCCAGAGACATAAGATAGGCAGGTATGCTAATCAAGCATGCACATAGTAAGATAATCTTGCCTCTATATGTGAGATATCTCCCAAGCCATCCAGAAATTCCTTTGATGATTCTATCTATAATGGGTTGGAGATCTTCCCGTTTCAACTTGTCATAATGCAAAGGAACGCCTAAATATTTAATAGGAAATCGTCCTTTTTGCAATGTAAAATCTGGGCAAAATCATTAGCCACTCCCTCATCAATATTGATGGTCATTAAGTCACTTTTGTGAAAGTTAATTCTCTTCCCCGACAGAGATTCAAAACATGATAAAAACCATTTAAAGTTCCTAGCTTTATGAACCAAATTTTCCAGAAAAAGGATAGTGTCGTCTGCGTATTGCAAACTTACCACACCCCCTGGGATGATATTGGGCAGAAGCCCAGAAATTAGGTTTTGGGAGGCTGCTTTTTTGAGCATTTTTGTAAACACATCAGCTACTAAGTTAAACAACAAGGGGGAGTGGGGATCCCCTTGTTTAAGTCCTTTCCCACCCACAAAATAGTTCCCATTAGTGTCATTAATCCTCACAGCAAAAGTACTGTTAATCAAGGTACTTTTAATCCAATCAATCCACTTGGGGCAAAAACCCCTAGAATGTAACATATCAAACAAGAAATCCCAGCTAACCCTGTCATAAGCTTTCTCATAATCTAGTTTAAGCACTAAACCTTGAGAACCAGATTTTTTGACCTCATGAATCACCTCATGAGCCATGACAACACTTTCTAAAATATATCTCCCTTTAATAAATGCTGTTTGGTTCAAGAGATTAATCTAATTCCGATAGGGGAGACCCTATTGGTCATGGCCTTAGAAAAGATTTTAATACCACAGTTGCTCAAACCGATTGGTCTAAATTTCTTTAAATCCTTGGCGCCAGGCTCTTTAGGAATAAGTACAATTAAAGCAAAAATTCAACCTCTGCAAATCTAGTTTGCCTTCTTCAAAGTCTCTCACCATAGCCATAAAATCAGCTTTGATCACATCCCAAAAGGTTTGATAAAAAAGAAATGACAGTCCATCTGGTCCAAGCGCACCATGTGCATATGACCCAAAGATGGCTTCTTTGATCTCCTCCTCGGAGAAGTTACTTTGGAGACGATCGTTCTCCTCTTCGGTAACCAGATCACCTTCCTCCCAAAAGGAAGGCCCAAGATGAACATGTGGTTTTTTTTCCAGCCCCAAATAGGTTTTTATAAAAGGTAGTAGCTACTTCTAGCATTTCTTTGGTATCGTAAATGTGACCATCGTCCCCATTGAGTTCAGATCGGTGATTCTTTCTATGCCTATGATTAGCTAACGCTTGAAAATAAGCATTGTTCTTGTCGCCATCAACAATCTTACGATCTCTAGAACGCTGCCAGAAAGCAGTTTCTTCCTTACCCCAAATGCTATTAAGTTCATTTTTAATCTCCTCCATCCTACGCCTGTCCATGTCATTGATTTGATTCCTCTCCGAAAAAACATCCAGAATATCAAATTCGAGCAGAAGCTCTCTCTTCCTCTTCTTAATACCTGCTTCTATATTAATACTCCACCCTTTAACTTTTTTCCTAAATAATTTGCTTTTATTCATCCAGATATCCATGGCCGACTCGCCAGGAACTGGGGTGTTCCAGATATTGCGCACTAAGTCTTTGAAGTCAGGTTGGTCAAGCCACCACTTTTCAAACCGAAATATTTTGGGGGAGGTAACCCTCCGAGCACCAGTGTCAATGAGGAGGGGGGTATGATCACTCCCAACACGTGGGAGAGCTGTCACCACGGACAAAGGAAATTTGGTATCCCAAGAACCCGAAGAAAAAATCCTGTCTATCGTGGCGAAGATAGGATTATTCTGGTTGTTACTCCAAGTAAATTTCCTATTCGCGCTCTTGATCTCCATAAGGGACCATTTATTAATCCAATCATTAAACAAGTAGGAAAACTGGTTATTAATAACCCCATTATTCTTATCGTCAGTCGACCTGACCAAATTGAAATCCCCTCCCACCAAAACTGGATAGGTGAGAGTATCCATAGTATTATGGAGTTCAGCAATAAACTCCAATTTCCTATCATTGTAAGAAGTACCATAAACAGCCACTAAATGCCAAATAAAACCATCACATTTATTTTTTAACAAGTAGCCACAACACAAAACTCTTTATTAATAAAGCCTATCACCTCAAATAAATCACTCCCGAGACCCAAAAGGATCCTCTCCAAATTGCATTCACCGCCGTAGAAAATGCCAAACAAATTCCTCCTTGCCAGATATAAATCTAAGCACACTTTTATCAATATTTTCTTTCTTGGTCTCAAAGAAACACACAAAATCCAGATGATTATTACTAATAAAGTCACCTAGGCACTGATTTTTTCCAGTTTGGCGCATTCCCCGAATATTCCAAAAGGCTCCTATCATTTAACTTTAAATGGGTGCGACAAGCCACAAGGCTTTTTTTTCGTGTTCAGGACAGGGCTTTCCATTAATGGTTCAGCAGTGCCATCCGACCCATTAATGTGAAGGTCACTGTTAGTAGTATCAATCTAATCCCTCCCTGTTTCTAAATCGAGGTTCTCCGGGAGAACAATCTCTGGGTTATCATCAGCAAACTTAAGGCGACGAATTTTCTCCTCATCTATCATATCCATAATAATAGCTACTTGATCATCAATGTTACTCCCACTGCATAGATCAACCTTACTAGTGTTAGAAACAAGAACATCAGGGTCAAGGACAGCAAATGATTTACCTTTGAAGGTAGTGAGAATTTCCAGGTTCTTCCTTTTCATGTACGCAGCCTGCCTTGTCCATGATCTTAACGCTTCCATGGTTCCTAGTATTGGGTTTGCTTGTGAGAACTGGGCCCCGCATAAGGAGAATTCTTGACGCTTGGTTTTTCTTCCGACTGATTCCACACTCTCCAAGGTTTTCAACAGTGATCTTTTGACAGATCCCATTGCCAAGGCCAAATCATCATGTAAACACTGCATCTCATCCACCAGTTCCTCCTCCTCCTCATCAGTTTCAACCACTTCAAACTTACTTAATTGTGCAGAGCAATAGGCCATGTGTGCTGACAAGGGATCAGATCTTCTAGAAGGAAAAGCCCTTGCATGAGTGGATTCTTCATTATCTGCCTTTTTCTTCTTCTCTAGTGTTTTGTTCCTGATTTCCCACACAAAATCTTCATGAATTGTGTCCATCATGTCGGAAGGGTGAAACTCCACCGCAGTAGCGCCTCTCTGTGTTTTGTCTCCGACTAGAGCTTGCAGCCAGATTGTTCTTGGAAGGAAAATTAGCCTGATCTAGTTCATCAATAGGTTCCCCCATATCTTCTTCTTGAGCTTTATCCTTGTCTGACAAGTCTTCATTGTCATCTTCCTCCTCTTTCTCCATATTATCCACATCTGGGTCCAGATCATCTCCATCAGAGTCCTCCCCTATTTGCTCAAAGCCCTCAACAGTGAAGAACAGAATGTATAGCTTCCTCTTCATTTCTACTAGCCTTTCAAAAGGAATTTTCCTGGGATCTCTGCAGGCCACTTTCACTCTGATTTTCTCATAAAAACTCTTGAATATTCCATTCCAACATCTACCAGTATCCCAAAGCAAGCTGTAATCTGTGAAAATACTTTCCAAGCACACCACTTTGGAGGAATCCCCTCAACCTGAACCCATGCCTCAGTGAGTCCTCCAAACTCATCTAACATTCCCACTGAGGGAGTCCTGGATTAGGGGGTGTCCGGATAGCCGGACTACCATCATCAGCCGAACTATCATTGGCCGGACTATCATCATCGACCGGACTCCAAGACTATGAAGATACAAGATTGAAGACTTCTCCCCGTGTCCGGATGGGACTTTCCTTGGCGTGGAAGGCAAGCTTGGCGATACGGATATGTAGATCTCCTACCATTGTAACCGACTCTATGTAACCCTAGCCCTCTCCGGTCTATATAAACCGGATGGCTTTAGTCCGTAGGGACTAGATCAACAACCCTTACAATCATACCATAGGCTAGCTTCTAGGGTTTAGCCTCCTTGATCTCGTGGTAGATCCACTCTTGTAAACATCCACAATATCAATATCAATCAAGCGGGACGAGGGTTTACTCTCCATCAAGAGGGCCCGAACTCGGGTAAACATCGTGTCCCTTGTCTCCTCGTTACCATCCGCCCCACGCTACATACGCTCGGGACCCCCTACCGAGATCCGCCGGTTTTGACACCGACATTGGTGCTTTCATTGAGAGTTCCTTCGTGTGGCCACCGATAGGCTTGATGGCCTCTTCAATCAACAACGACGCAGCCCCTGGTGAGACTTTTCTCCCGGACAGATCTTCAGATTCGGCGGCAGACCGCGGGCCAACTCATTTGGCCATCCGAGCGATCGAAGCTACGCCCTGGCCGCCGTGTCAGGTTTGAAGCCTAAACTTCACGGCCGATATCCGCGGGGACTTGATCTTCGATGGATCCGAGCCACAGCCGAAAGCGTGCAAGGCTATCACGATGGGCATGACTTAACTCGCCGCCAGACAAAGACCTTGAAGGTCAGACACGAATCCGCTCCGACTCATAGTCCGGAGTCGATCGTCGGATCGAGGACGGATGGCTGGACACCGCCGAGCCGCCTTCTACGGCGATAGAGCGAACACTTACCTTGTCCCGCATAAAGCTCATGACTCCGAGGTGCCGGACTCTACTGCCGGACTCCGGACCTCCTGCGCCCGCCCGGTCGAATCCGATTAAGCCGATCATGGAATTCACCGCTGCGGACATCTTCAGCTCTCGCCTTCGGCGATATCATAAATTCATCAAGCATCTCTCGCTATCAGGAGAGCTCGCCGAAGCTACGGCCAGGACGGTTGGGACGCGGATGATCAAGAAATTCAGAGCCCACCCACCACCCACTTTCAGAGCCACCGTCGATTTATTTAACCGACGATTGACCACGACTCAAGACATCAACGGTATGGACGACGATGCGGAGACTACCAAGAACCAAAGGTTTATAGGACACCGAAGACCACCTCGCCATACGACATATACATGGTGGACACCCCAAAAGATGGGGACGGCGAAGAAGCAGCGGAGGCCGATTCCTTAAAGAACAGCCTGCAAGCGCCGACGCTACCGCGCCGCTCTTAAATCCCGCCACGGCAAGAATGGAGATTCCGCACAGAGATAATAACAACCCGTAAAGTGCCGAAGACAACTCCCTCCAAAGCACGATCCAAAGGAGGAGGCGAGAAGCAAGCCCTCGCGAGAGGGCGCGGCATTTAAGAGGTCGAGGATGACAATTACTTACTCTCCTCCGGAGACGAGGCAAGCCTCGACGACGACTTAATTGGCCGTGCTCGAGGATCCCGTCCGAACAAGAGCGCTTTCAGACGCGGGCTAATGGCCACGGCAAACAGCCTAAAGAAAAAGCAGCAACAACTTCAAGCTGATCAAGACCCATCGGCCGACAGATGGACCGAGGTCCTCGCGTCAAGAGTATGAACTCGAACGCCTCCAAAAGTTACCCAAAACGCAAGTTGCTCCCCGATTAGAGGGGAGGTATACAAACCTACATCACACGCACAATACACGGCGGACCGCCACCTCGTGGGCCGCTGGCTGTAGAGGCGTGCAAGCCCTCCACCAAAACCGTACCCCGGCATCGCTAAAAAAGCATGAAGCCACGGGGGAACGCGCTAGACTTGCGGGATATATTGGAGGACAAGGCAAGACAATCCAGATCTATCTATGGATCACGTGGGTGCCCCAAGACCCACGACGAATACCGTCGCGCCGGATATAACTACTCCGGCCGGGCCGAACACAGCAGACAACGCTCTCTCGAGCTACGTCGAGATATTGCTCAATACAGAGGCGCCGCACACCCACTATGCTTCACGGACGAAGTAATGGCTCATCCAATCCTCAAGGGTTTAAACCCGTTAATATCGAATCCTACGATGGCACAACAGACCCCGCGTTTCGATTGAGGATTATCTTCTCCATATACACATGGCCCGCATGACGATCTTCACGCCATCAAATATCTCCCGCTCAAGCTTAAAGGACCAGCTCGGCATTGGCTTAACAGCCTGCCCGCAGAGTCAATTGGATGTTGGGAGGACCTGGAAGCCGCATTCCTCGACAACTTCCAGGGCACGTATGTGCGACCACCGGACGCAGATGACCTAAGCCACATAATCCAGCAGCCACGAATCGGCCAGCAATTACAGACACGGTTCTTAACAAAGAAAAATCAAATCGTCGACTGTCCAGATGCAGAGGCACTCGCTACCTTCAAACATAACATCCGTGATGAGTGGCTGGCCCGACACCTAGGACAGGAGAAGCCGAAATCCATGGCAGCCCTCACATCACTCATGACCCGCTTCTGTGCGGGAGAGGATAGCCGCTAGCTCGCGTAAACAACCTCAACAAAAAACGCTGGCAGTCCGGATACCAAGGACCGCAACGGCAGGTTGCGTCGAAACAAAACAAACGCCGCGATTAACGGCGACAGCAATGAGGATACGGCAGCCAACGCCGGATTCCGAGGCTCCAAACCCGTCAACGGAAGAAGCCATTCAAAAGAACCACTCGGGCCCGTCCAATTTGGACCGAATACTCGACCGCTCTGTCAAATACATGGAACCCCGAAAAGCCAGCTAACCACACCAACAGAGATTGTTGGGTATTCAAGCAGGCGAGCAAATTAATCGCCAAAGCGATGACAAGGGGCTACACAGCGATGACGAGGAAGAGACCCGACCGCCAACAACAGAGGACAAAAGGATTCCCCTCAAGTTCGGATGGTAAACATGATATACGCAACGCATATTCCCAAGAGGGAGCGGAAGCGTGCACTAAGGGACGATATACGATGGAGCCTGTCGCCCAAAATTCAACCCATGGTCCTCTTGCCCGATCACTTTCGATCGAAGAGACCATCCGACCAAAGATCCGCCATGGCGGATTCGGGCCGCATTGGTTTTAGACCCAACCGTCGATGGATTTCACCTCACGAGAGTCCTCGATGGATTGGCGGCGTAGCCTGAACCTGCTTTATCGTGGATACAAAGGCGCAAGATGGGCATAGACCCTTCAAGGATTAAATCTACAAAGACAACCTTCAAAGGCGTCATACCAGGTGTCGAGGCCAATTGTACCGGCTCGATTACATCGAAGTGGTCTTCGATCCCGGATAATTTCAAGCGAGGTTAATCTTCGACATAGTCCCGCTCGCAGAACGGCTATCACGCTCGCCGGACGAACCGCTGCTCGCAAAATTCAACGCGTGTCGATTATGCATACCTTAAGCTCAAGATGCCAGGCCCTCGTGGAGTCATCACGGTCAATGGAAACACGGAACGCCTCCTCCGAACGGAGGAACATACAATGCTCTCGCGGGCAGAAGTACAGAGCAGCCTTTTAAGGCAATTCTCGAGTCCGCCGCTTAACGACCAGGACACGCCAAACGCTACCGGAGCAACATCAACCAAGACCACTTGGCACGCTCCGAGCATCGCCAGCAATGCGGCCTTAACCCCAGCCTCGCAAATCAGAAGACAAGCTCTCGCGATACATAATTACGCCTCGGAGATACCATGGGCATAGGGGAAAGGCACAACCACAACAGGCCCAGAGTGCGGTTCGACCACACCAGGGGCTCCCAAGTGTCGCTCTTTTTCTTTTATTTTCTCTTTTTATACAGAATCTATGTCCGCGGCGACTTCCCCGGCCAACTCATGATGCAACAGCCGTGGAAGGACAAAGGCGCATGATTTAACACTCTGTGTGGTCTCCATCACGAGCATTAAATTTGTTACATACAACATTCCGCTGCCTACCCTCGGAGGGAGACGCCTTTAATTAAATCAATCCTTGCTTTCCGGTGACTATTCAGTATCATTCCGCACTCATAGCATATCTTCTCGAATAAAATGCAGCACCTTTTTGCCTATAATTGCATTACCTTATATATACATATTTGTTCATTTACGACATGTTGCATCCAGACACTTTGGTACGCCAAATACACCAGGGCTTATGTTCTCCGCATTATGGTGTGATAAAGTCCGCGACACTTTCACAAGTGCGGCACCCGAACTTATAGCATTATATGAATCGGCTCGAATCATGTCTTGGGTCAATAATTGGGTTTGCCCGGCTCCCATGTTTGGCACCTTAGGTTCCGTTCTATCGGCTAAGGTAGCATGGGAGAACCACTACGATTACGCTTGCTGAGCCGGGTTAACGCCTCGATGGAGAAAGCTAAAACCGACTGTTATGATAAGGCGAGAGATCGGTCGCTGTTCGAGAGGTCCTTTCGGGTCCTTAAAGACCTCGCCGCTTGAGCGAAGTTCCGGACAATGTCCTATGAAGGCGTGGATAGCGCCTCAATTCGGTCCTCCGAATACTAGGGGCTTCACGAAATTTAAAATTATAGAATTCTATGGCTAAGTGAGAGTGTTCAAGCACTATAAGTCCGGTTGTCTTGTTCGCTGTGTTGAGCGCCTCCCTCGATGGACCCAAAGATGGGAACTAGAGCGCTCAAGTTTATCCCGAACACCCCAGCACTCGTGGCATGGGGGCTGAAGCCGACGACTTGCCATCTCTCGGGATTTAATAAACGGCCGCCTTAAGGTAATATTTTAAATTAACAAGTGTTGCTTAGCGCATATGAACAAAGTTTTCAGCGCATTGTGATAACACATTGCTAATTTACTCAAAAAATACATCCCTCGGGGCACTCATCCGCAATCTTGCGGGCACCCTTCAGACAGCCTTATAGTAGATTTCGGCGACGATGTTCCTTGCCCGGCTGGTGGCGCTGTCGCTGATTAGCTTCTCCGCATCCAAGCTTGCCCCAATGCACCTTTTGCGCTGGCAAGGGCCCGACGAAAGCACCTTCAATACAAAGGCGGAGCGCTTGATAACCTCCACCCAGGGGCACGCATCCACCACCGTCAGACGAGGCCGGCGGAAGCTCCTGTGCATGGCCTCTCCAGCCACACCCGGACTATGAGGCCCTTCATGGCCTGCTCGGCCACCTTGTGAAGCTCGACCAGCCGCCCTTTGGTCGCTAGGGGCACCGGATGGCGGCCTCAAAGATACCGAGACCAGAAGACCTTCTCCGTTGAGCTCCCTCCTCGGCTCGGTAGAATGCGTCAAGATCGCACACACTTCGAGGCAGATCCGCAAACGCCTCGAGAGCTCCGAATTTGGGTAAGTAACACGTAATTTACATTCACATGCTTGCTTTGCATGAAAATGCCTTACCCGCCGCTATCTTCCTCATCAACTCAATCTCCTGAAGGGACTTATGGGCCTCGGCCTTGGCGGTTTTGGCACTTTCGAGAGCCGAGGCAAGCTCGACTCAAGAGTCTTTGAGTCACGCCCAAACTCTCATGCTTCTCCATGAGAGCACAGAGCTCTTGTTGAACCACCGCCACCCGCGCCTCCTGCTTTTCTCGCTCTGCCCGTTCGGGCCGCATTATGCGTCGGCCACGGACACGGCTTCCTTCTGTGGTCGCCACCTCGCTCGTGGCTCCCGCAGACCCATGTTATCCTTGTTATTTTTGTTGCAACCTAAACCCTTTTCTCAGAAGGTACAAGTTCAAAGTGGTGTTACTCACCTTCTTTGTCCCGAGCCGCTTCTGGCGTGCCGAGCTCTTGCTCGGACTGCTCGAGCTCCTGCTTCAAAGCACCGACCTCTCTGCAGCCAAGACGGCAGAGAATAAGAGCCTGCAACCCATATTGACATAATTTTTAGCAACTCTGCGTATATCTTTTTCAGATCCTCGGTCCGGCTTTTCTTTCCTAACACCGAACCGAGCATCAGGCTACCGCTCTATGCGGTATTACATTGCATATTTTTAACTTCTTACCTCAAAGCTCGATAGAAGGCTCCTGCAGCTTCGGTCAGCCCGCTCTTGGCGAAGCTGCACCTTCGATCACCGCACTCATAATAGTGCGGTGTTCTTCCTCGATGGAAGCGCCTGCGGCGCCTCCAACAAATTGCTCGGCGCCTCCGGTTGGACGGAAGCCACCGCGTCACGGTCTTGCCTTCGCTCGAATGGGACGCTGCCGACTCGGAACCACTGCGGGTTACGATGTGGAGTCGGCGCAAATTCCGGAGGACGCCTCGTGGCGCCCGAGCCTCCCCGATGGGTCCCTTCTTGGGATCCCACCTCGGCGTCCTCGGTGTCGCGGGGGTGGAGGCGGTCGGGATGGAGTCTACATCCGACGGAGCCAACGACCACTTTCGATGAAGCGGGGAGATCATCGTCAGGCGGACTACAGCAAAGATGTGCATCGTAATGACACTATGTGACGCAGAAAAAGAAATTATAAATCATTCAGGAACCCGGATACTTACGATCTCGCCGGAGGCCTGGCCCTTGAAGGCCATTCTTCCTTGCCAACGTTGATGTTGGCGGAGCTGTCCGGGGGAATAGTCCTTCCCCTCTTGGACCCTTCGGCCTCCCCTTTGGGGAAGCCTTCCTCTTCCTCTCTCCCTCCTTCCGAGAGAGTCCTCTTTCTCCTCCTCGCTGGGAGGAGTCCGCCCAGTCGCTTGGACACACTGAAAACGGGCACTCTTTCGAGCACTCGTGGCCTCCTTCTTGGCCTTCTTCTCCGGCATCACGTGCGGTGCCGGAACCAGCAGCTCGGCTTAGACAAGGCGTCCACTGGATTTTTCTGGCATAGGAGCCGCAGTCTGCTCCGCCTTCCTCATCCAAATTCTGTCAAAGGAAAAGGGGAAATTAAAACCCGCATAGAGTCAAACTATGAAAAGCAAGTGTCCCAGTAAAGGGGTAGAATCACTTACCTCGTCGGCTCAAGGCCATGAAAGCGAAATCCACGATCTTGATCAACGGATGCGGGGCTTGGCGCCTTGAACAGCACCCTCCAGTGCCTTCAGACGTCGTGTCGAAGAGCCTCGTTTCAGCGCTTGGTGCTGTTCCGGATCAAACTCCCACAGATTGAATGCCCGCTCTTGGCATGGGAGAATCCGTGACGACGAGCATGACTTGGACCACGCTAACCAGCCCGAGCTTCTTCACCAGCTTCTTGATACGTGCTTGGAGTCCCGTCGGCTCCTCCGAACTGCCCCACATCAAGCCCTTCTCTTTCCGGGAGGTGAGCTGCGTGGGAATACCAGATCTGAACTCGGGGCCGCCCACCATGTAGGGTCCACGGCTCGGTGATGTAGAACCACCCCGATTGCCACCCCTTGACGGATTCCACGAAGGCCCTTCAACTAAAGGACATTGGGCATCTTGCCCAACATGGCGCCCTCCGCCTCCGGCAGAGTGCCCTTCACTACCTTCGGCTTGACATTAAAGGTCTTGAGCCTACAAGCGAAGTGGGGCTGGATGCAGAGGAAGGCCTCGCACACGACGATAAACGCCGAGATGTTGAGGATGAAGTTCGGCGCCAGATCATGGAAATCCAGGCTGTAGTAGAACATGAGCCCTCGGACAAAGGGGTGAAGTGGAAAGCCCAAATCCATGGAGGAAGTGGGGAAGAAAGACAACCCTCTCATGGGGCACAGGGGTGGCGATGAGCTGCCCCTCGATGGGAAGCCGGTGCCCGATGTCGCCGGAAAGATATCCGGCGCCGCGCACTTACGCGAAGTGCTCCTCCTTAACGGAGGAGGCCAACCAGTTACCACCCGCCTCCGGACATGGTCGCAGAAGGTTGAGACGAGATGCACGAACTTGGGCGCTGGAGCTCGAAAGTGCGCGGAGATGGATAAGCAAAGGAGGAAGAAGGCGTGGGTGAGAAGGTGAATCCTTATCCCTTATATGGGCGGGCGAAGTCTCTGGCGTCCCCACAGGCCTAGTAAAACTCGCTTATCTCCCAAGCGCCACCATTAATGGCGCGGTTGGGTTACCCACGTCCGTATTGATGAGAATCCCGGATTAAGGGAAACACGATCTCTGCTTCGACAAGACGTGCCAAGAAACCGCTTCGCTAAATGCGCTTGAGGTGGTAAAGTAAGAAACAATTCGAGTAATGGCTTGGTAGTGGTGTGACGTCATGCCACAAAAACGCCAATGATTGAACTTGTGTATATATTATTATTCTCTCTACGGTGGAATGTGGAATTTATTTTGCAGAGCGGACACTATCCGGTGTTCACAATCTTCTATCATTTGGAGGAGGAACCCGCCTTTGCAATGCCAAGCAATATACGCTGTCGGACTTATCGTCATTGAAGCCTGGTTCAGGGGCTCTTGAGGAGTCCTGGATTAGGGGTGTCCGGATAGCCGGACTACCATCATCACCGAACTATCATTGGCGGACTATCATCATCGACCTGGACTCCAAGACTATGAAGATACAAGATTGAAGACTTCTCCCCGTGTCCGGATGGGACTTTCCTTGGCGTGGAAGGCAAGCTTACGATACGGATATGTAGATCTCCTACCATTGTAACCGACTCTATGTAACCCTAGCCCTCTCCGTGTCTATATAAACCCGGATGGCTTTAGTCCAGTAGGACTAGATCAACAACCCTTACAATCATACCATAGGCTAGCTTCTAGGGTTTAGCCTCCTTGATCTCGTGGTAGATCCACTCTTGTAAACATCCACAATATCAATATCAATCAAGCAGACGTAGGGTTTTACCTCCATCAAGAGGGCTCGAACACAGGTAAACATCGTGTCCCTTGTCTCCTGTTACCATCCGCCTAGACGCACAGTTCGGGACCCCCTACCCGAGATCCGCCGGTTTTGACACCGACACCCACCCATTCACAGATCTTGACAGAAACACCATCAATTGGGAGCTCAAAAGCAGGAAACTCAATCAAGTCATCCACATTCTTCCAAGGTGGAAATCTCAGCAAGAATTTCTTCTCTCCCAAATCCCTAATCTGCCAAGGCCACTCTTTGTTTTTACAGAAAATCCCATTAAGCTGAATCAAAGAACTCCGAGGCGTGAAACCTCACCCTTAACAACTTTGAGAACTGCACAATTCTTGTAATTAAGCCAACTTAGCTCGACGCAGAGGGAACCTCAATGTGGTAAAATCCTGACCAGCATTGCCGCCGCTGCCAAAGTATGTCAGTCAGAGATGTGGTTTCACCCAGCAAAGACATTTATTGACATTATGGCCTCCCGCGCAGATAAAACATTTCTTCGGTTCAACGCAGTTCCCCACATAGTGCCCCGGCCAACTGCAGTTAAAGCAGGTCATGTCCTTGTACCTTGGATCCAACGCTTGAACTGTTGCAGCAGGAGGAGGAGGAGGTGGAGCCTGGACTGTGGCATCGGCCACTTGCTGTTGTTGGACCACCCGCGCCGCCTGCTTGGGAGGCTGCCGCCTCGCTGACAAAGACTGCCATTGTAGCAAGAGACTGCAAGCGGGCAGCCTTTCCCATCCGACGGTGCAGGCTTCTTCCCCGGCGGTGGACGCCGTTGCCGCTGCCCTCCCTGCCCCCGCTCCATCCCTCCCTTAACCACTTCAACAAACGATCTAGGAAAACCTAGTTTCTCAGTGGAAATTTTAAAGCTAGTAGGGGTCGGATCAAATCTGCTCACTGCCCGAATCGGGAAACAATCTTGAGCGGAGAAGTTTCTAGCCCTAAACAGATCCTTCCTAACCCAAAACAATTTGGGAATCGCGGAACTAGGGTTTGGAGGCGATCATGCCTATATGTAGTATTTGGCTGGCGGGGAGGGAACCACCTGCAGCTGGCCATAAAACTCCGCCACCTCCTCTCTGTCCCCGCTTCATGAGTTAGAACGCCAGCGTACTTTCACGGCCGCTTTCTTCCCCACAACACGCCCTGAAATCAACGGCAGTGGTTGAGGGATCGGCTCTGTTAGTGGGACCACCGGATTCAAAACCCAGCCCACCCCTCCGCACAAGCGAGCTCGTCGGCGGCGGACTGGTTCGCCGGAATCACAGAATCAGAAGAATCTCTCACTGATTTAGGGGAACTAGGAATGGATTCACATAATTTCTCACAAGGGACAACCCTATTTTCCTTAACATTCAATTCACTACCCAAGTCACAACCAGATCTCAAACGAGCATGCAAATTGGATCTGAATTTCCTCACCTTGTCAGGGAGATGTGGAATCTCCCCGCGGTCGCCCGGCCATGGTGGAAGGTTGAGGAAGCGCGCCTCGCTCCTCCCGCACCACACCCGCAGGTTGGAGCGGCCCTGCGGTGCGTGCACGCCGGGCTCCCCACGAATCAGGGGACCCGTGGCAGGACAGTCCCCGGCGGCAGGAATTCCGGCGGGATATTGGCGATCTGCACCACCGACGGCGGCCGGATGTTGAGCCGCGACGGATTCCTTGTCCTGAACCACGCCCACCGCGCCGCTTGACTCGGATCCCCAGACTCCACCTCCAGAATGGCCCAGAAAATGAGCTCGGAGTCCATCCCCCATCGTCAGCCGGCCGAACCGCCGCACGCTCCTCGAACGTCAGCGTATTGGAGGACCTCGATGAAGATCGCCGACCGGTTGTCGCGGTTCGGGAATCGCTCCCCCACCACGCGGATCATCTCTGCATGTGCCTGTGGCGATCCCCGCTCGGTCACCGGCAGCTGCGACACTGGCACCTGGAGCAGAGGCGCCATCGGCGCCGCCACCTGGTGGTTGGGACGCATCCACCGCGCCCTTGCACTCCTCCGAGAGCCCCCCACCATCTCTCGCTCGGACCGCCCGTGGAATCTGACAGGGAGCAGCCGCCAGGGGAGGGAGACGATGTGGCGAGGGGAGGCGGGGGACTAGATAGGCCCGCGCGGCCATTAATGGCGGTGATTTCGGCGCCATTACTCGCGGTAGGTGAGGCGAGGGGTGGGTGGTAGGTGGGTCGCAAGCCATCGTCTCTGTTTCTCTCTCTATTTTCGGCACATATCATTTGAAAGTTTTGCCAGTCGTAGGAGTTTTCCTTCCATTCCAATCCACCAGCAGCTTTTTTTTCCTTCCCTGGCAATCAGGCGGCGACAGCCAACGGCTTTTCTATGTACTCCCTCCGTTTCTTTTTACTCCGCATATAAGATTTGGTTAAAGTCAAACTACACAAAGTTTGACCAAATTTATATTAAAAAATATGAACATCTACAATATTAAAACTATATAGTATGAAAATACATTTCGTGATGTATCTGATAATGTTGATTTCATATTGTCAATGTTTATATTTTTTAATATAAAGTTAGTCAAACTTTGCAAAGCTTGACTTTTACCAAACCTTATATGCAGACTAAAAAGAAACGGAGGAAGTACATATGTATATGTCTATCTGTTTCGTACGTACTACATAAAAAAAATAGTTATAGAACAATAATATACTACATACATATGGCAACGGCTTTCCATACAATTATTATCGTGCAGGGTATATTATGGAAGGCATGCACTTCCAAATTTTCTCAACATGCAGGTGATGTGAGCATCTATCTAATCTCTACTCCTAATGGAGCAGTTGGTAGTCTCGCTTCCAGGTTTTTTTTCGTCCCACCACTTTCGTCCGGTTTTTTTCGTAGGTTAACCGTCGTAGTTTTTTTTCGTCGCCTCCCCTACTTCATCGGTTTATTTTCACTTCACCCTCTCACACAACGAAAAAAACTGAACGGATCAGAACTTTCCATACTGACGCAAATTATTTAGTAATGCTTTTATGTAAAAGAATCAATCACAATCAATCTCTAAAGATCAAATCTAAATTAATTAATCTTTATAACGTTTGTTTCCTTTCGAATCACGTCCATAACTTTCCTTCCTTGTTTGGGCAGAAACTGTTTGGTAGCAGAGATTAGGAAGCTTTCTATGAGTATAGTAATAGGAAGTATTCTTTTTCTTGATGATTCGTTTCCATGCATGATGATAGTAAATTAGGCCAACATTCACCACTATCTATCAACGTCATCAATCGTATCCATTCCTACCAGTTTTAAGGGAATCTGCTCGCTATATCTTTTTTAAGGATCCGCTCGCTAAGTAAAGTCGTCGTGACGTTATTTTCACAAACAATCTCTACTCCTAATGGAGCAGTTGGTAGCCTCGCACGGTTTATTTTGTCCTCCTCCCACCTCCCCTGGTTTTTTTTCATCCTCCTCCCACCTTCCAATTTCGTTGGTTTTTTTCGCCGGTTTTACTGCCCCTCCCACCTCCCAATTTCGTCCGGTTTTTATTCGTCCCACCTCCCACCACCCCTCAGATCTTGGTTCTTTTTCTCTCCACTCTTTTCTTGCAAACCAATAATTTCCTAACATACAAAAGATCACGGATCTATCTTTCCTTACCGAACCAATCGCTACTTCTACATCAGTGCATTTCTTTATTAAGAAAACTAACACGTAAATCTTAACGCATTGTAAACAAATCCCTGCTATGGACCTAATTAATTTATTATGGAATATATACGTGGTCGCATTGGTTCTTTTTCTCTCCACTCTTTCCTTGCAAACCACTAATTTCCAAACATACAAAAGATCACGAATCTATCTTTCCTTACCCGAATCAATCGATCCCTACATCAGTGCATTTCTTTATTAAGAAAACTAACACGTAAATCTTAACGCATTGTAAAGAAATCCGTTATGGACCTAATTAATTTATTATGGAATCTGTACGTGGTCGCATCTCTCCCCTTGTGAAAAAATCGCATCCATCTCCCGTTAAAAAGGAAAAGAGAACATGAACGATCAATCCCACACCCTGCATCTCAAGAGCAAAAATCACCCCGCCTCAAGCTCTGCGCCTCGCCGTGTGCCCGGCTCGACCCATGCCTCGCTTTGCATGGCTGGGCCTTCGCCGTCTCCACCGCCACTTACAAGAAAAGCGGTGGGCAGAACCATCCATTCAAATCGCACACCCCCACCCTCCTCCACAATCCCTAGCCCCGCATCACCCTATCGCTTTCTCGCCTCTCTTTCCCTCGATGTAGATGGTGCGGCGGCGGCCTCGAAAGACCTTGTCTGCTGCCGCCTCTCTATCTTCGCCGTCGAGAGATGGGCCGAGGCTATCGTCGGTTCGCCGCCCACGATTGGGCCGCCTCCGGTTGTCGCGCACCACCGGCTCCACCTAACGTGCCCGACCCTCTCCGCTTTCGACCTTCCGGCGACCACATCCCTCCGCGCCTCCATCCATCATCCACAAGGCCACCTCCTGCACCCGCCCTCCTAAATTCTCCATACCGCGGACAATCACCGAAGATCCAAGTTGGCCCGATATCAATTTTCTTACATGCTTTCTTTATCGGTTGGTGATGGAATGGGTTTCAATTTCTCTCTCATTGTGGATTCGCAGGCAAGAAGCGCTTCTACATGCATCCTCCTGTCGGTCCCTAAAGTACCAAGGTAAATGGTTGATGTTGCATTTGTCTAGGATGATATATGTTGGCTCTGTTCGGTTCATCCGAGCAGTTTCGATTACATCGTGCATTTATCTTGCCAGTAATGTCCTCGTGATGCTCGATGCATTTTGGGAATTGTTTATCTTGTCTTGATGCAAAACATTTGTTTATTAATGCATGAGAAGAATCCTTGTTACTACTCTTGAACCTGTTTTATAATCCATATTGTTATGCACTAAGCGCATGTGCGTATGAAATAGATGGATTATGGCCCTGCACCCAATAAGATGGATATGTGTGTGTTAGAGAGAGAGAGGGGAGAGGGGAGTGAGAGTGTTGCGGAGGGTGTGAGAGAGTGTGTTTGAGAATTTGATGGTAAAAAGGTCGCCAATGTCACTTGATATGTATGAGAATATAAAATGTAATATTAACATAATTGATATTGAACTCTTAAAGTTAATGTAGCCCCTTTGCAACGCACGGGTGTTCTTCTAGTCTACTCTAGTCTACTAGTCTGGGGGTGCACCTGCAGTTACACGTACGTGTGGCCTGCATGTTTTTTTTGCGGGGCCTGTGGCTTGCATGTGGCCACCACCACGCAATTATCACTACTACCTTGCTATTTCTCGCAAACCACCCGCGAGGGTTGTACTTGTGTGAATGTGGACATGTCGTACCTATCTATCTACTCAGCTTCTTCCTTTTTCTTATTGATAATCCTGATTCCTTGTGTGCCACTATTCTGAGGGCCAAGTACTACCCTGATGGCGATTTGCTGAAGTCTAAGCCAAAGCGTGGTGCTTCTTTCACCTGGCAGAGCATTATGGCAGGTATAACTACTCTGAAACGTGGCTATATTTGGCGAGTGGGTAATGGACATAACATCAATATCTGGGAAGATGCCTGGATCCCAAACTGTGTCACTAGGAAGATTGTGACCCCTAGGGGGAGTCATTTGCTATCAAAAGTGAGTGACCTGATTGACCCTGCTTCCAACAATTGGGACGAGGATCTGATTAGACAAACTATGTGGCCCATTGACGCACAACGAATTCTTTCAATCCCACTTTCGCAATATGATATGACAGATTTCATTGCCTGGAGTTACACAAAAAATGGTATGTTCTCGGTAAGGTCTGCTTACTCGATGGAATGGAATTATCAGTACGGGAGTAGACTCAAATATTCTAATGGGATGGGGCGAAGCATACCAAATCCTATTTGGTGTCAGATATGAAAGTTATACTGCCCAGCAAAAGTTAAAATTTTTATATGGCGTACATTACATGGCACTCTCCTATGCCGGGTAACACTCGCTAATAGACACATGAAGGTCTCGCCCTCTTGCCCGACTTGCTCTTGGGGTTTAGAAGATACGAAACACATGCTTTTCCTCTGTAGTAAAGCAAAGGAGGTTTGGAAGAGACTAGGGATGGATGTGATTATTGAAAAAGCTTGTGAGGTTGATCTTGCCGGGGAGGCAATATTGGAATACCTTCTACTTCTTCCAGACCAAGACTTGAGTATTATGGGGTACCAAAATATATGTGCAATGATAGCTATTTCAGCTTGGTACCTATGGTGGGAAAGACGAAAGTTAGTGCATAAGGAATTAACTCAGAATGCAAATCAGATAGCAATGGGGATCATAGCTCTCACATCCAACTTTGTAAATGCATCATATCCAAAGGCCACGATGAAAAAGGGGGGTTGGTACTGCCCTCCTAGGGATTTTGTGAAACTTAATGTTGACGCCTCTTTTGATCATGATATGTTGAGGGGTACGATGGGGGCAGTTTTAAGAGACCACAAAGGTAGGTTCATTGCAGGAGGAAATGGAAAGATTGACTATTGTGCGGATGTTTTGATGGCTGAAGCTTTAGCTCTCAAGTTTGGCCTAACAATGGCGCAAAAGGGCGGGTGTAACCGCCTAATCATCAACTCGGACAACATGGAGGTGGTTGAGACCCTGCAGGAAGGAGGATAATCAACGGGAGGCGGCGGCAGTTTTTGAGGATTGTTACCACTATCCCTGTGATTTTGTCACGACTAGATTCGAACATTGTAATAGAGAGGCAAATAAAGTAGCTCATGAACTTGCTAGATTAGCTCGATTTTCTTCGACTTCCGACTGGTTTGAGGAACCTCCAAATGAAATTGTAATGATCCTCACAAACGATGTACTGGTTATTTCAAATGAATAAAGTTTCCTTTTAAATAAAAAAAAAAGCTTCTTCCTTTTTCAGCACTACTAATAATAGCTAAAAAGAAAAGAGAAAAAAAAGGCTCAACATCCATCTCCAAAATAGACCCTTGAGAGTTAAGTTTCGCCACCTTGTCGGGGTCTTTCTTCCACCACCGTTAGCGGCGCAACCTCCTTTGTTGTGTTTTCACGCCCCGGTCACTTCGCGTTGCTGACCATGGTCGAGAGTTTTGCTACGCCTACGGACTAAACCTACATAATTGAAGTTACACGCTGATATGGCAAGATTCGATTTGGTATGATGTGTTTTAACTAGTTTTCCATGCCTCGATCACTTCGCGTTGCTGACCGAGGCATGAATTAATCACTTATGATCTAAATTTCCTCTTTGTGGCTTGGTGAAAAGTTATTGTGGGGGGCTTTTGCTCCTCGCACTCTCCCTTCCTCTAGTCCTTCCGAAATGACACTAAAAATGACGGAGTAATAGTAATTTGGTTTTCAAAAGGAAAAAATGTCGGAGTAATAGTAAAATTGTTTTGCGGGGAGTAATAATAATTTGGTTTTCAAAACAAAACAAAATATGTGCTTTGATCGTCCTTTTGGAAGCTTCTTATGGCGCTTCCTCTATCGATAAAGAATTATATGGCTGGGCTTTCGCTTTGCATAGACTTTTTGAAAAAAAGAAGTGAAAATGGTATTATGATGATGTGGGAGCAAAAAATTGTTTTGCTTTTGATTTGATCTTGGTGGTGGAAGCTTCTTTTGGGCTTCCTAGGTCAATATCGAGGTCGGTCCCATAATTAAAGAAGATATACTATAGTAGTACTACAATACATGTAGCCCTGCCCCAGAAGGACCGATCGATCTCTCCCTGTCTCTCTCTGCTATCTGTAACCTGGAAGCTCTCGAGTTGTTCATTCATTTTGTGGCATCACTCGATCGTAATGATGATATTGACCAATCCACATTTGTTGTTGACATGCATATGATCCTATAGTAGCACTAGAATATAATATTGACATTTGTTGTTGACATTTGTTGTGGTAGAATGTGCATGAGTTACTCCCCACTATGACCAGCATAAGACTATAAGAGTAGCTGCAAGTTTGATTTAGACGGAGTCGCGTCAGCGGGGCGCCGCTTAACTGGTCACCACGTACCCACGCTATGTATATGTATGCCTAGTAATCGGATTATACTACCACATACTAAAAAAATACTCCGGAACAGTTTACGAGTTCCGATGCACCACCGACCGACCGACCGACCGGGCCGTTTGCTTGATTCATTCAGTAGGCTCAGGTCCATACATCTCTCAGTCTGAGTTGACCCGTTCAATCCACCTCCCGCCCGTTTCGTCTACGGAGTATTATCTTTTTTTGTTCTTGAGTTGCTGTAGCGCATTCTCTCTCTCTGTGTGATGGTCTAAGAGCAACTTTAATGGGGCGATCAAAACGGACGGCGATTTTGTCCGTTTTTTGTCCGTTTGGATCGGCCGCCCGCCCGATGTCCGCTTGGTTTTAGATATGGGTCGGCAGGGCACCCAACGCGCCGATCCATATGTGCCGGCGTGGCTGCCACACCCCTATTTTTTTTGCATGATTGCATAGTTCAAAATAAAAATTGTTTTGGATAGAATAAAATAGCATAGTTTATTACAAGCCAAATGAAAATAAAAATGTCTCACATAGCTCTCACATAGTTTTGCAAATCGAATAAAAGAAGATACATCTATTGGTTGCCAACATGAGCCCACATATGCTCAACCAAATCATTTTGCAGTTGCACGTGAGTTTCCCAGTCACGCATGTCTTCATAAAATTGGGTAAACTGTTCAAACGTTGCCGCTACTCCATGCTCAGGCACAACATTCTCACCCTGAAACTGAAACCCTTGATCGTACAGACGTTTCGGGCGCTCGTCTTCTACGATCATATTATGCATAATCACACAAGCAGTCATCACCTCCCACAGTTTCTGCGTGCTCCAGGTATTAGCATGATACCGAACGATGCCCCATCGAGATTGCAAAACACCAAAGGCACGCTCGACATGCTTCCTAGCACTGTCTTGACAATAGTGGTCCACTGAGGATAGATACCGTGACCCAGATAGTATCCTTTGTCGTAGGTGTGGCCGTTGACAGTAAAGTTCACCGGTGGGATGTTGCCTTCGGCAAGCCTAGCAAACACCGGCGAGCACTGAAGCACGTTGATATCATTGTGTGATCCGACCGTGCCAAAAAAAGTGTCAGATCCAGAGATCTTGAGACGCCACGGCCTCAAGTATGACAGTGCAAGCCCTAACATGGCCCTTATACTGCCCTTGCCAAGCAGACGGGCAGTTCTTCAATTTCAATGCATGCGCAGTCTATACTATCAAGCATCCTCGAAGCCCCTCGCTGGCATTCATCGCCAACAAACGGGTCAGATTCTTCAAGAATCGACTCTCTCAAGTACTCGGGGCTAAACACAGCAATAACAGCCTTGCGTAACTTATACAGAGACTCTAGGCAAGTAGACTCGCTCATACGGACGCACTCGTCAATGAGATCACCGGGCACTCCGTATGCAAGCATTCGGATGGCGGCAAAGGCATTTCGATAAGAGGAAAAACCAATCTTGCCAACAGCATCCTCTTTGCACTCGAAATAGTCATCATAGCTGACCACCCCCTCTCTAGTACGGTTGAAGACATGCCTACTCATACGGAAACGGCGGCGGAATTTCTGATGTTTGAACAACCGGTTTGTTGTATCAAAGTAGTCCTTCCAAAGAAGGAAATGCCCACTCTCTCGGTTGCGATTCAATGCCGGAACGTGGCCCGGAATGGAGTCACGGAACAATGGCCGCTAGCTGTTGAGGTGGTGATGGACCAACACGGCAGCCAATATCTCCTCCTCTCCATCGGAGGACGAATCGTCGGAGTCGCAAAGGAAATTGTGAAAAAAGAACTCGTCGGCGGAGTCCATTTTGTACCTTGGCAAACTATCGAACAACTTGTGGGCGTCGGCGAAGGAGACGGTCGGCGAAGGGAGTCGCGGTGCCCACGGACCAGCTGCTGTCCTGCCGGCGTCCGACGAGCGTGCCGGCTTCCGACGAGCGTGCCGGTGAGGATCTGGCCGGGCGGCTTCTTGGTCGGGGGCGGCTATGTGGTGGGGCGCAGTGGTGGGAAGCAATCGGCTCCGGCGGCAAGAAGACGACGGGCGACGTGGGTGACGTGGGAGTGGGCGGTGTAGCTGGGCCGATGTGGAGGCCCCGACAGCTAGCAGAGTCGCCGGCAAAAATGGGCGGCGGCGTCGGGGACGGAGGAGGGCGAGGGTTGCTGTTGGATGGGGGAGGGCGATGTGACATGAACCAGCCGGGTCCGGGAGAGGCGGCGTCGCGCAGCGTCCGTCAGCGTGTTCATACGACGGAAACCCGGCTGGGGCAGGAATGGGTCACCATGACAAAAAGCGACGCTGTCCGTTTGGGTCGGCAGCGTTGGGCCGACTTTTCTGTCCGCGCCGACCCAAACGGACAGTGGTGGACGAAATGGGTCGCCCCATTGGAGTTGCTCTAATGACGTAATTTACTTGATCCAGCAAATTGTTGTCCTCCCGGGCACGTGGAAAAAATTGGAGGCATCCTTCAGTTTTTCCACGAAGCGCGAGGCCGAGCCGGAGTGGTCGATAGCCGACTAGAGTTGATCTGAAACTTGAGGGGGCAATGGCTAACACAGTGGTGAGGGGATATCGAGGGAAGGGCGGGGCGGCGAGGCGGCGCGCGGCAACGCCTGCCAGGCGTGTGGGGAGGGGGGAGAAAGGAGGTTAGGGTTTGGTACGTCGCTGGGGAGGAGAAGGAACTGTTGTGTGCGGGGGAAGAAGAAAGAGGGGAGGAAGAAGAATAGTGCACGCATAATGGTCGTTGGATGCTAATCAGGCAGACGGGAGAAATTTGACTCGCGCCAAATTTATTTCAGGTACCGAGCGTATAGGTGATCGCTTTTCTCCCTGCTTCCACCTCCCTCCTCCTTTTGGACCGGTGATTTTCTTTCAACAAAGGGTGTATTTCATTGACTCAAGAAGAATCACCAAGAGAATACAAACACAATAAGCACACCCGACCTCTGTATAGTTAGGATGCACACAACCAATTAAAATTTGACAAAAGAGTTTCATTTCTCCCGGACTTTGCACCAATTAAGGATGCACTACCATGGTATAAGTCCTCCCTGCCTCGTTCTCATTTTGATGGTGTATTTCGACATCATTGAGAGGCATGCAGAGGGTGGTGTGTCTCCAAGTCAGGGTCCATGGGTTCAGGTTTTTCTTCTGCCGTTCTCCCTCGATGGCGTGTTTAAATCAGTTGATGCGTCCCGCGCCCACACCCACGTGAAGCTGAGATGTCCCGCAACGCCAACCAACCACGCAAAAGGGGCAAGCAGCCTCGCACGGCATCGACAACAGCGGAGGGGGGGGGGAGGGGGGAGTGGATGGGAGACGACCTAGTTTCGGCGGCATGGGGACGATCCATTTTTCACACAATGTAAAATTCTTAGATAGATACACTACTTGGTCGTTTAGTTAAATTCATATTACTCTACTTGGTAATTTATAATAGAAACTCTGAAAACCCTACACCCTAAACTCCATAAACCATTAAACCTAACCCTACTTCGAATCCGCATCTCCGGGACGTGCCGCCACCTGCATACCTACCGTGGGGTGTGGGAGGTCGGCCACCGTCTACCGTGTTGCCTCTAGGGCGCGCCTCAGGGTCATCTCTTTCGCGCACTGTTGGGGGGGGGGGGAGGGGGG
This sequence comes from Aegilops bicornis, assembly GCA_021605145.1. Lineage (NCBI taxonomy): Eukaryota > Viridiplantae > Streptophyta > Magnoliopsida > Poales > Poaceae > Aegilops > Aegilops bicornis. The sequence goes on along the minus strand of CM038672.1, from coordinate 715,572,972 downwards.
TCATGTCTGGACAAGGTGCCCCGCCACCACCCGCCTTCCTGTCAGGTGCATTGGGCAGGACGATGCTGCCTCGCACATGCCTCACCCCTCCTGGGCTCATTCGCTGCATGGGACCACAAGGGCTTGTGTGGTGGACCTAACCATCCTGCCTTGGTGGAGCCAGGATGGCCGCTACGGATCACCTCCCATCTGGGTCGGAGGTGATCAAGCAGCACGACTCTGAGGATGGGTTGTGCCTCCTTTGTGTTGTTCCAGAGTTGGGGCACACATCTTCTTCTCGTGCCCGACGGCGAGATTATTGGTGCTTTATCCATGAGGCTCTGAGGCTCGACTGGGAGGCTCCAGACCTGGCTGGGGTCCTTGAAACCTGGGCCAGCCAGATCGGGAGGAGACACCTTTTCTGGCTTGTTTTCACGGTGTTATATAGCTCGGACCTTGTGGATGATGCGTAATAAGATGGTTGTTGAGCGGGTCTTTCTTAATTAGGTGGGCCTCTGACTCTATCTTCAATTTTCTTGCATATTTACAGCACTGACACCTGCCGTCTAGACAGACGGATCCCAATCGGCTTGTCCACATAATGGATGATATGACTACCACCGCACGCCATCTTACCTCGTTGCAGGGCTCTGGAGCTACCAGTTATTTGGTGGTCTTTTTCTTCGTGTTTTTTGTTTCATGATTTTTTGGGTGTGTTTGTGTTGATGCCCCATCAGACTGTATTATCTTCTTTGCTGCACTTGAATTTATTGTATGAATATGGTTGGTGTTTTATTTATATAGCGGGGCGAAAGCATGTTTAGATATGGATCCAGCATGAATGAATTTGAGGCAGACCGATGGAGGGAGCACAAAATATCTTGAGCTTTCTGTAGATGGGAAATGCTAATCCAAATGTGCATGTACACGATGGATGATTGGTTGATGGAGGCAGGCAGTAGTTACTGTTGGTTGATGGATGCTGCGCAGCGCAAGTAGTCGCTGATGCATCTCGATCAGTCGCCGGCGCCGGTCGAGTCGGCCAATTCCATTCCATTCGTGTGTACTATCTCGATCGTCCGTAGCATATCAATCCAGTCCAATCCAATCCAATCCAAATCGGAACATGCTTTATATATGCCATGCCTCGGATCACTTTCCTTCCCTAGCATTTCAGAAACCCCCGTCATATTTCGATGCATCTATATATGTCTTTCGTGGTAGAAGCAACTATTCTCTCCGTTCGGAATTACTTGTCGCAGAAATGGATGTATCTAAATGTATTTTAGTTCTAGATACATCAATTTTCGAGACAGTTTACAGTAATCTCGTGGCTGGCCACTCCATAACTTCAGTAAGTAATTGGCGATTAATCCATTGTTTCATTCCTGGATGACTGAAGAGTTGTCAGATTTTTCCCAACTCACAGCAGTGGAAGCACTGCATCTGCATCTGCATGCGTGCATTCAGCCTACCTCTCTCGCATTGTCGCTTTCAATCGGCCATCTAAGTTTTCTCTCGAATTCAGACTTACTTTCAAAGTCTAAATTATTTAGCTAACTACTTTACTTCCTCTCCGTAAACTAATATAAAAGTATTTAGATCACTATTTTAATGATCTAAATGCTTTTATATTAATTTACAGAAGGAGTACATAGGATTCGTGCTCGCTCCCTCGCTCGTGCCCAAAGTCCACCACCGCCACTGCATGCACACAGAGTTCTGTCTACATACCTACTGTATGTTTCTTCGGTCCATGGGAGGGACTTTTCCCCTCTAAATTTTGGATTGGACAGCTCTGCTCTGCTCTGCACCCACTTGCATGGTGGCCTCCTCTGTCTGAAGATGGATTATATACTAGTCCTGTCTCATAATATAAGAATGTTTTTTTACACTAGTTTAGTTTTAAAAACATTCTTATATTATGAGACGAAGGGAGTAGTATACAGAAAAAAATTATATGAGACTGCGTCTCAGATAAAGCGAGTGAGGCCATGCGATGAACGACACGTTAAGATTATAAATCACAAATCATCTAATATTTCCCCCTCTGATTTCTGTTGAGGTGTAGGGTAGATGCTTTGTGATTTGTGAATGACACATGTCATCCATTAGGATGAGTCTCACCTGCTAACCCGTGAGACCTGGTCTTATAGAATTATTTTCCGTAGTATACATGACTATGCATTGTCAGATTTTTCCAACTCACAGCAGTGAAAGGAAAGCACTGGGTCTGCATGCATGCATTCAGCCTACAACTTACCTCTCTGTCGCTCTCAATCTTTTGAATTCTTTTTTGTTTGTTTGCGGGTTAATCTTTTGAATTCTGACGTGCAAAGTCCGAACTACTAGTCTCCTACTCCATCTGTCGTTAAAAAAGTTCTTACATCTTGAGATAGAGGGACAACGCCAAAAAATATTTTACATTTTGTGACAGAGGAAGTATTTATTTAGCCAACCAGAGGAAGTACACATATGGTGGTCCCATGGGCATGTCGTACAAATTTGGCTAGCAAGCATCGTTCGTGTAGCAGTGCTCTATTTCTTGGTTAAATCAGAGATGTACTGCTACGTTTACTTGACTTTTCCCCTCTAAATTTTGGATTGGACTAATAGTATAGGATAGCTCTGCTCTGCAGCCACTCGCATGTATGGTGGCTTTCAAGGAAGATGATGATGATCAAAGTAAACGGTGAAACAATGACAAATGTGACTATCAAACTGGCGATCTGCTGAATAAACATAGCCAATGGCTGTAGAAATTGTAGGAATCTAAATATTTCTGTTATCCTGTTGTTGTATTGATCTGACCCTTATAGAAGTATACAATATGAAGGAGAGAGAGCTGAAGTAGAGGGCAAGTCGTATATGGTTTAAAGCTATTCTATCTCTAACAAAAAGAAAAGGAAAGGGAAAAGGTGTGTGCCGTAAAAACAAAATTGTTTTCTTTGAGTTGATCGTCCATTTTCCTGCTTGACCAGCCTATCTCTGTCACTCACTCAAGTTAACCTGAATTTGTTTATAATTCTGGCATCAATCCTAATAAAATTGACCATTCCATACTTGTTTGACATGCCTATCGCTTTCAGGACTGTACATACATACAATAAAATAAAATAATGGCGCGCACGAGCCTGGTGGCATCAAGTCGCAGAATTTGGGCGGCTCACTCACACTCCACTGGATGACACATTTTCCCATCTTACAGCAGTGAAAGTGCCTCTCATTGTCTCTCTCCTTTGAATTCAGACTTACTTTCAAATTAAGTCCATATTATTTATATTTAGCTAACTACACTTATGTTGTGCCTCTCACCAGCGGTAACAACAACAACAACATTAGCAGCTTGTTCCATCGAGATAAGTTAGCAAAGTCATACACGACTAATGTTATGCCATGATGGAGTAAAAGAAAACTTCAAAACCATCAAAACAATGATCAACACGCAAGGTACAACACCGACCAAATATATCGGCATCAACCATCTCTTGATTCCTCTTCCTCGGTCGAACCTGCCCTGTCCCATCTCCATTCCATGAAGAATCGATACTACTACTTACAGTACTACTATGTCTCTATATATCTCTCCCTGTGTGTTTTTTTTACCTAGATTTGTTTTGTTTCATGCATGGTTACCTTCACGACGTAATATTAGTTTCGTAATAAATAAGTAACAATTAATATGGATCGGGCGGAGCGAGTGACTAATTTTGGGGCATGAACCGATCATGATGAATTGAGATTGACTATTCCTTCCACATATATTTGTTGGCATGGATGCACATATAATATAATATTTTAGTGTAGTGTTGATGGATGCAGTGCAAGTTGAAGTTGAAGTTGGACGGGGTATATGAAGCTCTCCCACTTGGCTTTGAACACCGATTGAGAATCTTTCTATTAGCAGTCCAAGTCGTACATCTGCTGTGATCAAACCGAGTAACTACATAGTCAAGGGAGGTCTTATTCAATCTATCCATTTTTTATTTCTATCTAATAGTAGGATAGGAGGAGTTGCACACTCCAACTCCAACAGCGGCAGCTCGATCGGGCAACGGGGTCATGTGTCAATCCTACGTCAGATGAATCATTAGACCGACCGACGGACGGACGGACGGATTCAAATTGCAAAACAGAACTACCAGGTCAAATCCACGCATGTATAAAGTCAACAAGCTAGGTGTCTGTTTTGCGTTCTTGGTCAAATTAATACTACTACTACAACTACAAGGAAGTGAAGCAAGTTAATTTGTTTCTCATGCTGACACAGGTTGACGAATGCATAACAATCACCGACAACATCTATCTTACTTAGTACTTCCTCCGTAAACTAATATAAGAGCGTTTAGATCACTAAAGTAGTGATCTAAACGCTTTTATATTAGTTTACAGAGGGAGTAGAAAACATTATTAACTAACTAACTAATTAATTAAGGCAGCGCGCGGTGACTTTTTGTTGTTGTTGAGAAATAAGCTCCTCCATTGATTGAACCGTTGACTCCGGAACCCCACACAGGGGGCACAGCCTATTACTTGGGCCATGCCTCTTGAGCACCTCCATCCCCGATGGAAGGCGATCCCTCAGCAGTTGCTCAGACCATATGCGTGTGATCCTGGCTAGAAGGTGTAGTACGAGAAATGATTTCCCCCTGCTTTAGAATACAAAGCAACATTTGAGCCATACAACCACCGATACAATAAAAAAGAAGAAGAAACAAAGATAGGCGACGAAAGGATACAAGATGCTACCGGATAGCTAATAGGCCCTGACTACACCTAGACCATGCTAGGATATCGAGGAGCTTGGCAGCTCTAGGTCGCTATCGATGCGACCACGATAATGGAGCAACCCATCACCGAAGGAAGACCACGTGCCGTCAACCTCCAATAGGCTAACACCGTTGCCCGGACATCCATCTCTGCCTTAGAAGGTAACCCTTGTCCTCTCGTCTTGGATTGTAGGACGCCGCACCATTGGTAAGAAAAAAAAACTCCCCCCCTCCCCCCCCCCCCCCCCGCCCCGGCGACCTTGCATGGAAAAGCAACCTGTATCATCACCACCGCCTCCGGTCACAACTACGAAGACCACCGTACGATAATGTGCCGGCTCAGTATCTCCAAGGTGCTCATAACGAAAGAGTGTTCATATGGGTTGAATGTATGTGAGCGTCTGCGTTTGTGCTGTGTTACTAAAAGGAAAATTGAAGTATATATTACTACAAGTTTTTGTTTCTTTACACTAACAGAAAAAACTGTATGCTGTTACACTTAACGACGACTGGCCCTGATGAGAACGACCTTTCTAATCCTTGCTGCTTCTACATATGATCATCTCCTCTGCCGTTTCATGCATGCATGCATGCATATGCATGCCCCCTAACGTACGTACGCCTCTCGCGCGCGTGCCATGCATGCCCATCTATCTGTCTGTCCGTCCGTTTGATTCTTCTTTCTACCTATGCGTCGCTCTGTCTGCTGTCGCCGTCGCCGTCGCCGGTGGTGTTGCCGTTGAGGATGCAGAGGAGCTCGGTGGATGCGCCGAGTATGTCCCTGAGCGTGTCGCTGTCGTTGATGGCGATGTACCACAGGAGGAGGTCGTGCATGCGCGCGCGGTCGGCGCCGCGGCGCGGGTCCAGCCCCAGCGCCTCCGCCATCTCCAGCATGGACTTGAGGAACTCGGCGCGGGGGGCGTCCGTCGACAGCGTCACGCTCCGCACCGCCTCCTGCGACGGGATCACGCTGCACGTGGGAGCGGCGGCGTGCTCGGGGGAGGAGGAGTCGACGATGGAGTTGGAGCGGCCGGGGGGCGCGAGGGAGAGGCGGCGGGACGCGATGGCGGAGGAGAGGTCGGCCTGCGCGTCGGCGTCGTCGGGGTCGGGGTCGACCTCGTCGAGGAAGGCCGGGGAGGAGGTGGAGGCGGAGGAGGGCGGCGAGACGGAGACGGAGGTGGAGGTGGAGCCGTCGTCGTAGGGAAGGTTAAGGAGGCCCGACGGCGGTGACCTGGGGGGCCTCCGGCCGCCCACGACGGCGGGGAAGCAGCCGAGCATTGCGCGGCGGTCCGTGCTTCTTGGCATTTCTTCTTGGTGTTTCTGAAATTAGATTTGAGGAGAGAATGGCGCGCGTACGTCGTGGCCGGGTGTGAAGAAGAAGGAAGGAAGGAAGGAAGGAAGCCCTATAATTAGGCCGTCACTTTTATCTAGTATCTCTAATCTCATCTAAATCTCCGCTCCGGCTCAGGCAATAATGCAATCAATATACCCATCCCCGGCTAATTAGCAGCTACTATTTTTACGCCGAGTTTGTGCCGTTGGGATCAGATCGATGTGCGCAGCCTATTATTGCTCACATGAATTCCACAGCTCGGATTGCTCCACAGATATCATGGACTCTTTCAGAATTGATGGTCATGCACCCATGCATCAAGCGCTGATGGGAGGCAACCAACAAATGGATTCTTCGGCGGCGGTGGGGCTCAGGGTTGGAGGCAACTGCTTGGGAACTACGGTTTCCATTGCTTCCACGTTGTGCAGTGCTAGAGGGATCATTCTCTCATGTTGTGACATATGGGTTGAAAATGATTGGGATTAGTGGACTCAGCCCAGCTCAACCCAGTGTGGGGATATCTAGGTTGGATCCTCTCCAAACCACATATATTTGGCACTCGGTACAGACGAGTAAGTTTGCAAATCTAGCAAGGATCCGGCGGATGGATTTAGCTCAAGTGATCTGGCTAGTTTAGGGTTACGCCGGACGAGGCCTCAAGTGGGCCAAGCCTTTTCACATGGGTGTAAATAAGGTATCCGGTCCAGCCGAACACATGGAAACAGGGTTCTAGATTCCCAAGGGAACCCTAGCGCCTCATTTAGGGTTTCTCGCATCTAGATATGAGGTGAGGCAACTAAGGTTTTCTGCTTGATCTCTCCACCATATTCTAGAAGCACCATCGCTCTCCCCCTTCTTCAACCAAGGTACAGCCATGGGAGGGCGCAGGGACTAGATATTCGGGAAGCACCGATATGAGGAGAGAGAGAGAGAGAGAGGGGGGGAGAGAGAGGAGCAATTGTACCAGTGGTGAGAGGCGTCGCCATCGTCTGAGGGGGATAGGTGGGCCCTCGTGTGATCAAGGCAACTCTAGGTCTTCCCCCCACCAACAAAGTACAAGTCACGTAGGTGATCACTGGCATCAAGGTTTTCTTTGTTGAAGATTGTAGTTTTTGAACAAGGCCATTGAACATTCCAAAACACAAACACCTTTTTCGAACTCCTTTTGCATGGTGTTTGCGTTTAAAGCTGGTGAGTGAATAAAACCTTATTGATAGATAAAAAGAAAATACCATGAGCATAGGTACATCAAGTGGGCCACCAGGGGCTTGGAGATGGGCCAGTGGAAGGCCCAGGGTGTCCAAGGGTTGTGAATTAGGAGGTCTGCCGCTTGCTCTCGAGAGCTCGCTCCTATTCAGATTCAGCGTTATAAAGAAGTGGTTAGCGTTTGTTGCTAGTACTCGCAGGCCACACGCACATAGCGGGCCGGGCGCCATGAAGATGCAGGTTTTTTGGTTTTTTGTTTTTTTGTGCATTTTGCAACAGAGAATTTTTTTTTAAGCATCAGTACAGACACAAGCGCTCATATACACGCGCATACACTCATTCCTATGAACGCACACACGCACACCCTATCCCTATGAGCACCTCTGAGAGACTGAACGTAAGATATCATCTTGAGATTTACTGAAGTCACCATAGCGCCGTCGTCACGACGGAAACGCCTCCTCCCACTAAAAGCCAAGATCACGGAAATCCTGAAATAAATCCAGGAATAATGCAAAGATCGTGATTTGAACCTCAATACGTGATACCACTGTCCACCTAACCAACTCAACCACAGGTTGATTCGCATTTTGCAACAAAGAAATGAAAGGAAGAGAAAGCATGCATGCTTTAAGCCTAGCTACCTCTCATTGTCGATCGCTGCCAATTGGGCAAAGCCACTACAAGTGTATCTTCATTCTTGAGTCGGTGTCCATCTGTTTCTTGCATTGAGTCCAATCCATGTCCATGTGTCTGAATTAAGCTTCATCCGGCCGCATGCAGATGCAGTGGAGTGGACCATCACTGCATAGCATAGAAACTTACAAGGAAGATGGAAACAAGTAGTACTAGCAAAGAAACTTTCTTCGGTTTGTTTATCATCCTGAAATACATGCATGCATGCATGCATGAGTAGGAACAACTCTAGCAGAGCGCCATACTATTGGCAGCCTCCATATTCATATTCAGTGTGGAAGTAGCCTAGCCGCTCCCATTTTTTACTCCCTCCATTCAAATATATAGGGAATAAAAAATATGTTTTTTGATGTCACATTGGACCACATGTTAGAGCAATAATATATGACATGCATGTTACACAAAGCATACCGTCAAATTGCTATGTGAAAGGAGCTTCTAATGATATAATTTTTTATATTATAGATCTCATATATTAATATATTTTTATCAATGGTTAAAGGCAACCTCAAAAAACATATTAGGCCCTATATATTTGGATGGAGCAGGTAGATTTGTCTAAAGTACAACATTTTTCAAGTTTGACCATTGCAAAAAAAATCTATATTCGGGATAGAGTTGTGACTTTTTTTCAACCATTTTCTTCCTTCCCCTCGGCGGCTAGGGCCAACTCTTCCCTCCAAACTTCTCCGTTGAGCCCATGGGTTCACCTCCCCTCTGTCTGCCACTCCGACGACCTGTGGTGGGGATGGGAATCTCAATGCCTTCGCTCCGGCTAATAGTTTAGGTTAGGGTTTTTAGTTTTCTTCCAAGCTTCGATCCTCCTCGAGTCCGTCCATCTAGACATAGTCAACGGGGCTTCGGCGTAGAATCATGTCGTCTCCTTGGGGGTGGAAAGGTACGGTTTCTCGTCATGCATGCAAGACGGAGAGATATGATGGCGGTTGTTTCAGATCTATTCAAGGGTTCAACAACGACGACTGCGACTCTAGGGCGTTGGTCCTTAGGGGCATGTGCACGAGACTTCTTGGTTGTCATCGATAAGATCAAGCCAACTCCGGTAGGGGAGCGGCTACTGCGGCGCGTCGGCGGCTTGTTCTGATGGCGGTAGTGATCATAATGCTCATTATGATTGAGGTGCTTTTCTTTCCCGCAAGGGTGGATTTTATTTCCTTAAAATAGAGCATCAAGGAGATACAAACAGAATAAGCATACGGTGCTACATAGCTAAAATACATACAAGCAACAACAATAGCACGCATACACATAAAAATCACACCAAAATCAAACAAGATAAAAAATATGCCCTGGTGGAGTAAAAAGAACTTCAAAGGTGATCAAAACAATGAGAAAAAAAATCTATAGCGGGAACCATATGCTCACCGACCATCTCTTTGCAGATGGAATACAACTAGAATGATTGGGAACGATGCTAAGGCGCCGCCATTGCCGGAACCAACCACTAATGGGTAGATAACAAGTCTTCCCGCGTGAAGAACAAGTCCGAGCAAATTCGAACAGTGCCTTGAACGTTATCGCCCTGCTGGTCGCTTAGCTGGTTCATCCCATTTCCATTTAATTACATCCATCACCCACACCGGCCGGTCGGCCACACCACAGTTGAAGTTGAAGAAGACTCGAGTTTGTATTACAAATTTTCCTTTACACTAATTGGGGAACATATACATACACATACATACATACATATACATATACATACAGTATATAGAGCAGCTGGTACGTACGACACAGTCTCCGATGCACCCACCCCGGCCGATCGACGGGCCGTCTGCGCGCGTGCATGCATGAATGCATGCGTGTCTGCTGTCTTGTCTGCTGGTGGTACGTAGGGAGGAGTACAACCATACACATTCGATCTGATCTAGGATCTGATCTCATCTGCTACACGAGACGAGACGTGAAGTGAAGTGAAGGTGAAAAAAGGATCATCGTCCGGTGGGTTTAGCGATCTGGGAGAAGATGACGGAGTTGGCGATGTCCTCCTCGTCCATGTCCTCGCTGATGAGCGAGAGCGCCGCCGCGTTGGCCGCCAGGCTCTCCTCCATGGACGGCGGTGTGATGGTGAAGCTGCTGCTGTAGTCGTCCACCTCGGGCGGCTTCCCGCCGTTCTCGAAGGTGTCCTGCTGCTGCAGCGCGAACTCGAGGTTCCACAGCACGTCGCCCATGGACGGCCCGGTCCACGCCCCTGGTCCGCCAGGCACTTCTCCGCCGTCTCGGCGAACTTCTTGAGGCAGTCGGGCGCGATCTTCCCCTCCAGCACCGGGTCGATGATCTCCTCCAGTGTGCCCTTCCGCTGGCAGCTCAGCGCGTGGTCCGCCAGGCTCACCTGCTCCCGCGGCAGGCTAGGGTTCAGCGCCGGCCGCCCGCACAGCACCTCGAACAGCACCACGCCGAACGAGTAGACGTCCGACTTCTCCGTCAGCTTCTGCCGCCGGAAGTACTCCGGGTCCAGGTACCCGAAGCTGCCCTTCACCATGGTGCTCACGTGCGTCTGGTTCTGCACCGTCGGCCCCGTCTTGGAGAGCCCGAAGTCGGACACCTTGGCCACCCACTTGTCGTCGACGAGGATGTTGGTGGTCTTGACGTCGCGGTGGATGATGGTGTACTTGGCGCCCGTGTGCAGGTAGTGGAGCCCCCGGGCGGCGCCGATGACGATCTCCAGCCGCTGCCTCCACGGCAGCGGCGGCTTGCCGCTCTTGTACAGGTGCTCCCGCAGCGTGCCGTGCGCCATGTAGTCGTACACCAGGATCATCTCGCCGTTGTCCTCGCAGCACCCGATGAGGGACACCAGGTGCTTGTGCCGCAGCTTGGACAGCATCTCGATCTCCGTCTGGAACTCCAGCACCCCCTGCTCCGACGACGGGTTGCTCCGCTTGATGGCCACCTTGGTGTCCCCGTCCACCACCCCCCGGTACACCTTGCCGAACCCGCCCACGCCGATCACCAGCGACTCGTCGAACCCCTTGGTCGCCGACTTTATCTCCTGGAACGAGAAGTGCCGGCACATGGCCGTGATGTTGGGGTTCAGCGTCGCCGCGCTCCTGCCGCCCGACGACTTGCTCACGCTCGTCTGCGAGTTGCCGCCGTACACCGGCAGCCACCCGGAGGAGGAGTGCGACGGGCTGCTGCTCAGCTCCCTCCTCCTCTTGCTCTGGTACGCCACGAAGCACACGGCCGCCACCAGCCCGAACGCCGCCGCGCCGCCCGCCGCCCCGCCGATGAGCGCCCCGACGTTGCTCGGCCTCTCCCTGAACTGCCCGTCCACGGCCCCCAGCTCGGCCTCCGCCAGCATCTTGGAGATGTCGGGGTTTGGGCCGGCCAGGTTGCCGGAGGCGTCGCTCACCTTAAAGACCTCCAGGCCGTTGAGGAAAGCGTTGACGAACTGTGGATTGGTGGCGGTGTCTGGGCTGCAGCGCGAGCCAGAGGATGGTGTCGTCGCCTGCCGGAGCGGCGGGCATGAACACGGCGTGGTCGCCGAAGACCGGCACGCCTTTGCCGGGCGCGCCGGGATTAGCAGGGTTCTTCTCCTTGGCCCAGGCGATGATGTCAGCGCTGCCGGTGGTGGTGGCCGTCTTGTTGTTGACGAGGATGGCGAAGACGACCTGGTTGATCTTGTCTTCCATGAGCGAGCAGAAGTGGAGGCGGAGGAGGTAGGTGAAGTTGCCGTCCACCTCGAACACCCAGGTGAGGTTGTTGTTCCTGTTCATCTTGGGGTCGCGCCCCATGTGGCGGAACGAGTCGTAGATGCTGACGGGCGCGGCGTACTCGTCGGCGGGGGTCGGGTACTTGATCGGGATCGTGTCGTTGGCCTCGAAGGTGACGCCCGTGGCGGCGCCGTAGACGTAGGGCGTGTCGGAGAACCACTCGCGGGACAGCCCGGAGTCGTTGGCGGGCGGGATGTAGGAGCCGCCGACGCTGAGCCGGTACATGGTCTGCAGGTTGCCGGCGCTGGCGTCGAGGGACTGGTCGTCGAGGCCGACCAGCGTGGCCGGGTCGCCGAAGAAGCTGGGCATGGAGATGATCTCGATGCCGTTGACGAAGGCGTAGGAGGCGTTGTTCATGGCGGTGGGCGTGAATTTGAGGGAGAGCGAGCCGGTGGTGGAGGGAGGGAGGGAGAACTCCCGGACGATGTAGGCCTGGGTGAGGGCCTTGGCGGTGATGTAGACGCTGAAGTTGCGGAGCAGCGTCACGCCGGTGGAGGTGGTGACGGAGAAGAAGAAGTGGTCGGCAGGGGATGCCGTGGTAGGCCGCCGGGTAGAAGTGGAGGCGCACCCAGTGGCGGTCCGCGTCGGCCACAGGGGAAGGTGTAGGCGGTCTCCTTGGGGAAGACCCGCGCCGTCATGTAGGGCACAGGGAGGGGAGCGACGGGTCCGGCACGTCGGCGGTGCCGCATGACGGAGGACTTGCCCCCGTCGAGGAGCCACTTGCTGTCCTTGTCGGTGGTCCACTTCCTGCCGTCCTCGTCCTGCCCGTCCTTGTCCGACCCGCAGTGAACCAGAATGGAGTCCGTTGGCTTGTATATGTCTGCGCCGACCACCGTCGTCAAGAGGAGGAGGGCGAGAAGAACGCCTCGGGCTCGGGCTCGGGCTCGGCCTCGGGCGGCCGCCATGACGGACGTACGACGTACCGGGCAATCACGGCGATGCGATGTAGGTTTTTTGATTGAGGTGGCAACTTCCGTTTAAATTGAATGGATGGAAGGAAGGATGTTGAGGAGGGAGAAGAACAGAGGAGGGCCTCCCTCTCCTCCTGCTCCTGCTCCTGGAGTTCCTTCCTTCCAGGGAAGGGAAAAGCGAAAGAGAAAGAGAAAGCTAGGGAAAGGCCGGAGGGAGGGATGGAGCTTCACCAACGACGGGCGTTGAGGACGGAGGGACATGCATGAGGCAGGCAGGCAGGCAGGCAGGCAGCGCAGGAGCGTCTTGGCGCCAACGGCTGCATGCCATGTGTGGTTTCACTTAATTTGGCCATGCATCCTCTCTGGCTCACCGCATGCTTAGGAGTTAGGACAGGAGAGGATCCATCCCTCTTTTAATTTAGACCATGCCATATTGCCATGCCATGCAACACAAGACAAGAGAGGAGAGGACCCTTTTCAATGGAGTGGCAAGTCACTTGAAGCAACTCCAACAGCTTTCGTATCCCTGAATAAACCCAACTATTGTTTACCGCAAGTTATTAAGATAAAAATAAACCCAACTTCTTCTTACCGGCAAGATACTTCTTTCCATATAATTTGGCAGGCTGGAACCGGTGATCGAACCGGTGAGGCTCCCGGTTCAGGTTTCAGACAGCCCGTTCATGGGTTCGATGTTTGATTGAATTTTTAAGCCATAAAATAGCATATACTATATTTTCTTTCCTACTTATAAAGGCTGAAATTGATGGTGAGTTCACATGTCAGACCACACAAATAAATAAATACACTATGTACCCACATGTGAGACTGTAAATTAACAAATGTTATTTTTACTAGGTGTGAGATCTTTCCCAAATATTCAAATACCCCACTGCTACCCTAATGTAAGAATAACACTCTTGTAAACACCCAAATTATAAATGCAAGTATGCCACTTCAATTCAAAATCATGGTCTTGATTTTAGTTTCTCCGCCCAACCAATTTCTTCGGTTCCATGTCATAGCAGAAAAGGGCTAACAAATTGCAATTCAATGCAGCGATAGATGTTGTCCTCCTACCTAATCCTATGTTTCAAATTCAAAATGGTATTTCACTATAAATCTAAATCTTGCAAAAGACCTACTAAGGCCGCTCAAGACCCTTTAGCGACTACAACATGATCTTCTATTATATCCACACTCTCTTTTTAATCGTGAACCATGCACCAGCTGCAAGACACCATCATCTTTTGATGACCTCCTAAACCAGTGGTAATTCCTCTCTTTTTTATGGTTTCATAGCAACGCACAGGCAGTGTACTAGTAGTAGTAGTAGTAGCAAATCAATTTTAGGATCTTATTAGTGCATGGTACAATTAGCAGCAGCAACCCCAATCTCATTCTCCAACCTATAATTATCTAGATAGATCTAGCACATGCACATCTACACGGGTCAAGATCTACTCTAGATATCCCCTCTCCTCTTCAACCTCTTCGTTGACGCTCTGGCAGGCATCCTGGATAAAGCTAGGACGGCTGGCCACATATCAGGAGTTGGCCATCTGATCCAGGGGGTGGGGTCACCCACCTCCAATATGCGGATGACACCATGATTATGGTGGAAGGGCCGGACCTTGACACAGTGAATCTTAAATTCCTGCTCCTTTGTTTTGAGGCTATGTCGGAACTAAAGATCAACTCTGATAAGAGCGAGGTCGTCATTATAGGTTTCCCGGCAGAAGAGCAGCAACGGATTGCGGACAACTTAAACTGCAAACTGTCACCATTTCCGATCACTTACTTGGGAATGCCGATGGCCGACTTGAAGATTCTAATGAGTGCCTTTGATCCATTGGTACAACGGGTGGCGACGCGGGCCGAGCCCTCGCGTGGACGGTTTACGTCCAAGGGGAGTAAATCGATCCTTATTTCTGCTAACCTTGCGAGTCTCCCCATGTTCTTGATAGGGATGTATATCCTACGAGAGGGTGTTCATGGATCCTTCGATAAGGAGCTCGCGAGGTTCCTGGCAGGCCGCTGACGGCCGGCAGAAGTATCACATGGTCAAGTGGGCTGATATTTGCAGGCCCAAGGACCAGGGTGGGCTAGGCATCATGGCTTCCCATCGCATGAACGTTGCATTTATGCTGAGATGGGTATGGCGGATCATGCACGGCGAGGGAGGACTGTGGCTACGGCTAATTCAAGCAAAATATCTGAGAGGTGAACCCCTCCTGGCGTGCTCCCAGACGGGAGGTTCCCAGTTTTGGCGTTCCATCCAAAAGATAAAGGAGGAGATTCGCCTTGGGATCTCCTTTACTATAGGTAATGGGGACGGGACTCAATTCTGGTTAGACCCATGGATGAGTACCGAGACCCTTAGGGTGGGATTCCCTGCCCTTTTCTCTATATGCACGGACCAGTCTATCCTAGTGTCTGTGGCGTCCCGATCGGGACAGTGGGATATCCGGTTCCGCCGGACGTTTGGGCAGGCAGAACATGCCGAATGGACTAGATTGTTGGCGTCCCTGCCGCCCGTGTTGCCGGACTATCCGGACACGGTAATGTGGCGGCTTTCACCTTCGGGTGAGTTCTCTATCAAATCTACATACAAGGCCCTAGGACGCCTCCCCGTGATCCCTTGGCTAACTAACTTGTGGAAGGCCCCCTTGCCACTGAAGATAAAGATCTTCGTTTTGCAGAGAGAGCCTTGGCTCAGTGGTTGGGTATGCGGTTGTGCAGCCCAACGACCCGAGTTCAATTCCTGGAATTGACAGGTGATGCACAGGGGTTTTCCCCCGTTTATTAAGGATCAAGCTTGGTGTGTGGTGGAACCACTCATCAAGAAATATCTTGATACTCATTTAAAAAATTCTGAGAACCATGTTTATCTTGGTACTCATACTAAAATGGCCGTATGCATCCTTAGTTGGTGCAGAGGCCGGGAAGTGAAAATCTCCCCATTTTAAAGACGTGCTCAGACGCAGTAGACCCGGACACAACCTATAGGCCCACTCCCGCTCCCCCCGCGTCGTCCCCGATCGGGCGACTCGGGCGGGATCTGAAACCCCTAAGCCCGGGGGTCCCCATCCTTCCTCCTCGCCGTCAAGGACGCCACGGCTATAGCCTGGCCGACGTGGCTGTGGCGGGGTCTTCCCTCTGCTCAATGCGTTGTGGGGCGATGAGTTCTCACAGCGTGGGTGGTAACGATCTGGGTTTGAAGGCGCTGGCGGGCTGCCGGCGGCGGCTGCCTCGCCAAGGGCGGCGATGGTGTGGCGGCGCGGTGACCAGCCGCCCCGCAGCGTGGCGGTGTTGGCTACGGCAGCCGGTCTCTATGATAGACCATCGACCTCGGATCGGGCGTGGCGGCATGGAGAGGCCTGGTGGTTGGGTCGGCATCATGCGGGTTGTGCCCTCCGGAAGATCTGATCTGGCCGGTGCGCTCGCTCAATGTGCGGCTCAGATCGGCGATCCGTGCCTGTACAATACGTGATGGAGGTTCTTCGAGCGGATCCGGGTGAAAACCTTGTGCTCGGCTTGATGCCAAGACCGGCGGTGATGGCACCTTTGTGTCATTACCTTCTTGAAGGCATCGCCGGAGAAGCTCTAGACCTCTATCCGCTACCTCCTGGGAAACCCTAGATCGGTTGATCGAATGACGGCGCGTTGGTGTCGCTTCCTCCTTGGGGCATCATTCTTGGAGGCGACACGGGATCGAGGGACCCGGTGGGCGCCTTTTTTGGTGGAGCGGTGCTTCATCCTTCACATTGATGACGGCGGATCTCGGCGGCGTGGTGCGATGGAGACTTCGACACCTTGCGCGCGTGATGATGGACTGTGCCAGTGGAGGTAGTTATGCGGCGTCAAGGTGGCGTCGATGGCGGAGTGGCCTCACAAGGTAGAAGCCTCAATATCTGCTCACGAAGACGGACACATGGAAGATGGCGGCGATGACACATGTGAGTGCGCTGTATCGGACGGTTTATGCCCCAGGGCCGATATGTGGCTCCGGCTGGGGCTTCGCTTTTGATGATAGGCTTAGGTGAGTAGTCCGGGTATTTGGCCGGGTAGCACCCCTTCATCATATGGATAGGAGTAGTGGCATATGTTGCCAAGATGGCGGATTCAGGCATATTGTTGTAATACTTTGTAAGGTCCTCGAGAATAATCAATAAAGTGGCCGTATGCATCTCCCAGATGCAGAGGCCGGGGGTCATCCTCCTTTTCTAAAAAAAAGCTCCTTAGGAATCGCCTCCCTTCGGGGACCGAGGTGCTCAAGCGACAGGGCCCGGGCGATGGACTTTATCCTCTATGCACGGTCCCGGAGACTGTGGCTCATATCATATTCTCGTGCATGGCGGCTAGGGTCCTTTGGCAGTTTGTCCATGAGGCACTAGGGCCCCACCGGGAGGCCCTGGATCTCGTAGACTTCCTCCAGGACAGAGCTACCATGCCAGGACGGCACCGCCGCATATTCTGGCTGATCTTTGCTGCCATGTCATAGACTCTTTGGACGACTAGAAATAAAATGGTGACTGAGAAGGTGTTTCCGAGGCAGGCGTCTGACTCTTTGTTCAAATTCCTTGCATTTCTGCAGCAATGGCACCGCCACTAGGCAAAGACGACCGGGCGAATGAGCATCTAGGCTCCATGTCGGATGCTTGCCATGGCGCTGCACGCCGGCTTACGGCCATCTTAGTTTCGCTTATTATCGACCGCCGCCACTTGGTGGCCTTGTTTTTCTTTTCTCTTATGTTTTTCTTTGGGCATTATTGTGCTGCTGCCCCAGCCGTCGTCTTTTTGGATTATCTGGATGTTTGCTTTATCTATAAAGCGGGGCAAAAGCCTATTTCGAGAGTCTTTATAATCATGAACCATGCAACAGCCAAGAAGAGAACATCATCTTTTGATGACCTCCTAAACTAGTGGTAATTCCTCAGTGCAAAGCAACCCTCATCTCATTCTCCAACCTCTAATTATCTAGATAGGTCTAGCATGCACATCTACACGGGTCAAGACTCAAGATCTACTCTAGATAACATGGTGAAACATATATATCGGATCCTGCTTATGCGTCCCTAGTCGGTGCCGTGTGGAGAATCAATGAGTAAAGAGATCTCAATCGGTAGTAACAGCAGCTCTCGCACCTTGAAGTCTTGGAGTCCACGGACCTGCTCTGAACTCACCGGAAATTGAGGGATTCAAGAGAGAGAGAGAGAGGACACAGTGGTTGCCGTGGAGAGCCAGCCCTTGTTGGACACTGCCATCCTTTGCTTTGGAGATGGTGGGGAGTGGGGCGCAACCGGCGCATGGTGGTGGTGGCGGAAAAGGAACTGAGGCGGGCTGATTCGAGGAATGGAAGGGATTAGGAGATTCGCTCGTGCCCTCATTTTTGAACAAGAAAATACAATCATTGGATTTTTAATTTTTTTTTTGTGAAATCAGCAACGAACTGTACGGTTCTTTCAAAACCAACCGGTTTACCGGTTTTCAACAAAACCGACCGTCTTTTTAGCTTGATAGAATAAATGGTCCATGAGCTTAACCAACCGCCAAGAGTCACCGGTTCCGATATTTTTCCGGTCCGCCGCCTGCCTAGTCCCACGCTTGAAAACCTGTGGTGTGCTTACGTAGAGTTCACCGAAACTCACAGCTTGACTGGCTCGTTCCGCTTGTGGCCTATTGCTCACTTTGTTTTAGAGTGCATGTCACGGGGAGTTACGCCATGCTTGCGATTTCGATCAATTGGGGTTCGTTTTACAAACCCCGTTTTGGTTGTTGGGGTGATTTACACGTATGAGGAACCCTAGGTGTGCTTAGAGCATCTCCAACATCTTCCCTGTTCTCCAAAAACATCACGCGCAAGGGATGTTGACACAGAAACGCCCCCCAACAGTTTTCATAAACCCAGTAGGATCTCACCCCAGAAACACTCTATCTTCCCTTGGAGCACAATTGACGTTGGCAGGAGAGCACCACCTGAGACTTCAAGCCCAGTTGTGGCACTGCCATCACGGCACCTGGTCGGTTACGATCGATGTCACCCATCGCAAGCACGGTGCACCGCAAAGGCAGGTCTTGCCGACCGAGCGCCAATAAACTGTCGTGAGCCACCACGCTTTCCTTTGTTACTCGCTCGACTGCGTCTTTGTGTGGCGGCGGCCACTCACTCACCACACCGCACACTCGCCGCCCACCGCCACCAGATCAAAGAGCAGTTGCACGCCAACCTCCCCGCCACGTTGTCTGGGGTCCATGCCCCATCGTCGCTGTCGGGTCACACACCACCAATGTTTTCCGTGCAATAGAGAGAGGGTGAGAGAGAGGGAGGGGAGAGAGAGAGAGAGAGAGTAGTCAGTTACAGGTAGGGCCCTTATCTCAGGAAAAAGTATAGGGAGAGTTTTGGGTGATCTAGTATAGGAGTGCAAATGATCACGGTGGGACATTTGCTCTTGGAGAGCTCTAAGAACTTGGTGCCATGGAGGGCCTGGTGGTTGGGTCGGCATCATGCGGGTTGTGCCCTCCGGAAAGATCTGATGCGGCGGTGCGGCCTGCTCAATGTCTGTTGGCTCGTGATCGGCGTGCACACAATACGTGATGGAGGTTCTTGGCGGATCCGGGTGAAAACCTTGTGCTCGGCTTGATGCCAAGACCGGCGGTGATGGCACCCTTGTGTCATTACCTTCTTGAAGGCATCGCGCCGTGGAGAAGCTCTAGACCTCTATCCGCTACCTCCGGGAAACCCTAGATCGATTGATCGAATGAGCGGTAGCTGTTGGTGTCGTTTCCTCCTTGGGGCATCATTCTTGGAGGCGTACATGGGATCGAGGACCAGGTAGGCGTCTTTTTGGTGGAAGCGGTGCTTCATCCTTCACATTGATGATGGCGGATCTCGGCGGGCGTGGTGCGATGGAGACTTCGGCGCCCGATCTTGTGATGATGGACTTCCGCGGTGGAGGTAGTTAATGCAGCGTCAAGGTGGGCGTCGATGGCGGAGTGGCGACAAGGTAGAAGCCTCAATATCTGCTCAAGAGCGGACCTGTGGAAGATGGTGGCGATGACACATGTGAGTGCGTCGGACCAGTTTATGCCCCGAGCCCGATGTGGCTCGGCTGGGGCTTCGGCTGATGATAGGCTTAGGTGAGTAGTCCGGGTATTTAGCCCAGGTAGCACCCCTTCATCCATATGGATAGGAGTAGTGGCATATGTTGCCAAGATGGCGATTCAGGCATATTGTTGTAATACTTTGTAAGGTCCTCGAGAATAATCAATAAAGTGGCCGTATGCATCTCCCGGATCACGGAGGCCGGAAATCATCCTCCTTTTCTAAAAAAAGCTCCTTAGGAATGCGCCTCCCCTTGAGGGACCGAGGTGCTCAGCGGCGGGGCCGGGCGATGGACTTTATCCTCTATGCACGGTCCCGGAGGCCATGGGCTCATATCATATTCTACGTGCATGGCGGCTAGGGTCCTTTGGCAGTTTGTCCATGAGGCACTAGGGGCCCCACGGGAGGCCACAGATCTCGTAGACTTCCTCGGGATGAGCTACCATGCGAGGCGGCACCACCGCATATTCACAGCTGATCTTTGCTGCCATGTCATAGACTCTTTGGGCGACTAGAAATAAAATGGTGGTGAGAGAAGGTGTTTAGGCAGGCGTCGACTCTTTGTTCAAATTCCTTGCATTTACGCAGCAATGGCACCAGCTTACTAGGCAAAGACGACCAGCATCTAGGCTCCATGCTGGATGCGCTCGTGGCGTCGGCACGTCGGCTTTCGTCATCTTAGTTTCGCCCATCGACCGCCACTTGGTGGCCTTGTTTTTCTTTTCTCTTATGTTTTTCTTTGGGCATTATTGTGCTGCTGCCCCAGCCGTCGTCTTTTTGGATTATCTGGATGTTTGCTTTATCTATAAAGCGGGGCAAAAGCCTATTTCGAGAGTCTTTATAATCATGAACCATGCAACAGCCGCAAGAGAACATCATCTTTTTGATGACCTCCTAAACTAGTGGTAATTCCTCAATTAGCAGCAACCCTCATCTCATTCTCCAACCTCTAATTATCTAGATAGGTCTAGCACATGCACATCTACACGGGTCAAGACTCAAGATCTACTCTAGATAACATGGTGAAACATATATATATCGGATCCTGTTTGCGTCCCTAGTCGGTGCCGTGGAGAATCAATGAGTAAAAGAGATCTCAATCGGTAGTAACAGCAGCTCTCGTACCTTGAAGTCTTGGAGTCCCTGGACCTGCTCTGAACTCACTGGAAATTGGGGATTCAAGCTCAGAGAGAGAGAGAGAGGACCTGTGGTTGCCGTAGAGACGCGCCGCCGCTGGACCTGCCATCCTTTGCTGGAATGGTGGGGGAGTGGGCGCAACCGCGCATGGTGGTGGTGGCGGCGGAAAAGGAACTGGGGCGGGGCTGATTCGGGGGAATGGAAGGGATTCAGAGATTCGCTCGTGCCCCTCATTTTTGCACAAGAAAATACAATCATTGGATTTTTAATTTTTTTTTTGTGAAATCAGCAACGAACTGTCCGGTTCTTTCAAAACCATCCGGTTTACCGGTTTTCAACAAAACCGACCGTCTTTTTAGCTTGATAGCATAAATGGTCCGCAGAGCTTAACCAACCGCCAAGGTCACCGGTTCCGATATTTTTCCGGTCCGGCCGCCCGTCTAGTCCCACGCTTGGAAAACTCAGGGTGTGCTTACGTAGAGTTCACCGAAACTCACAGTTTGACTGGTCGGATCCGTTTCGTGGCCTATTGCTCACTGTTTTAGAGTGCACGTACGGGGAGTTCGCCATGCTTGCAGTTTCGATCAATTGGGGTTCGTTTTCTGAAACCCCGTTTTTGGTTGTTGGGGTGATTTACACGTATGAGGAACCCTAGGTGTGCTTAGAGCATCTCCAACATCTTCCCTGTTCTCCAAAAACATCACGCGCAAGGGATGTTGACACAGAAACGCCCCCCAACAGTTTTCATAAACCCAGTATGAGCTCACCCCAGAAACACTCTATCTTCCCTTGGAGCACAATTGACGTTGGCAGGAGAGCACCACCTGAGACTTCAAGCCCAGTTGTGGCACTGCCATCACGGCCTGGCTGCCGACGATCGATGTCACCCATCTGTGCCACCGGTGCGCCGCGCAGGGCTGCTGACCGAGCCATCCAAACTGTCGTGAGCCACCACGCTTTCCTTTGTTACCTGCTCTGACCGTGCTGTGTGGCAGCGCTCGCTCACTCACCACCACACTGCACACTCGCCTGCCCACCGCCGCCTGCATCAAAGACAGTTGCACCGCCAACCTCCCGCTACGTTGTACCGGGTCCATGCCCCATCGTGCTGTCGGTCACCCACCACCAATGTGTTCCGTGCAAGAGAGAGAGGGGGAGAGAGAGGGAGGGGAGAGAGAGAGAGAGTAGTCAGTTACAGGTAGGGCCCTTATCTCAGGAAAAAGTATAGGGAGAGTTTTGGGTGATCTAGTATAGGAGTGCAAATGATCACGGTGGGACATTTGCTCTTGGAGAGCTCTAAGAACTTGGTGCCAAAATTACTAAATGAGAGATAAGATCACCGATGGATCCGGTTTGTCAGTCTCGTAGTATTTACTATTGCTAATCATTTTCAATAATAATTAATTGTGAAATGACTATCGATTGCATCTGTAATGAATGAATGAATCATCAATTGCCATGCCATTTTTAATAATTGTCGATAACTTGAATTTCCTGCCAAAACGCGGTTTCTTATTTTCTTTTATGGTTACTACTTATGCTCTTCTTTTGCAGTTTCCTTGGTGATATGCATCATTTTCAATTAGAGAGAATGCTTCATGTTAGCCAGAATCCTTGCATGATCCGTCTGATTGAGTGATTGCAAACAGGATAATGTGTGATGTTGCTTGGAATAATAATTCTCTCCAAACCAATGATTTCATATTAATATTACCATTTTTTCTCATATATGTGCGCTAGCTTAGTGATGCATACAGTGATTTCGAATTATGCTAGATGTGTACTGCGTGTAGAGGTTACTTTCTACAACCACCTTTCTTACATAAAAATGCAACAACTTTAAAGTTATTTTATTAGCTTCAGCAGTTGTAGCAACTAAAAGCGCCCCCTCTCCCCTCCGTTTCTAAATATAAGTCATTTTTACAGGTTTCAATACAAACTACATACGGATGTATATAGACATATTTTAGAGTGTAAAATTCACTCATTTTGCTCCATATGTAGTCTATATTGGAATTTTCAAAAGACTTGTATTTGGAACAGAGGGAGTATTTATTATGGTTTCCTTTTCGGGATAGTGATTCTACTCCATAGTCTAGATGTCTAAAGAATTGTAGTTTTTGAGATGCTCTTCTCATATTTAGGTTGTAATTTGGTATCCATCTGAACCTAATGCTCCCCTTGCTTTTGATGCCACAATTAGAACTGCCACAATTGTTCATTATGTAAATTAATCAAATGAGATGACCATAATTTCCCATTCGATAGGTACATGATGCTGCAAAACTCTAGCTAAAGCATAAGGGTTGGCAGGCAACAAAGTTTCCTTACCTCAGTCTCCAATCGCTCTTATCATAGCAGTACCAAAATCTGTCGGTGTACTTTGACTTTGAATTATAGATTATACAGTTGTTCAAATACCAAATCTGGCACTTTGACTTCAAATTATAGATTCCACAGCTCATAATCTTTTCTCGCCATGTTTTTAATGTTTTCTTTCTCCGACTTGTGTCATGTTTCTAATGTTTTCTTTCTCTGCTCTTCTATAATGGTACTCCAAATATAGAATGAGGATTTGTAGATCTCCTACAAGTTGACTTAGATGAAGATATTTGACGACAATTTGATCTTGCTCTTCTATAACGGTACTCCAAATATGTTGTATTCCATGCAATAAAATGAGGCAATATTGAACAATTATTCAAATTTTCACCTCTATTGCTTATTTTATTAAAATATTTTTATTAAACTTTCATCAGGATAGACGGGCGCAGCAACGCGCGCCTTCATGTGCTAGTATATATTATTTGCAATCTTGCTTGCATTCATCGAGTGTAGCATGGCAGACATTGGTGAGATCGCAGCAATAGCACAAGTGGTGATAATAGCAGGGGTCAACCGTCTTTTTATGGACGCACAACCCGTATGGTAAGCTGATCTTCTCCTTCTCCTTACCACCATTATCCGCCTCCATGATCATTCCTTCACCTATGCATATATGAATGCAAAACACACGAAACACATTAGATTATCGGAAGGCATAGGAGAAAAGGAAGACAGATTAGATTATTGGAAGGCATACGATCGAGAAATGACCGTACCAATTAAGGAAGGAATGCAGCTTACATTGTGTGGTAGTATCCCAGGCAAGGCATACGACAAGAAGGATAACAACAGACAAGAGCACTGACGAACGCATGGCTTATCAACAGGAAGGAAGGAAGGAGATTTACAACAGCAAAAACTACAAGATTATTCCCCCATCCACCCATAATCCTTGCTCTATATATAGACAAAGAGCAATAAGGAGGGAGAGAGTATTCCCTTGCAAAAAGATCAAGCATTCATTGATAATCACCACCAGACTGGATATGCATAATCATTAATATCCTTCTATACTTAGTTACTCCCTCCATCCACGAATAAATGTTCATGCCGCTTTTGTCTCAAGTCAAGTTTTTTAAAACTTTGACTAACTTTATAGGGAAGAGTAGCATCATGTATGACACTAAATTAGTATCACTAGATTCGTTTTGAAATGTAAGTTCGTAATGTGCCAATCTAATGTCATATATGCTACTATTCTTTTCCATAAAATTGGTCAAAAGTTTAAAACTTTGGCTTAGGATGAAATATAGAAGTACACTTATTCGCGGACGGAGGGAGTATTCTCGTGCTAATATTCTTTTGGAAAAAAGATCCAAAATACGCTGGCAAAACATGAATGCGGGCTGTCGAGTTATTATTAATTTGTTGAGTCAAAAAAAGTTATTATTAATTACTTTCCCGCAAAAAAAGAGTTGTTATCAATTACCATGCAAAATTTTTATTAATAATTAGGTGGATAATCACCTACTATTTCTTACACATCTTTCCAAATTGTATGTAGTACTATTATTCAAGTTATCTCTATTCCCAAATGGGAGTTGATAGTCTCGCTTCACTCCCATCAAGTCGTAGGCAAACACTATATTAGGTCCGTGAGCGTCTTCAAACGATCTTTCGCTCAAGTACAACCAATTTGGACTAGCTCATTTAACGCGTGCATTAACTCAATCAAATCGGCACTTTCTCAAAATAATACCATACATTAACTCATTCAAAACAAATCTTCAGAAAATCTTAACTAAATCCAAAATTTCATTACCTTCCGCTACTCATACCTAAATCAAATCAAATCTTACCAAAACATCAATTATATTAACTCAATCAAATCGGCACTTTACTAAAATAACATCATGCATTAACTCATTCAAATCAATTTTTTAGAAAATCTCAATTAAGTCCAAAATTTCCTTGCCTTCCAATACTCAGGGCTAAATCAAATCAAATCTTACCAAAACATCAACTATAATCAAAGTTGGTTGGCCCATTCGACATGTGTGGGCATTTATTTATTTATTTATTTATTCTGTGTCTCGTTCTTTTCTGTGACCAACCTATTTTTTGTGCTTGGCATCTTCACTATTAAAGGAGTCTGCGATTGTGATCACACGTTGCTACGTCGTTCGTTGGTTCATTCCTACATCCCCATACGCCTGCCCGTAAGAAAATCATCGTTGAATCTATCGTGGTCTCGTAAGGAAGTTTCTCCTAGAAAATTAAAATCTGGTTTTGAATGCATGACATGACACGCTGCCTAAAAGGAGGGCCGCCTCCCCCACTAGACTTTATGGTTCCTCTTCCATGTTGTATGTAGCTTGGGATGTACTTTCTTGTTTGCTTTTGTTATTGGTACTGGTTTTTTTGCGAGTAATTATTGGTACTGGTTATGAAGGGAGAGGTGGAGGGGGCGAATGAGCGGTTCTACTATGTTTTAACACTTTCTTTTGATTTTAGGTATATGGATGGATGGCAACGTTTGCTTGATATACGACTGAAGGATGTGTGTAGCCTTTTAAGGCCTTGTACAATGGGAGGTACTTAGGGGAGGTGCTTAGAGAAATAAATTAGGCTTTTCTTAAGCACCGGTGCTTATTTGTACACGATAGACGCTTAACTAAGCGTCTCTCCTATAGAAATAGGCATTGGTGCTTCAGAAAAACCCGGTTTATTTTTTTAATTAAGCATCTCTCTAAGCACCTCCCATTGTATAAGGCCTAATCAGCTCAACAATTGGATGTTCCAAACTAACATAATCGAGTAAGGCTTAGTATTCGGGACAAAGTTATTAGCGAAGGTTGGCTTAGCTAAGATGCAAAATTCAATAATATAGTATACTTTGGTCCTTGTATATGCGAGACGATTGGATTATCGTCTGCTATTAATTTCATTACAATAATGTTATTGCCATTAAAGTTTGAGTGGAATTGTTTATAGTTGATGATTTAAAGAAAAAAGAAATCTTAAATATGAAATGTTCAAGCAAGATCATATGACCTGGTTGGCTCATAAATCTGGAGTGTTAGACGAGGGGAAAAGATGATGTATAGTAAGGAGGAAGTGGGACATCAGGAGGAAATTGCTGAAGCTAGCCTAGCAAAAGAATGTTTAAGAAACGCCTCTCCTCTATGTTTAAGAAATATAACAATCGGTGTACAAACGTTTGACCCAAGGAGGGCAAAGAATGCTAGCTTCTTGTGCATGGAAGAAGATATGAAAAAAATCTACTCCCAAAATAAGACGGAGGAAGTATTAGTTTTTTTTAGAATGTACTGTATTAGTTTATTTTTTGAGGGAGGAAAACTCTTGGATGGGCCTACCACACCACTTCACTGACTGACCCAATCCAACCTAACCCAGTTAAAACTGACAACTAGAAGTCGCTCAAAAAAAAACTGACAACTAGACGAGTGTAGATAGAGCTTGCCACCGCCGGCGTGCCCCTCATGCCCCTCTCCTCGTCGTCGCTGCCGCCTCCGGCGTCCCCCTCATCCTCCTCTCCTCCTGCAAGGAAAGGAAAGGAAAGGAATCAGCTCCGCCTCTCTCTAATCGCGCATTGCGGTTCCCCCCTTCCTTCCTTACTTCCTTCTTTGGCTTCCTCGCCCGCCCGCACGCAATCTCTCTCACTCTCTCTCGATCGGATCCCTCTGCACAGGCTCTCAGGTATGGATCTCGCTTCTTTCACCAGCCCAGATCCATCCATCCATCCACTTACTCTTACTAGTTTTGTTGGTTGCTGTCAGTGTCAGCTGATTCTGAATCTTCATCTTAGATAGAGCTAGCTAGCTAAGAGAAGATAGATGGAGGAGGAGTTCATCAGCCTTGGCGACGAATCCACTCCCACTCCCAAGGATAAGGATGGCATCATACACCTCCACCTCCAGCAAAACCAAGTCCAAGCCGTCCATCTCGATATCATGAATGCACCACCACCACCACACACACACATACTCAGCCACAAGACAATGTCAACATCGATGCCAAGCCTAGTACTAGTTGTTGGATAAACAACAACTGCATTCACAGGAGGGCCAAAGGTCAATACATATACATGTGTAGGATAAAGTGCAAGAGACCCCTTATACAATGGGGATAAATCGAAAAGGGCTATACAAATCTAACACCCCCTCAAACTCATGGTGGATCAACAACACTGAGTTTGGAGAGAATAAAACATATGTTTGCGCCATGAAATCCGAGCCTTCGTGAAGAAGTCCGCCAACTCAGAACTCAGAGGGCACATAGTGAAGAGCGAGAGTCCGATCTGCATGACACGCACAAAGTGGGCATCCACACCGATGTGCTTGGTGAGCTCATGCTTCACCGGGTCATGCGCAATACTGATAGCGCCAGTACTGTCAGACAATAAGGGAGTCAAGGTAGTAGCAGACACACCAAAATCCTCAAGTAGCCACCGTAACCAAATCCTCTTGGTCTTCCAGGCAATAAGAGAGCCACCAAGAAAGACACAATAAGTAGACAACGAGCGTCGATCTGAGGGATCACTAGCCCAGGTAGCATTAGAGTAGGCCTGGAGCTCAAGAGAGCTGGAGCGGGGAAAGAAAAGGCGCTGAGAGATCGTGCCACGAAGATATCGTAGAACACGGAGGAGATGACTATAGTGGACAGAGATGGGGGCTGAAACAAACTGACTCAGAATGTGGACATGATAGGAGATGTCAGGACGCGTAACAGCAAGATAGACAAGGCTGCCAACAAGGTGACGATAGCGAGAGGGATTGGGGAGAGTGTCACCATCGAGGCATCGGTTGAACGTTGAACTCCATGGGAGTCACAACTGTGCGCTCATCACCGAGAGCAGCATGAGCAAGAAGGTCCTAAATATATTTTTCTTGA
This sequence comes from Aegilops bicornis, assembly GCA_021605145.1. Classification (NCBI taxonomy): domain Eukaryota; kingdom Viridiplantae; phylum Streptophyta; class Magnoliopsida; order Poales; family Poaceae; genus Aegilops; species Aegilops bicornis. Next base: position 715,544,872 of record CM038672.1, on the reverse strand, counting down.
GAAATGTAGAAGCCATCAGAGGTCGAGGAGATCTCAATCCCAAGAAAATAGCAAAGTGGACCAAGATCAGTCATGAGAAACTGGCCGCGAAGGCGAGCCTTAACAAAGGCAATGTAATCGTAGTCGCCACCGATGATGATCATGTCATCAACATAGAGAAGAAGAAGAGTCCGACCACGAGGAGACGTGTGAACAAACAACGCGGGATCATGATCACTTTGGGCAAGAAACCAGCCGCGGTCACCCACAGGATGACGCTCAAACCAGGTGCGAGGGGCCTGTTTGAGACCATATCGAGCGGCCGTAAGTCTACGCACCATACCATCAGGAGCATAGTACCCCGGTGGTGGCTGCATATAAACCTCCTCACGCAACTCGCCATTGAGAAAAGCGTTACGAACATCAATTTGAGAGATAGACCATCGACGAGCGAAGCCCACAAGAAGAAGAGTGCGAACGGTGGTCATGTGTGGGGCCACGAGGAGCGAATGTCTCATCATAATCGCGCCCGCTGCTCCCTGCTGGAAAACCACGGGCCACAAGACGAGCTTTGTAGCGCTCAAGAGAACCATCGGAGCGAGTCTTAAGCTTGTAGACCCACTTGCAGGTGATGGGACGAACATCGGAAGGAAGGGGAACCAGATCCCATGTGCCAGAGCGCTCAAGGGCAGCAAGCTCTTCGGCCATCGCATAAGCTGCCATTCAGTGCCGAGTCATGGCGGTCACGATAGGGAAGTGGGCTCGATCATAACAGAGACAGTACCGATCAGGGGAGTAGCGATCAGGCGGGGGGCAAGGCCGAGCACGGAGGTTGGGAACCGGGGGAGGCATGAGAGGAGGTGCACCAGAGGTGGAAGGCTCGTCAGAGGAGACATCCTCAGTAGGAGATCGACGAGTATAGTGGAGAGGAAACGGTGAGAGAGGGTGACTAATTGGAGAGGATGGGGGAGAGGTGGAGGAGGAGGATGGAGAAGACGGGGTCGGTGGTGAATGAGAAGGAATGAGAGGTGCCGGAGGAAGAGGTGACACATGAGGCACATAGCAGGGTGTATCAGGAAGGAGAAGGAAAGAAAGGTCGTCCACAGAGAAACTCGAGGAAGAAGAACGTGGGTAGTAAGAACGAGACTCTCAAAAGTCACATCACGCGATATGCACAATGACGACCCACAGGATCCCAACATCGATAGCCCTTGTGCTCATCATCAGAAGCTAAGGAAAACACACACAATCGACCGAAAGCGATCAGTTTGTTGTGTTCTCGGGGACAAGAAGAACATAAGCGTGACGCATCCAAACATAATGAAGAGCTGAGTAGTCGAGAGGCGACCCGTGAGACACTCCATAGGAATGCCACCGCAGAAAGCAATCGATGGCTGAATGTTGATGAGATAGGTGGATGCGGAAACAGCCTCACCCAAAATGGGGTGGAAGGGAAGCAACAATCATCGGTATACGAGCCGTCTCAAGCAAATGACGATGCTTTAAACTCGTAGCCGATTCGAAAGCATGAGCACCAAGACATGAGAACTGGGCAAGAGTACCCTGTTCCGCGAAAAAACCATGCAACAGCTGAGAGATATACTCTCCAGCGGAGTCAGCACGATAAGTACGAATGGGCGTGGTAAACTGGGTGTGATCCATGGCAGCAAAACGTTTGTATATAGGGAGAACCTCGCTACAAGATTTCATGAAGTAGAGCCAAGTGTAGCAAGAGAAATCATCAATAAACAAAACATAGTAGCGATGACCACCTTTTGAATCAGAATGAACTAAGTCAAAAGGACACTGAGATACAGACTCACTAGTAGGATAAGGTAACTGAGTCTGTTTGCCAAGTCTGCAACCATTACAATGTAAGGAGACATCTTTAGAATCTGAGACCCTAAGAGGCCCCTGACGAACTAAGGATGACAAGCGAGAGCCAGATGTGACCAAGTCGATGATGCCATCTTTGGAAGGGCCTTGAGACGAAGAGACAAGCAAGAGCATGAGAGCCGGGCGAAGTGGTGGCAGCGGAAGGAACACAAAGCAGTCAACCTCCCAAAGGCCCTCTCGACTCACGGGCGCCAGAGGCTAGCACCAACCAAAGTCTTGGTGCGAGGATCCTGAATGGAGCAAGAGTCGGTATCAAGAATGACACGACAACCAGAATCGATAAGTTGGGCGAAAGGAAAAAGATTCATGGTAAGGCGAGGAACATGTGAAACACTTAATAGAAAAATATGGAGTGGAAAGAATACCACGACTAGCAACAGGAAGAGATGTGCCATCAGCAAGAAGAACATTAACAAAGCGAATCAAGAGGTCGGAGAGAAGACAACGGAAGAATCGGAGAAGACATATGAAAGGAGGCTCCGAATCCAGAACCCACGAAGATGTACTGATCGTGTAGATGCCTATGATGGTGAGGAAGAGGTTGCAGTCCACAGCAGCAAAGCAGATCCACGAGGAGCCCGAGGAAGCAAGAAGGCAGCTCAAAGTAACAATGTCCTGATCGGTGATTTGGAGTCGAGGAAGACACAGGAGGCCCATTTGGATGAGGAGGCGCCTCTAGTCTCGCTTCTTCAGCGACAATCGGACTCTGTGTGACTCAAGGGAGCGGTAATTCACAGACGTGCCCTTCTCGGCATAAGGAGGACGGCTCACCCCCACGGAGGAAGTAGGCGGGAGTGGCGGAGGCGATGAGGCGGCCGAGGCGACACAGAGCCCGGGCAGCTATCTTGTGCGAACCAGAAGCAACCCAGTAGAGCGAAGGCGGGTCTCCTTGGCACGAAGCTCAGCAAGTATCTCTGAGATAGGAACACGACCACGAGAAAGCAAGTGAGCACGGCGAGGCTCAAACTCAGAGCAGAGACGAAATAAGAACTCATGGACCCTCTGAAACTCCAAGTCAAACCTCGTAGTCTGGCAACAACGGCAAGTGCCACAAACAATTGTCCGTAGTGAGTCAAGCTGACTGTCGGTGTCAAAACCGGCGGATCTCGGGTAGGGGGTCCCGAACTGTGCATCTTAGGATCAATGGTAACAGGAGACAAGGGACACGATGTTTTACCCAGGTTCGGGCCCTCTTGATGGAGGTAAAACCCTAAATCACCGCTTGATTAATATTGATGATGTGTGTTACAAGAGTGGATCTACCACGAGATCAAAGAGGCTAAATCCTAGAAGCTAGCCTATGGTATGATTGTTGTATATTGTATATGAGATTGTCTATCGACTAGCCCGCCTCGGTTTATATAATGCACCGTAGGCCTAGGATAACAAGAGTCCTAACCCGAATCGCCGGTGGGGAGGAGTCCTTGTCTTGATCGCCAAGTCTTTGTGGAAACTTCCTTGTATGCGGCAGCTGTCCGGACTGGCCCATGAGTATGCGGCCCTGGGGGTCCTCGGCCCAATCTAACTGATCGGGGGACGACGTGGTGAATACCCCCTAGTCCGGGACACCGTCAGTAGCCCCCTGAACCGGTCTTCAAGTTAGGGACGCTCCTCGATTCTTCCGAACTGTTCTTCATCTTCGGTTGCCGGTCTTGAAAACTGGTTCAACAAATCTTCTCATCTTCGATCTTGAGGATCGCCGAAATGCATTCGACGAGTTTACACGTCGGGTATCCGAGGAGCCCCTTTAAGTTCACGGCATTTATCAATGCCTTGTTATTTTTATGCCATGCCTTGGGTTTGAAGTTGTTCCCGGGTGGCAAGGTCCTCTTGCGTCCGAGCTCCAACGCCGGACTGCATTCGAGGTATCTTTTGCAGCCGAGCACCAATGCCGGACTGCTTCCAGCTCTAACGCCGGACTATGTATCCGAGCTCCAACGCCGGATCAGATCCGAGCTCCAACGCCGGACTATGTATCCGAGCTCCAACACCGGACTTTATCCGAGGTGTCATAAATCACCTTGGTTCAAAGAAGTTGGAAGGAGTTTAACCGAGCTTAATGCCGGAACTGCCCTCTAAGGAGCCAGCCACTTGCATCCGAGCTATATGTCGAACTGCTTCCGAGGTGGTTAAGCACCTCGGTCGTGGGCTGATTTTTGGTCAATGTTTTTTATTGATGTAATTTATTCTCTGACGAGATGTATAGCCAGTAGCCCTCAAGGTATGTATCGGTCTAAAACCGAGATGCACTGAAGGATGACATAAGACCGGCTGATCCCGTAGTCATTTGAGACTCAAAGTTGATTTGCAAAATCGATGCGAGGATCAAGTCCAAACTTCAGCGAGAACACTTGGGACACAAAAAGCGGCGTGCTCGATCCTCGAGACTCGAGGTTGGGTGCGGCCGACCAACCCGAGGATCAAAATCTCCTCGAAATCTATGTGCACTTAAGATTTTACGCATAGAGCCAGCAATGCAGTAGCCCCCGAGACACTGGTCGGGCGGCAACACCAGATTAGGGGATCAATGTGCCCCTTTAATATTTGTAAGTAATAAGCCCGAAGCCCAGTAGCCCCCGAGCCTTAATGCGGGCACGGGTGGCCGAATTAAGGATCAATATCCATAGTGAAATCACAAATTATGTAATGACTCGGTGTATCCAAGTACTTTATGTCATTAATGCTCGGATCTGCATTGTACAAAACTTTGTTGACCGACCATCGGCTTCAACCTCCTTGGCCAAGATGGCGGAGGAGTGTTTGTCCTACTTTATAAAGCCTTTATGAGGGCAAGATTTACGACAAACAAGGCAATCTGGCCATACGGTTTTATAAACAAAAGGTACGCAGAGATATGTTATATTGCTGTTTAACGTAAGAAATGTCTTCCAAAGAAAATAGTCCCGCTTATCGGTTCCTTTCTTTGGGTTGTCATGCTAAGCATGATCATGAAACCACAGCTCAATGTAAGAGCAAAAGATCGAGGATTTAGTTTGGGAGGCGATTACTAGCCCCGCCGTGTTCGGCTGACAGAGGCGAGGTCAAGCGGAAACACTTCGCCAATGTTATGAATGGCCGTCATTTAATATAGTCATCGGATCGTGACCAGTTTACACCTATTGTGACAGTCGGTTTCGGCTTTCTCCTTGAGGTGCTTGACCATGCAAGCCGGAAGCACAATCGCGATGGTTCTCCCTTTGCACACCTAGCCGAACAAAGCGGAGCGTAGGAGGCAAGCGCGGGGCCGCAACCCAACTATTGACCGAAGACACAATTGAAGCTGATGCATATATAGCAATATCCGAGAATGTTTTTGCGAATATCTAAAGGAGTCCGGCGTTGCCTTCGCGAGACTTGTGCTGAAAACACACAAATAGTTGAAAAGTGCCAAAATCTTGGTAAAACAAAAAAGTCAGTAAAAACATGACGTCCGAACAAGATCAAGTGTTCGGTGCCAATCAGAAAATTGGACTGTAGAAAAAAAAGGTGCTTCTGCCGTGCTTGAACATGACACATCCTATCTCAAAGGCGTCAAAGTGGGTCAGCCTACGGATTAGGCAAGTTTAGAAAACTAAACTCTAGCGATTTCGAGAGAGAAATTAGGCTCCTCGGCTAGTGACCGCTTTTACTCGTGTCGAGAAAAGGAGTGATAAATAATAAAAACTTTGCAAGGACTAAGAAGAAAAACACTTAGTATGAAACGGCTCATATAAGATAAGAGCCCCCAAGTGACTTGGGTAAAAGTTGATAATGTAAGGTGACATGTAGAATGCCTTCTAGCCGGATTGTAGATCGTTTGTCATAGCGGACCTTTTCGCTACTACCTCAGGACCCAATAGTCCGGAGTGTGTCCGAATACCTTCGTGGTTATATAAGAACCGTGGTATGCATGGAGACAAGGCGTAGGGGTCATTAGTGCTGTATCGGACAAGTGCCCAACTAGTTATGTTATATTACATGGGTAGTAAGAAACATCTTCCAGGGAGAATAGTTCCGTTAAGGGTTCCTTTAATGGGATGCATGCCCTAAAGTGCATGTCAAAGCTGCTATGAAAGCGAGAAAATCATCTGGGGCAGATGGGTAAATAATTAAAATCATCTTTTAGTTCACCGACCGAGTATTCCCTTAAGAACGCTAGCTTTCGGCTTCACCCAGTCTGAGGTACACATCCGGTGACCCGGCAAAGAATAATCGCAGAGGTGCTCCCTTTACCACCTAGCCGAACAATCGGGAGCGTGAGGGGTAAGCACAGAGCCGAGCAACCCAGCTTGGCCAAAACCTAAGTCATATCGATGCATATAATGGTGAATAAAAGGTACATGCGGAAGTGTGACACATGTGTTGGGCATAAAGCCGAATTAATAAGCTTCATTAAAGAAGCCCCGGTATAATGAGCGGGTAGCACGTCAAGTGTGTGCGAACAAAGTTTCGACAAGGAAGATGTTTACAAGCAACTTTTTTCCGAGAAAGTATAATGCTTGTTCGAACTGAACACAAGTTAGAAATTTTAAAACTTTGAGCATGAAGGCAACTTAGCTGGTTAATGTGTTCGGTATTGACGATGCGGTCCGGGCTTGATGCGGGATAGGGTTCCATCCCCCAAGCCGGTCCCGAGGTGGCGGAGCAAAGAGCTCGGCCTTTGTGAAGTGGTGACATAATTTGGTCAATGCAGACGCAGAGTGATGCGAAGTCCACAGCATGGGGTAATGAAGTGTTGATGAAGCCCCCGTCCAGCCGAGGTGGCGTCAAAGGATATAGTCCGTGGAACATTTTCACAATGTACGTAAAATAGTGCAGACCGGGGATAATAGTAATAATAGGAATTAAAAAAAATGTTGCATAATGCAAAGTGAGTAGTAAAAGAAATATGGCCTGGAGCCGAAGTCGATGTCGATGCAGGTCATCGGCGTGATGCAATAAAGGCATGGCAAAGCCTGGATTCACAGGTCTGTCCGAGTTCCGGATGCGGCGTTTGCCGAACTGGTTTATTTGTTGTAGCAATCCGAAGGGAGGTGATTCCCAAAATTGGGACTCGATCCGCACCAATGTCTGGTCGGCTAGTGACGCCGAAGTGTCCGGAGTAGGTTGATGAAGAGATGGCGAAGCCCGGTCCAGCCGAGATGTCGAAGTAGGTCGGCGTGATGGACACCAGCTTGAAGAAGCAATAGTGCGGCCTGCCGATGCAGATTCGTGGCGTGGTCGATGCGGCTTGATGAAGCGACCGTGTGGCGATGCGGTATGCCCGCTCCGTGTAATCCGTGGGGCGGCGATGTTGGTGATAATTTATCCTTCGCGATGCCGGACTCTTGTTGGCTTGCCAAGATGATGATCCGAAGAAGTTGAGCTTGGCTCAACAAAGTGACGACGTTGTCTAAGCGCAGGTCGGCAGCCATGGAGCAATATTGCGGACTGATTTGTCACCAGCATGATGTTGAAGATCATGTTCAAAAGATCTTAAAGTTAGTGGGATGTGTTGGAACAAAACACAATCGCCATACAAAACTTCCTTCAAAAGGATGTCCGGAATCCGTTCATAAAAAGGCGAACTCGGGTCGGATTCGTTTTGCAGAAAACAGATCCGAAAAGTGATGCACTAATCGGAAGGTTCCGGAGTTTGGGCCGGTCGGATCGAGCTTAAATTTTGAGAGGTGGTAGATATAGGAATTCCGCAGCCGATCAACGGTTGGATCTTCCAAAGGAAGTCCTAGCTAGAAGCTGGACACCACGCCCTAAACTCGTCCGGATTCTCGTCCAGATTCAATGCGGCTCCGGTATATCGGAGATTGCCGGAGATTACTCCATCGGAACTCGGCGAAATTTTCCAGGGTTGTTGTAGACTCAGTTCGCATAATTCCACCGAAGCAATCGTTAAAGCGATGCTTGAGGAGGCAGTGGCGGCGGACACAATTCCGCTGTCCGAGAAAAAGCGATCTGATCGCTTGAGGGCAATGTTGACGTTGAGCCCCCGGGCTCCCTGGATGATTCCTCCATGATCTTGATAGAGATCGGAGTTGATGTTGATGAAGGCCCTCGTCCGAACATGATGATCGGAGGTAGGGCGTAGTCCTTGGTCGAACCAAGGTGACCCGGTCATTTGGTGACGAAGATGCCGGTTGCAGTTGATCTGCTGGCGAGCCATTGATCCTTTTGCCGAACACACGCAGGAACTCTCAATGAAAGCACCAATGTCGATTGTCAAAACCGGCGGATCTCGGTAGGGGTCCCGAACTATGCGTCTTAGGATCAATGGTAACAGGAGACAAAGGACACGATGTTTTACCCGAGTTCGGGCCCTCTTGATGGAGGTAAAACCCTACGTCCTGCTCGATTAATATTGATGATGTGTGTTACAAGAGTGGATCTACCACGAGATCAAAGAGGCTAAACCCTAGAAGCTATCCTATGGTATGATTGTTGTATATTGTATATGAGATTGTCTGTCGACTAGCTTTGGCCTCGGTTTATATAATGCACGAGGCCTAGGATAACAAGAGTCCTAGCCGAATCGCCGGTGGGGAGGTGTCCTTGTCTTGATCGCCAAGTCTTTGTGGAATCTTCCTTGTATGCGGCAGCTGTCCGGACTGGCCCATGAGTATGCGGCCCTGGGGGTCCTCGGCCCAACCTAACTGATCGGGGGACGACATGGTGAATACCCCCTAGTCCGGGACACCGTCACTGACGCCAGATGGCAGAGCACTGTGAGTGGAATTCATTAATGATTTAGTCACCTATTTGAAGGACATGCTCGGACGCCTTTTCTGAGAGGTATAGAGCATCACCGGAGGGCTGATAGCGCTGACAAAGGTATGACCACATCGCTGCAACAGTGCCGAGGCCCATGAACTCCGAGGCAAACTGAGGGAGCACACTCGCAGTGTGAACATCAACATCACGAGCATCATCATTGCACCACTGAGTGCAAGCAGACAGATCATCCCGGTAGACAGAAAGAGCATCGGAATATGAAGATACCTGCTGATCATAGGCATCAACTGCAGCGTCATTAAGAGCCTTGGCTGCATCCTTGTCAGCCTGAGAAGCCTCAGCAGCAAGCACCGGGGGCACTAGGGGAACAGGAGCAACCGGAGCAACATGGCAGGGCGGACAGGGTACCTCGCCAGAGAGAACGCCCCACAGCAGAAGACCGCGCATGTGAACACGCATGAAACCCGCAAACTCTGCATAGTTGGTGCCATCGAAGATCACCGAGCACCGAGGAACAACGACATAGCCCGAAGAGGACATGAGGTAGCCACTCTGCGCTGCTTCTCTCTCTCTCTTTTTTGAGTCAACGCTGTTCGGCCCGAACTGTGTCCGGAAGCAAGTGGCTCGAACTGTGTCCAGAAGCAAGAGGCCCGAACAAAGCAAAGTGGAGACCCGAACAGCTCACGAGTGGGGCGGGGAGAGCCTTGTGAGAGGAGACTTCAAGACCTCCCGAGTCAACGCCGTGAGCCCGAGGATCGCAGGGCTCGCTGACCTCACCGGGCCGGCAGGGGCACGGCAGGCAGCCCCAAGGCACCACCATGGGCGCCAAGGGGCACAAACTGTGAGGCGGCGGGCGCAACAGTGAGCCAGGCCGACGGGCGCAGCTGGGAGCGACGGCGGCCGGGCGCTGCACGGAGCCAAGAAGCAGCCAAGTGAGGCGGCATGGATGGTGCCTCTGACGATTCTGCGAGCCAGGTAATAAAGCGGGTGGCGGATCCATGGCGAGAAGAGCCATGAGGAGAGCGGATGGCGGATTCACAAGGCAGGAGAGCCGGACCTGGCAGTGGATGGATCGGAGGAGGAGCTAGCACGGAGTTGCAGCGTGCGGGAGAGAGGGGAACCTAACATCTGATACCATGTTGGATAAATAGCAACTGCATTCATAGGAGGGCCAAAGGGCAATACATATACATGTGTAGGTTAAAGTGCAAGAGACCCCTTATACAATGGGGATAAACCAAAAAGGGCTATACACATCTAACACTAGTGACATCAATGTGGCTTCTTCTTGTGTTCCAGTTGAAATACCCAATGGCCGGACCACGGAATCAGCTGTTCGTCTTGTCTACAACAATTTTACAAGTCCATCAGTTAAACACCATCCAGCTGCTGCTTCTTTTTACTTATTCTGAATGAATGAATGAATATTATCTATGGCATATGTTAGTCAATTTGTTGTCCTTAATTACCTTTTAATTAATTTTACATACATATTCCAGGGAAAGCAAAAGGAAGCTCATGGAGCTGATGCAACAATGGACCCACTGCCAAGCTACTAGAATTACAAACCAACCCAATTCTTATTCAACGGTATTGCAGTTTGCTATTATTCCTTATTACAACTTACAACTATATATATATATATATATATATATATATATATATATATATATATATATATATATATATATATATATACATATATATGGATTTTGCTGTCTGTTATAATCTTTAAATTACGGTCTTTAAATTAAATTCATTCACTAACCAAAATGGTGTTGGAAATATGCCCTAGAGGCAATAATAAAAGCATTATTATTATATTTCCTTGGTCATGATAATTGTCTTTTATTCATGCTATAATTGTATTATCCGGAAATCGTAATACACGTGTGAATACATAGACCACAATATGTCCCTAGTGAGCCTCTAGTTGACTAGCTCGTTGATCAACAGATAGTCATGGTTTCCGACTATGGACATTGGATGTCATTGATAACGGGATCACATCATTAGGAGAATGATGTGATGGACAAGACCAATCCTAAGCATAGCACAAGATCGTGTGAGTTCGCTTTGCTAGAGCTTTCCAATGTCAAGTATCTCTTCCTTAGACCATGAGATCGTAACTCCGGATACCGTAGGAGTGCTTTGGGTGTACCAAACGTCACAACGTAATCGGGTGACTATAAAGGTGCATTATGTATCTCCGAAAGTGTCTGCTCTCGGTTGACACGGATCGAGACTGATTTGTCACTCCGTGTTACGGAGAGGTATCACTTGGGCCCACTCGGTAATGCATCATCATAATGAGCTCAAGGTGACCAAGTGTCCAGTCACGGGATCATGCATTGCGGCATTTAGTAAAGTGACTTGCCGGTAACTTGACCCAACGAGGTATTGGGATACCGACGATCGAATCTCGCAAGTAAAATACCGATTGACAAAGGGAATTGTATACGGGTTGTTTGAATCCTCGACATCGTGGTTCATCCGATGAAATCATCGAGGAGCATGTGGGAGCCAACATGGGTATCCAGATCCCGCTGTTGGTTATTGCCCGAGAGCCGTCTCGGTCATGTCGCATGTCTCCCGAACCCGTAGGGTCTACACACTTAAGGTTCGGTGGCCTTAGGGTTGTATGAATATGAGTATGCAGCAAACCGAATGTTGTTCGAGTCCCGGATGAGATCCCGGATGTCACGAGGAGTTCCGGAATGGTCCGGAGGTAAAGATTTATATATGGGAAGTCTTATTTTGGTCACCGAAAAGTTTCTGCATTATCGGTGTTATGCAGGAGTGCCTTGGGAAGGGGTCCCGAGGGTCCACCGAAGTCCACCTGCCTGGGGCACATGGGCTGTAGGGGTGCGCCTTGGCCCATATGGGCCAAGGGCACCAGCCCCAAGAGGCCCATGCGCCTAGGGATAAGAAAAGGGGAGAGTTCAAGGGGAAGGCACCTCAGGGGTGCCTTCTGGAGGATGGACTCCTCCCCTCTTGGCGACACCCTTCCTTGGAGGAAGGGGCAAGGCTGCGCCTCCCCTCTTTTGCACCTATATAAAGGGAGGGGAGGGAGGGGTGGCCGCACCCATAAGCCACAGAGCCTCCCTCCTCCACAAAACACCTCCTCCTCCTCCCGTAGTTGCTTAGCGAAGCCCTGCTGGAGTTCTGCTGCATCCACCACCACGCCCGTCTTTGGATCATCATCAACCTCTCCTTCCCCCTTGCTGGATCAAGAAGGAGGAGACGTCATCCGCTCAGACGTGTGTTGAGCAGCGGAGGTGCTGTCCGTTCGGCACTAGGCCATCGGTGATCTGAATCACGGCGAGTCACGACTCCATCAACCCTGCTCCATTGAACGCTTCGCACGCGATCTACAAGTGGTATGTAGATGAAATCACTCTCCCATGACTCGTTGCTAGATGAACTCATAGATGGATCTTGGTGAAACCGTAGGAAAAATTTTAATTTTCTGCAGCGTTCCCCAACAAAGTGGCATCATGAGCTAGGTCTATGCGTAGTTCTCTTTGCACGCAGTAGAACACAATTTTGTTGTGGGCGTGGATCTTGTCAACTTACTTGCCGTTACTAGTCGTATCTTGCTTCCGCGGTATTGTGGGATGAAGCGGCCCGGACCAACCTTACACGTGACGCTTACGTGAGACCGGTTCCACCGACTAACATGCACTAGTTGCATAAGGTGGCTGGCGGGTGTCTGTCTCTCCCACTTTAGTTGGAGCGGATTCGATGAACAGGGTCCTTATGAAGGGTAAATAGAAGTTGACAAGATCACGTTGTGGTTATTCGTAGGTAAGAAAACGTTCTTGCTAGAACCCAATTGCAGCCACGTAAAAGATGCAACAACAATTAGAGGACGTCTAACTTGTTTTTGCAGCGATTGTCATGTGATGTGATATGGACAAAGTTGTGATGAATGATGAATGATATATGTGATGTATGAGATCATGTTCTTGTAATAGGAATCACGACTTGCATGTCGATGAGTATGACAACCGGCAGGAGCCATAGGAGTTGTCTTTATTTTGTATGACCTGCGTGTCATTGAAGAGCGCCATGTAACTTACTTTTACTTTATTGCTAAACGCGTTAGCCATAGAAGTAGTCGTTGGGCGTGACAACTTCATGAAGACACGATGATGGAGATCATGATGATGGAGATCATGGTGTCATGCCGGTGACAGGATGATCATGGAGCCCTGAAGATGAAGATCAAAGGAGCTATATGATATTGGCCATATCATGTCACTACTTTATAATTGCATGTGATGTTTATTATGATTATGCATCTTGTTTACTTAGAACGACGGTAGTAAATAAGATGATCACCTTACAACAATTTCAAGAAGTGTTCTCCCCTAATCGCGTGCACCGTTGCTACAGTTAAATGGCTTCTAAGCACCACGTGATGATCGGGTGTGATGGATTCTTACGTTCACATACAACGGGTGTAAGACAGTTACACACGCAGAAACACTTAGGGTTAACTTGACGAGCCTAGCATGTACAGACGGGGCCTCGGAACACGGAGACCGAAAAGGTCGAACCACGAGTCGTATGGAAGATACGATCACCATGAGAATGTTCACCGGCGATGACTAGTCCGTCTCACGTGATGATCGGACACGGCCTAGTCGATTCGGATCGTGTAACACTTAGATGACTAGAGGGATGTCTTATCTGAGTGGGAGTTCATTTTTAATTTGATTAGATGAACTTAATTATCATGAACTTAGTCTAAAACTTTTGCATAATATGTCTTGTAGATCAAATGGCCAACGCTCATGTCACCATGAACTTCAACGTTCCTCAGAGAAAACCAAGTCGAAAGATGATGACAAGAACTATACTGACTGGGTCCTAACACGAGGATCATCCTCATAGCTGCCAAGAAACAATATGTCCTAGAAGCACCGCTTAGGTGAAGCACCCATCGAGAGAACCAAGGCGTTATGAGCAGCTTGGCAGTCTCGTCAGCGATGATTACTCCCTCGTTCAGTCTGCGGCATGCTTTACAGCCTAGAACCGGGGCTCCAAAAGCGTTTTGAGCAACACGGAGCATATGAGATGTTCGAGGAGCTGAAACTGGTTTTCAAGCTCATGCCCGGGTCGAGAGATATGAAGTCTCCGACAAGTTCTATAGTTGTAAGATGGAGGAAAACAGTTCGCTGCGGTGAGCACATACTCAAAATGTAAGGTTGCATCACCGCCTGTCCCAATTTGGACATAAACCTCCCTGACGAGGCGGTCATTGACAGAATCCTTGATCGCTCCCACCAAGCTACAAGAGCTTTGTGATGAACTACAATATCACGGGAATGGAGAAGACCATTCGAAGTATTCTCAATCTGAAGTCGTGAAGGTTGAAATCGGGAAAGAACATCAAGTGTTGATGGTCAATAAAACCACTAAGTTCAAGAAGGGCAAGGGCAAGAAGAACTTCAAGAAGGACGGCAAAGAGATTGCGCTACCTTAAAGCAAGTTGCCGGAAGAAGAAGTCAGCCCGAGATGCAGAGTGCTTTTATTGCAAGGGAAGGGTCAATGGAAGCGGAACTGCCCCAAATACTTAGCGGATAAGAAGGCCGGCAACACTAAAGGTATATTTGATATACATGTGATTGATGTGTACCTTACCAGTACTAAGTAGTAACTCCACAGGTATTTGATACCGGTGCCGTTGCTCATATTTGTAACTCACAACAGAGCTGCGGAATAAGCGGAGAGGCTGGCGAAGGGCGAGGAGGTCACGATGCAGCGTCAGAATGGTTCCAGAGTCGATGTGATGCGCCGGTCGACACGCTACCTCTACATTTACCTACAGGATTAGTTATAAACCTTAATAATTGCTATTTGGTGCCAAGTTTGAGCATAAACATTGTATGCTCCCGGATCTCGTTTAATATGAGATGGCTACTCATTTAAATCCGAGAATAATGGTTGTTCTATTTATATGAGAGAAATGTTTTATGGTCATGCTCCAGATAGTCAATGGTTTATTCTTAATGAATCTCGAGCGTAATGTTACACATGTTCATAGTGTGAATACCAAAAGATGTAAAGTTGATAACTTGATAGTCCCACATACTTGTGGTAATCGCCGCCTTGGTCACATTGGTGTCAAGCGCATGAAGAAGCTCCATGCTGATGGACTTCTGGAATCTCTAGATTATGAATCATTTGACACATGCGAACCATGCCTCATGGGCAAGATGACCAAGACTCCGCTTCTCCGGAACAATGGAGCGAGCAACCAACTTGTTGGAAATCATACATACCGATGTGTGCGGTCCAATGAGTGTTGAGGCTCGCGGAGGATATCGTTATGTTCTCACTCTCACAGACAACTTGAGTAGATATGGGTATGTCTACTTGATGAAACACAAGTCTGAGACCTTTGAAAAGTTCAAGGAATTTCAGAGTGAGGTAGAGAATCAACGTGACCGAAAGATAAAATTCTTACGATCAGATCGTGGAGGAGAATATTTAAGTCACGAATTGGCACACACTTAAGAAAATGTGGAATCGTTTCACAACTCACGCCGCTGGAACACCTCAAGCGTAGCAGTGTGTCCGAGAACGTCAATGTCGCACTCTATTGGATATGGTGCGATCTATGATGTCTCTTACCGATTTACCACTATCTTTTTGGGGATACGCTCTAGAGACAGCTACATTCACTTTAAATAGGGCACCGTCTAAATCCGTTGAGACGACACCATATGAATTATGGTTTGGAAAGAAACCTAAAGTATCGTTTCTAAAAAGTTTGGGGATGCGATGCTTATGTCAAGAAACTTCAACCTGAAAAGCTCGAACCCAGAGTCGGAAAATGCGTCTTCATAGGATACCCTAAGGAAACCCTTGGGTATACCTTCTACCTTAGATCCGAAGGCAAGATCTTTGTTGCCAAGAACGGAACCCTTCTGGAAAAGGAGTTTCTCTCTAAAGGAGTAAGTGGGAGGAAAGTAGAACTCGATGAAGTACTACCTCTTGAACCGGAAAGTAGTGCAGCTCAGGAAAATGTTCCTGTGGTGCCTACACCGGCGGAGAGGAAATTAATGATGATGATCAAGGTACTTGGATCAAGTTACTCTTGAACGTAGGTCCACAAGGACACGTTCCGCACCAGTGGTACGGCAACCCAGCCTGTCACGGAAATCATGTTGTTAGACAACGGTGAACCTTGAACTATGAAGAAGCGATGGCGGCCCGGATTCCAACAAATGGCTCGAAGCCATGAAATCCGAGATAGGATCCATGTATGAAAACAAAGTATGGACTTTGTGACAGACTTGCTAGATGATCGGCGGCGATAGAAAATAAATGGATCTTTAAGAGGAAGGCGGACGCGGATGGTAATATCACCATCTATAAAGCTCGACTTGTCGCTAAGGGTTATCGGCAAGTTCAAGGGATTGACTACGATGAGATTTCTCACCCGTGGCGAAGCTTAAGTCCGTCCGAATCATGTTAGCAATTGCCGATACTATGATTATGAGATATGGCAGATGGGCGTCAAAACAGCGTTCTTAACGGATATCTTAAGGAAGAGCTGTATATGATGCAGCTGAAGGTTTTATCGATCCTAAGAATCTTGACAAAGTATGCAAGCTCGGTTCAATTTATGGGCTGGTGCAAGCATCTCGAGTTGGAACATTAAGCTTTGATGAGATGATCAAAGCGTTTGGGTTTATCTTGAGACTTATGGAGAAGCCTGCGTTTACAAGAAAGTGAGTGGGAGCTCTGTAGCATTTCTCATATTATATGTAGATGACATACTTTTGATGGGAAATGATATAGAACTTTGGACAACATTAAGGCCTACTTGAATAAAGTTTTCAATGAAGGACCTTGGAGAAGTACTTATATATTAGGCATCAAGATCTATAGAGATAGATCAAGATGCCTCATGGAGTCTTTCACAAGGCACATACCTTGATAAGATTTTGAAGAAGTTCAAAATGGATCAGTCCAAGAAAGGGTTCTTGCACATGCTACAAGGTGTGAAATTGAGCTCAGCTCAATGCCCGACCAAGACAAAAGATAAAAAGAAGAGATGAGCGTCATCCCTATGCCTCAGCCATAGGATCTATTATGTATGCCATCTTTGTATGCAGACTGATGTAAACCTTGCCGTAAGTTTGGTGGGAAGGTACCAAAGTAATCCCGGCAAGGAACACTGGACAGCGGTCAAGAATATCCTGAAGTACACGAAAGGACAAAGGACATGATTCTCGTTTATGGAGGTGACGAAGAGCACAAATACCGTAAAGGGTTCACGTCGGCCGCTAGTTTCGACCACGAATCTGGATGACTCAAAGTCACAAACCCGGATGCGTGTTTATGTTGAATGGTGGAGCGATGGCTGGTGCAGCTGCAAGCAGAAAGCGTCGTGGCGGGATCTTCATGTGAAGCGGAGTACATGGCAGCCTCGGAGGCAACACATGAAGCAATTTGGGTGAAGGAGTTCATCACCGACCTAGAGTCATACCCAATGCGTCGGGGCCGATCAAACTCTTCTGTGACAACACTGGAGCTATTGCCCTTGCCAAGGAGCCCAGGTTTCACCAAGAAGACCAGGCACATCAAGCGTCGCTTCAACTCCATCCGTGAAAATGTTCAAGATGGAGACATAGAAATTTGTAAAGTGCACACGGATCTGAATGTCGAGATCCGCTGACTAAACTTTCTCTTCCATGGGCAAAAACATGATCAACACAGAACTCTATGGGTGTTGGATTTATCACAATGTAACTAGATTATTGACTCTAGTGCAAGTGGGAGACTGTTGGAAATATGCCTAGAGGCAATAATAAAAAGCATTATTATTATATTTCCTTGGTCATGATAATTGTCTTTTATTCATGCTATAATTGTATTATCAGGAAATCGTAATACTGCGTGTGAATACATAGACCACAATATGTCCCTAGTGAGCCTCTAGTTGACTAGCTCGTTGATCAGCAGATAGTCATGGTTTCCTGACTATGGACATTGGATGTCATTGATATGGGATCACATCATTAGGAGAATGATGTGATGGACAAGACAATCCTAAGCATAGCACAAGATCGTGTAGATTCGTTTTGCTAGAGCTTTCCAATGTCAAGTATCTCTTCCTTAGACCATGAGGATCGTGTAACTCCCGGATACCGTAGTAGAGTGCTTTGGGTGTACCAAACGTCACAACGTAATCGGGTGACTATAAAGGTGCATTACAGGTATCTCCGAAAGTGTACATTGGGTTGACACGGATCGAGACTGGGATTTGTCACTCCGTGTTACGGAGAGGTATCACTTGGGCCCACTCGGTAATGCATCATCATAATGAGCTCAAAGGTGACCAAGTGTCTCCTCACGGGATCATGCATTGCGGTATGAGTAAAGTGACTTGCCGATAACGAGACTGAGCGAGGTATTGGGATAAAGACGATCGAATCTCGGGCAAGTAAAATACCGATTGACAAAGGGAATTGTATACGGGGTTGTTTGAATCCTTGACATCGTGGTTCATCCGAGTGAAATCATCGAGGAGCATGTAGGAGCCAACATGGGTATCCAGATCCGCTGTTGGTTATTGCCCGAGAGCCGTCTCGGTCATGTCTGCATGTCTCCCGAACCCGTGGGTCCTAAACATAAGGTTGATGACGCTAGGGTTGTATGAATATGAGTATGCAGCAAACCGAACGTTGTTGAGTCCCGGATGAGATCCCGGATGTCACGAGGAGTTCCGGAATGGTCCTGAGGTAAAGATTTATATATAGGAAGTCTTATTTTGAGTCAAAGGAAAAGTTTGGGCATTATCGGTATTGTACCGGGAGTGCTTAAGGGGTCCGGGGTCCACCGGGGGTCCACCTGCCCTGGGGCACACATGGGCTGTGGGGGTGCGCCTTGGCCCATATGGGCCAAGGGCACCAGCCCCAAGAGGCCCATGCGCCTAGGGATAAGAAAGGGGAGAGTTCAAGGGAAGGCACCTCAGGGGTGCCTTGGAGGATGGACTCCTCCCCTCTTGGCCGCACCCTTCCTTGGAGGGAAGGGGCAAGGCTGCGCCCTCCCCCTCTTTTGCACCTATATAAAGGGAGGGGGAGGGAGGGTGGCCGCACCATAAGCCACAGAGCCTCCCTCCTCCACAAACACCTCCTCCTCCTCCGTAGTTGCTTAGCGAAGCCTGCTGGAGTTCTCACTGCATCCACCACCACGCCGTGCGTCTTTGGATCATCATCAACCTCTCCTTCCCCTTGCTGGATCAAGAAGGAGGAGCGTCATCCGCTCCGTCACGTGTGTTGAGCGGAGGTGCTGTCAGATTGACACTAGGCCATCGGTGATCTGAATCACGGCCAGTGCGACTCCATCAACCCCGTTCCATTGAACGCTTCCGCCTGCTTGATCTACAAGTGGTATGTAGATGAAATCACTCTCCCATGACTCGTTGCTAGATGAACTCATAGATGGATCTTGGTGAAACCGTAGGAAAATTTTTAATTTTCTGCAACGTTCCCCAACAAATGGACCCCCCTATTGGTGGAAGAGATACCCTTTTGTTGAATCTGTTACTTCAGAGATAAAAAGGAATAACCAAGAATTTTCATAGTTATATTTTCCTTCCATGAGTTTGAGTTAAGATCTGTCTGGCTTGTGGATGACCTTTTGCTTTACTTACTGATAACCCACAAGTATAGGGGATCGCAACAGCTTTCGAGGGTAGAGTATTCAACCCAAATTTATTGATTCGACACAAGGGGAGCCAAAGAATATTCTTGAGCATTAGTAGTTGAGTTGTCAATTCAACCACACACGGATAACTTAGTATGCAGCAAAGTGTTTAGTAGCAAAAAGTGGTATAATAATAAAGGTAATGGTAGCAAAAGTAAAGATAATTTTTTGGGTTTTGTAGTAGTTGTAACAATAGCAAAGGAAAAGTAAATAAGCGAAGAACAATATATGAAAAGCTTCGTGAGGCACCGGATCGTTGATGGATAATTATGCGGATGCAATAAGCTATAACATAGGGTGATATAGAACTAGCTCCAATTCATCAATGTAATGTAGGCATGTATTAAAGTAAATAGTCATACATGCTTATGGAAAAGAACTTGCATGACATCTTTTGTCCCTACCCTCCCGTGGCAGTGAGGTCCCTTAAAACTAAGGGATATTAAGGCCTCCTTTTAATAGAGAACCGAACAAAGCATTAACACATAGTGAATACATGAACTCCTCAAACTACGGTCATCACCGAGAAGTATACCGATTATTGTCACTTGAGGTTGTCGGATCATAACACATAATAGGTGACTATAGACTTGCAAGATAGGATCAAGAACACACATATATTCATGAAAACATAATAGGTTCAGATCTGAATTGGCACTCGGGCCCTAGTGACAAGCATTAAGCATAGCAAAGTCATAGCAACATCAATCTCAGAACATAGTGGATACTAGGGATCAAACCCTAACAAAGCTAACTTGATTACATGGTGAATCTCATCCAACCCATCACCGTCCAGCAAGCCTACGATGGAATTACCCACGCACGGCGGTGAGCATCATGAAACTGGTGATGGAGGATGGTTGATGATGACGACGGCGAGGGAATCAGGGATTTGTAGAGGTGCCAGAGCTCGCTTTTAAAATAGAGATTGAATAACATTTTGAGCGGCATACTTTTGCTGTCAACGTAACAACTATGAGATGGCTGTATCTTCCATACTACATGCATTATAGGCAGTTCCCAAACAGAATGGTAAAGGTTTCACTCTGGGACCCCAAAACAGTGAGTAATAGTCCATGAAACGGGCCATAATCGCCCAAAACTATAAGTGTTGATGACCGACATGTAAACGCAATCAAGCGTTCGTTAATCGTCGAAATCACTCTAGGACCCCAAAACAGTGAGTAATAGTCCATGAAACGGGCCAGAATCGGCCAAATCTGCGAGTGTTGATGACCGACACGTAAGCGCACCTTGGGGTTCAACAACTATGGAAATCGCTTCGGGACTCTAAACCGGTGAGTAACAGTCCACGAAATGGGTCAGAATCGGCCACAACTGCAAGTGTTGGTGGCCGACACGTAAACGCTCTCGAGGGTTCGTTAATCGTGGAAATCACACCGGGACCCCAAAACGGTGAGTAATAGTCCATGAAAGAGCCCAGAATCGGACAAACCTAGGATTATTGATGAACGACACGTAAACGCACCCCGGGGTTCGACAAACATGGAAATCACTCTGGGACCCCAAAACAGTGAGAAATAGTCCAAGAAACGGGCCAGAATCGGTCAAAACTGTAAGTGTTGATGACCGACATGTAAACGCAACCAAGGGTTCGTTAATCGTCAAAATCACTCTAGGACCCCAAAACAGTGAGTAATAGTCCATGAAAGCGGGCGGAACCGGCCAAATCTACGAAGTGTTGATGGCCAAACACGTAAAGCGCACCTTTGGGTTCAACAACTATGGAAATCGCAGGGACACCAAACCGGTGAGTAATAGTCAACGTAAAGCAGGTCAAAATCGGCCAAAAGCTGCGAGTGTTGGTGGCCAAACACGTAAACGCCTCCCGAGTTCGTTAATGCGATGGGAATCACACCGGGACCCCAAAACGGTGAGTAATAGTCCATGAAAGAGCCCAGAATCGGACAAACCTAGGATTATTGATGAACGACACATAAACGCACCTCGGGGTTCGACAAACATGGAAATCGCTCAGGGACCCCAAATCAGTGAGTAATAGTCCAAGAAACGGGCCAGAATCGGCCAAAACTACAAGTGTTGATGACCGACACGTAAACGCAGCCCAGGATTCGTTAATCGTGGAAATCACTCTGGGACCCCAAAACAATGAGTAATAATCCATGAAACGGGTCAGAATCGGCCAAAACTACAAGTGTTGATGACCGACACGTAAGCGCACTTTGGGGTTCAACAACTATGGAAATCGCTTCGGGACTCCAAACGGTTGAGTAATAGTCCACGAAACGGGTAAGAATCGGCCAAAACTGCGAGTGTTGGTGACCGACACGTAAATGCAACCAGGGTTCGCTAATCGTGGAAATCACACCGGGACCCCAAAACGGTGAGTAATAGTCGATGAAAGAGCCCAGAATCGGACAAACCTAGGAGTATTGATGAACGACACATAAACACACCCCGGGGTTCGACAATCATGGAAATCTCTCAGGGACCCCAAATCAGTGAGTAATAGTCCAAGAAACGGGCCAGAATCGGCCAAAACTACAAGTGTTGATGACCGACACGTAAACGCAGCCCAGGGTTCGTTAATCGTGGAAATCACTGGGACCCCAAACAAGCGATGAGTAATAGTCCATGAAACGGGCCAGAATCGGCCAAAACTATAAGTGTTGATGACCGACATGTAAACGCAACCAAGGGTTCGTTAATCGTCGAAATCACTCTAGGACCCCAAAACAGTGAGTAATAGTCAATGAAACGGGCCAGAATCGGCCAAATCTGCGAGTGTTGATGACCGACACGTAAGCGCACCTTGGGGTTCAACAACTATGGAAATCGCTTCGGGACTCCAAACCGGTGAGTAATAGTCCAGGAAACGGGTCAAAATCGGCCAAAACTGCGAGTGTTGGTGACCGACACGTAAACGCTCCCCAGGGTTCGTTAATCGTGGAAATCACACCGGGACCCCAAAACGGTGAGTAATAGTCCATGAAAGAGCCCAGAATCGGACAAACCTAGGATTATTGATGAACGACACATAAACGCACCCCGGGGTTCGACAAAAATGGAAATCGCTCAGGGACCCCAAATCAGTGAGTAATAGTCCAAGAAACAGGCCAGAATCGGCCAAAACTACAAGTGTTGATGACCGACATGTAAACGCAACCAAGGGTTCGTTAATCGTCGAAATCACTAAAGGACCCCAAAACAGTGAGTAATAGTCCATGAAACGGGCCAGAATCGGCCAAATCTGCGAGTGTTGATGGCCAAACCGCGTAAGCGCACCTTGGGGTTCAACAACTAAGGAAATCGCCGGGACTCCAAACCGGTGAGTAATAGTCCACGAAGCGGGTCGAGAATCGGCCAAAAGCTGCAGTGTTGGTGGCCAAACGTAACGCAGCTCCCGAGGGGTTAGATTAATCGTGGAAATCACAGGACCCCAAAAGCGGTGAGTAATAGTCCATGAAAAGAGCCGAATCGGACAAACCTAGGATTATTGATGAACGACACATAAACGCACCTCGGGGTTCGACAAACATGGAAATCTCTCAGGGACCCCAAATCAGTGAGTAATAGTCCAAGAAACGGGCCAGAATCGGCCAAAACTACAAGTGTTGATGATCGACACGTAAACGCAGCCCAGGATTCGTTAATCGTGGAAATCACTCTGGGACCCCAAAACAGTGAGTAATAGTCCAAGAAACGGGCCAGAATCGGCCAAAACTACAAGTGTTGATGACCGACACGTAAGCGGACCTTGGGGTTCAACAACTATGGAAATCGCTTCGGACTCCAAACGGTTGAGTAATAGTCCACGAAACGGGTCAGAATCGGCCAAAACTGCGAGTGTTGGTGACCGACACGTAAATGCACCCAGGGTTCGTTAATTGTGGAATTCACACCGGGACCCCAAAACGGTGAGTAATAGTCGATGAAAGAGCCGAGAATCGGACAAACCTAGGATTATTGATGAACGACACATAAACGCACCCCGGGGTTCGACAATCATGGAAATCACTCTGGGACCCCAAATCAGTGAGTAATAGTCCAAGAAAAAGGCCAGAATCGGCCAAAACTACAAGTGTTGATGACTGACACGTAAACGCAGCCCACGGTTCGTTAATCCTGGAAATCGCTCTGGGACCCCAAAAAAGTGAGTAATAGTCCAAGAAACGGGCCAGAATCGGCCAAAATTACAAGTGTTGATGACCGACATGTAAGCGCACCTCGGGGTTCGTTAATCGTCGAAATCACTCTCGAACCCAAAACAGTAAGTAATAGTCCATGGAACGGGCCAGAATCGACCAAAACTACAAGTGTTGATGACCGACACGTAAGCGCACCTTGGGGTTCAACAACTATGGAAATCGCTTCGGGACTCCAAACCGGTGAGAAATAGTCCACGAAACGGCTCAGAATCGGCCAAAACTGCGAGTGTTGGTGACCGACACGTAAACGCTCCCAAGGGTTCGTTAATCGTGGAAATCACACCGGGACCCCAAAACGGTGAGTAATAGTCGATGAAAGAGCCCAGAATCGGACAAACCTAGGATTATTGATGAACGACACATAAACGCACCCCGGGGTTCGACAAAAATGGAAATCGCTCAGGGACCCCAAATCAGTGAGTAATAGTCCAAGAAACAGGCCAGAATCGGCCAAAACTACAAGTGTTGATGACCGACACGTAAACGCAGCCCAGGATTCGTTAATCGTGGAAATCACTCTGGGACCCCAAAACAGTGAGGAATAGGCCATGAAACGGGCCAGAATCGGCCAAAACTATAAGTGTTGATGACCGACATGTAAACGCAACCAAGGGTTCGTTAATCGTCGAAATCACTCTAGGACCCCAAAACAGTGAGTAATAGTCCATGAAACGGGCCAGAATCGGCCAAATCTGCGAGTGTTGATGACCGACACGTAAGCGCACCTTGGGGTTCAACAACTATGGAAATCGCTTCGGGACTCCAAACCGGTGAGTAATAGTCCACGAAACGGGTCAGAATCGGCCAAAACTGCGAGTGTTGGTGACCGACACGTAAACGCTCCCCAGGGTTCGTTAATCGTGGAAATCACACCGGGACCCCAAAACGGTGAGTAATAGTTCATGAAAGAGCCCACAATCGGACAAAACTAGGATTATTGATGAACGACACATAAACGCACCCCAGGGTTCGACAATCATGGAAATCACTCTGGGACCCCAAATCAGTGAGTAATAGTCCAAGAAACGGGCCAGAATCGGCCAAAACTACAAGTGTTGATGACCGACATGTAAACGCAACCAAGGGTTCGTTAATCGTCGAAATCACTCTAGGACCCCAAAACAGTGAGTAATAGTCCATGAAACGGGCCAGAATCGGCCAAATCTGCGAGTGTTGATGACCAACACGTAAGCGCACCTTGGGGTTCAACAACTATGGAAATCGCTTCGGGACACCAAACCGGTGAGTAATAGTCCGCAAGCAGGTCAAAATCGCCAAAAGCTGCGAGTGTTGGTGGCCAGGCACGTGGCAACTCTCGAGGGTTCGTTAATCGTGGAAATCACACCGGGACCCCAAAACGGTGAGTAATAGTCCATGAAAGAGCCCAGAATCGGACAAACCTAGGATTATTGATGAACGACACATAAACGCACCTCGGGGTTCGACAAACATGGAAATCGCTCAGGGACCCCAAATCAGTGAGTAGTAGTCCAAGAAAGCGGGCGAATCGGCCAAAACTACAAGTGTTGATGACCCAAACCGCGTAAAAGCGCAGCCGAGGATTAGATTAATCGTGGAAATCACTCTGGGCCCCAAAACAATGAGTAATAGTCCATGAAAGCAGGTCAGAATCGGCCAAAACTACAAGTGTTGATGGCCAAACACGTAAGCGCACCTTGGGGTTCAACAACTATGGAAATCGCTTCGGGACTCCAAACGGTTGAGTAATAGTCCACGAAACGGGTCAGAATCGGCCAAAACTGCGAGTGTTGGTGACCGACACGTAAATGCACCCAGGGTTCGTTAATCGTGGAAATCACACCGGGACCCCAAAACGGTGAGTAATAGTCGATGAAAGAGCCCAGAATCGGACAAACCTAGGATTATTGATGAACGACACATAAACGCACCCCGGGGTTCGACAATAATGGAAATCTCTTAGGGACCCCAAATCGGTGAGTAATAGTCCAAGAAACGGTCCAGAATCGGCGAAAACTACAAGTGTTGATGACCGACACGTAAACGCAGCCCACGGTTCGTTAATCCTGGAAATCGCTCTGGGACCCCAAAAAAGTGAGTAATAGTCCAAGAAACGGGCCAGAATCGGCCAAAACTATAAGTGGTGATGACCGACATGTAAACGCAACGAAGGGTTCGTTAATCGTCGAAATCACTCTAGGACCCCAAACAGTGAGTAATAGTCAATGAAACGGGCCAGAATCGGCCAAATCTGCGAGTGTTGATGACCGACACGTAAGCGCACCTTGGGGTTCAACAACTATGGAAATAACCCGGGACTCCAAACCGGTGAGTAATAGTGCGAAGCGGGTCAAAATCGGCCAAAAGCTGCGAGTCTTTGGTGGCCAAACCGTAAGCGCTCCCAAGGGTTTAGATTAATCGTGGAAATCACACGGGACCCCAAAAGCGGTGAGTAATAGTCCATGAAAGAGCCCAGTCGGACAAACCTAGGATTATTGATGAGCGACATAAACGCACCACGGGGTTCGACAAAAATGGAAATCGCTCAGGGACCCCAAATCAGTGAGTAATAGTCCAAGAAACAGGCCAGAATCGGCCAAAACTACAAGTGTTGATGACCGACATGTAAACGCAACCAAGGGTTCGTTAATCGTCGAAATCACTCAAGGACCCCAAAACAGTGAGTAATAGTCCATGAAACGGGCCAGAATCGGCCAAAACTCGAAGTGTTGATGACCGACACGTAAGCGCACCAGGGGGTTCAACAACTAAAAAGTAAATCGCGGGACTCAAAACGGTGAGTAATAGTCCACGAAAGCGAATTGAGAATCGGTAAAAGCTGCGAGTGTTGGTAAACGTAAGCAGCTCCCAGGGGTTAGATTAATCGTGGAAATCACGGGACCCCAAAGCGGTGAGTAATAGTCCATGAAAGAGCCCAGAATCGGAAAAACCTAGGATTATTGATGAAGCGACACATAAGCGCACCTCGAGGTTAGACAAACATGGAAATCGTTCGAGGGGACCCCAAATCGGTGAGTAATAGTCCAAAAGCGGGCGAGAATCGGCCAAAACTACAAGTGTTGATGATCGACCGTAAGCGCAACCAGAGATTAGATTGTCGTGGAAATCACTCAGGACCCCCAAAACAATGAGTAATAGTCCATGAAAGCGGGCGAATCGGCCAAAACTACAAGTGTTGATGGCCAAACACGTGGCGGACCTTAGGGTTCAACAACTACGGAAATCGCTTCGGGACTCCAAGCGGTTGAGTAATAGTCCACGAAAGCGAATTGAGAATCGGCCAAACTGCGGTGTTGGTAATGACCGACATCGTAAATGCACCCAGGGTTACGTTAATCGTGGAAATTCTGCACCGGGACCCCAAAGCGGTGAGTAATAGTCGATGAAAGAGCCAGAATCGGACAAACCTAGGATTATTGATGAGCGACACATAAGCAGCACCTCGGGGTTCGACAATCATGGAAATCTCTCGGGGACCCCAAATCGGTGAAGTAATAGTCAAAAGCGGGCGAGAATCGTAAAACTACAAGTGTTGATGGCCGAACACGTGTAAGCATGACCACTGATAGATTGTCGTGGAAATCACTCTGGGACCCCAAAACAGTGAGTAATAGTCCATGAAACGGGCCAGAATCGGCCAAAACTATAAGTGTTGATGACCGACATATAAACACAACCAAGGGTTCGTTAATCATTGAAATCACTCTAGGACCCCAAAACAGTGAGTAATAGTCCATGAAACGGGCCAGAATCGGCCAAATCTGCGAGTGTTGATGACCGACACGTAAGCGCACCTTGAGGTTCAACAACTATGGAAATCGCTTCGGGACTCCAAACCGGTGAGTAATAGTCCGAAGCAGGTCAAAATCGGCCAAAAGCTACGCAGTGTTGGTGAAACCGTGAAACGCTCCCAAGGGTTAGATTAATCGTGGAAATCACGGGACCCCAAAGCGGTGAGTAATAGTCCATGAAAGAGCCCAGAATCGGACAAACCTAGGATTAATGAGCGACACATAAGCGCACCGGGGTTAAACAAACATGGAAATCGCTCGAGGACCCCAAATCGGTGAAGTAATAGTCAAAAAGCGAGGCGAATCGGCCAAAACTACAAGTGTTGATGGCCAGACATGTAAGCGCAACCAAGGGTTACGTTAATCGTTGAAATCACGCAAGGACCCCAAAAGCAGTGAGTAATAGTCCATGAAACGGGCCAGAATCGGCCAAATCTACAAGTGTTGATGACCGAGCACGTAAAGCGCACCTTGGGGTTCAACAACTATGGAAATCGCTTGGGACTCCAAGCGGTGAAGTAATAGTCCACAAGCAGGTCGAAATCGGCCAAAGCTGCAGTGTTGGTGGCCAAACACGTAAAACGCACCCGAGGTTACGCTAATCATGGAAATCACGGGACCCCAAAATGGTGAGTAATAGTCCATGAAAAGAGCCCAAAATCGGACAAACCTAGGATTATTGATGAGCGACACATAAAGCACCTCGAGGTTGGACAAAGATGGAAATCGCTTTCGGGGACCCCAAATCGGTGAAGTAATAGTCCAGAAAGCGGGCCAGAATCGGCCAAAACTACAAGTGTTGATGATCGACATGTAAGCACTTGACAGGATTAGTTAATCGTAAATCACTCTGGGAACCCAAAACAATGAGTAATAGTCCATGAAGCAGGCGAGAATGCGGCCAAAACTACAAGTGTTGATAATGAGCCGACAAAGCGGACCTTGAGGTTCAACAACTGGAAATAAACCGGGACTCCAAAGCGGTTGAGTAATAGTCCACGAAGCGATTAGAGAATCGGCCAAAAGCTGCGAGTGTTGGTGACCGACACGTAAGCGCACCCAGGGATACGTTAATCATGGAAATCACAGGACCCCAAAAGCGATGAGTAATAGTCGATGAAAAGAGCCCGAATCGGACAAACCTAGGATTATTGATGAGCGACACATAAACGCACCGGGGTTCGACAATCATGGAAATCTACTCGGGGACCCCCAAATCGGTGAGTAATAGTCAAGAAAGCGGGCGAGAATCGGCCAAAACTACAAGTGTTGATGACCAAACCGTCGCGCAGCCTAGGGTTACGTTAATCATTGGAAATCACTCTGGGACCCCAAAAGCAGTGAAGTAATAGTCCATGAAAGCGGGCGAGAATCGGCCAAAACTATTGAGTGTTGATGGCCAGACATATAAGCGCAACCAAGGGTTCGATTAATCGTCGAAATCACTTTAGGACCCCAAAGCAGTGAGTAATAGTCCATGAAAGCGGGCGAGAATCGGCCAAATCTGCGAGTGTTGATGAACCGACACGTGGCGCACCTTAGGGTTCAACAACTATGGAAATAAACCGGGACTCCAAAGCCGGGTGAGTAATAGTCCATGAAGCGGGTCGAGAATCGGCCCAAAATTGCGAGTGTTGATGGCCAAACCGTAAAGCTCCCCGGGGGTTAGATTAATCGTGGAAATCACTCTGGGACCCCAAGACAATGAGTAATAGTCCATGAAACGGGTCAGAATCGGCCAAAACTACAAGTGTTGATGACCGACACATAAGCGCACTTTGGGGTTCAACAACTACGGAAATCGCTTCGGGACTCCAAACGGTTGAGTAATAGTCCACGAAACGGGTCAGAATCGGCCAAAACTGCGAGTGTTGGTGACCAACACGTAAATGCACCCAGGGTTCGTTAATCGTGGAAATCACACCGGGACCCCAAAACGGTGAGTAATAGTCGATGAAAGAGCCCAGAATCGGACAAACCTAGGATTATTGATGAACGACACATAAACGCACTTTTGAGGGTTCGACAATCATGGAAATCTCTCAGGGGACCCCAAATCGGTGAGTAATAGTCCAAGAAAGCGGGCGAGAATCGGCCAAAACTACAAGTGTTGATGGCCAGACCGTAAATGGCGCAGCCAAGGGTTTTATTAATGGAGGAAATCACTGGGACCCCAAAACAATGAGTAATAGTCCATGAAGCAGGCGAGAATCGGCCAAATCTGCGAGTGTTGATGGCGACCGTAAAGCGCACCTGGAGTTCAACAACTATGGAAATCAGCGGGACTCAAACCCGGTGTGAAGTAATAGTCCGGAAGCAGGTCAAAATCGGCCAAAAGCTGCGAGAGTCTGTTGGTGGCCAGGCTGCGTCGCGCTCCCAAGGGTTCGTTAATGCGTGGAAATCACACGGGACCCCAAAGCGGTGAGTAATAGTCCATGAAAAGAGCGAGAATCGGACAAACCTAGGATTAATGAACGACACATAAACGCACCACGGGGTTCGACAAACATGGAAATCGCTCAGGGACCCCAAATCAGTGAGTAATAGTCCAAGAAACAGGCCAGAATCGGCCAAAACTACAAGTGTTGATGACCGACATGTAAACGCAACCAAGGGTTCGTTAATCGCTGAAATCACTCAAGGACCCCAAAACAGTGAGTAATAGTCCATGAAACGGGCGAGAATCGGCCGTCTGCGAGTGTTGATGGCCAAACACGTAAGCGCACCTTAGGGTTCAACAACTATGGAAATAAACCCGGGACTCCAAACGGTGAGTAATAGTCCACGAAAGCAGGTCGAGAATCGGCCAAAAGCTGCAGTGTTGGTGACCGACCGTAACGCACCGCAGGGTTCGCTAATCATGGAAATCACACCGGGACCCCAAAATGGTGAGTAATAGTCCATGAAAGAGCCCAAAATCGGACAAACCTAGGATTATTGATGAACGACACATAAACGCACCTCGGGGTTGGACAAAGATGGAAATCGCTCAGGGACCCCAAATCAGTGAGTAATAGTCCAAGAAACGGGCCAGAATCGGCCAAAACTACAAGTGTTGATGATCGACATATAAGCGGCCGAGGATTCGTTAATCGTGGAAATCACTCTGGGACCCCAAAACAATGAGTAATAGTCCATGAAACGGGCTAGAATCGGCCAAAACTACAAGTGTTGATGACCGACACGTAAGCGCACCTTGGGGTTCAACAACTACGGAAATCGCTTCGGGACTCCAAGCGGTTGAGTAATAGTCCACGAAACGGATCAGAATCGGCCAACACTGCGAGTGTTGGTGACTGACACGTAAACGCACCCAGGGTTCGTTAATCATGGAAATCCCACCGGGACCCCAAAACGGTGAGTAATAGTCGATGAAAGAGCCCAGAATCGGACAAACCTAGGAGTATTGATGAACGACACATACGCGCACCCGAGGTTAGACAATCATGGAAATCTCTCAGGGACCCCAAATCAGTGAGTAATAGTCCAAGAAACGGGCTAGAATCGGCCAAAACTACAAGTGTTGATGGAAACCGTATAGCGCAGCCTAGGTTACGTTAGATTAATCGTGGAAATCACTGGGACCCCAAAAGCGGTGAGTAATATTCCAAGAAACGTGCAAGAATCGGCCAAAACTATTCGTGTTGATGACCGACGACATGTAAGCGCAACCAAGGTTAGATTAATAAGTAAAATCACTCTAGGACCCCCAAAGCAGGTGAGTAATAGTCCATGAAAGCGGGCCAGAATCGGACAAACCTAGGATTATTGATGACCGACGTGCTGGCGCACTGTAGGGTTCAACAACTATGGAAATCGCTTGGGACCCCAAACGGTGAGTAATAGTCCATGAAAGCAGGCGAGAATCGGCCAAAATTGCAGTGTTGGTGATGGCCAAACCCGATACGCGCTCCGCTCCCAGGGTTCGTTAATCGTAAATCACTCTGGGACCCCGAAAGCGATGAGTAATAGTCCATGAAAGCGGTCGAGAATCGGCCAAAACTACAAAAGTGTTGATATCCAATGGCACATAAAGGCGCACTGAGGGTTCAACAACTATAGAATCGCTTGAGGACTCCAAGCGGTTGAGTAATAGTCCACGAAAGCAGGTGAGAATCGGCCAAAAGCTACAAGTGTTGGTGACCAACCGTAAATGCACCAGGAGTTCGTGTCGTGGAAATCACGGGGGACCCCAAAGCGGTGAGTAATAGTCGATGAAAGAGCCGAATCGGACAAACCTAGGGATTATTGATGAGCGACACATAAAAGCACCGAGGTTCGACAATCATGGAAATCTCTCGAGGACCCCAAAACGGTGAGTAATAGTCCAAAGCGGGCGAGAATCGGCCAAAACTACAAGTGTTGATGGCCGACATGCGTAAGCGCAGCCTAGGGTTTATTAATCGAGAAATCACTCTGGGACCCCAAAAGCAGTGAGTAATAGTCCATGAAATGGGCGAGAATCGGCCAAATCTACTGCAGTGTTGATGGACCGACACGTAAAAAGCGCACCTTGAGGTTCAACAACTATGGAAATCGGCCGGGACTCCAAAACGGTGAGTAATAGTCCACGAAGCGGGTCAAAATCGGCCAAAAGCTGCGAATGTTGGTGGCCCGAGGCGTAAGCAGCTCCCAGAGGTTAGATTAATCGTGGAAATCACACGGACCCCAAAGCGGTGAGTAATAGTCCATGAAAGAGCCCGAGGATCGGACAAACCAAAGGATTATTGATGAGCGACACATAAACGCACCGCTTTCTGAGTTCGACAAAAATGGAAATCGCTTTCGGGGACCCCAAATCGGTGATAATAGTCAAGAAGCGGGCGAGAATCGGCCAAAACTACAAGTGTTGATGAGCCGACATATAGCGCATAAACAAGGGGTTCGTTAATCGTCGAAATCACTCAAGGACCCCAAAACAATGAAGTAATAGTCCATGAAAGCGGGCGAGAATCGTTGAAATCTGCGGTGTTGATGGACATATAAATTAAGCGCACCTTAAGGAGTTCAACAACTATGGAAATCGGCGGGACTCCAAACCGGTGAGTAATAGTCCTGAAAGCGGGTCGAGAATCGGCCTAAAAGCTGCAGTGTTGGTGGCCGACAACGTAAAAGCGCTACCCAGGGTTAGATTAATCGTGGAAATCACAGGGACCCCAAAGCGGTGGTAATAGTCCATGAAAAGAGCCCAGAATCGGACAAACCTAGGATTATTGATGACGAGCGACACGCCGGCACCTCGAGGTTCGAGCAAAAACATGGAAATGGCTCAGCATGGACCCCAAATCGGTGAAGTAATAGTCAAGCGGGCGAGAATCGGCCAAAACTACAAGTGTTGATAATGAAATGCGTAAGCATAGCCAGGTTTCGTTAATCGTGGAAATCACTCTGGGACCCCAAAACAATGAGTAATAGTCCATGAAAAGCAGCGCGAGAATCGGCGAGAGCTACAAGTGTTGATGGCCGCACGTGAAACCATGCGCCTTGAGGATTACGTTGAGTAAATGAAATCACTATAACTGACCCCAAACCGGTGAAGTAATAGTCCATGAAAGCGGGCGAGAATCGGCCAAAACTATAAGTATTGTTGATGGCCAGAGCATGTAGCATAGCCAAGGGATTGGATTAATAAATCGTAAAATCACTCTAGGACCCCAAAACAGTGAGTAATAGTCCGCCAAGCAGGCGAGAATCGGCCAAACCTGCAAGGAGTATTGATGACCGACGTAGAATGGCGTAAAGCACGCTTGAGGTTCAACAACTATGGAAATCGGCTTGAGGATTCCAATACGGTGAATAATAGTTCACGAAGCAGGTCGAGAATCGGCCAAAAGTGCGGTGTTGGTGGCCAAACCTGTAACTCCCAGGGTTACGTTAATGTGGAAATCACCGGGACCCCCAAAGCGGTAAGTAATAGTCCATGAAAAGAGCCCGAATCGGACAAACCTAAAGTTATTGATGAGCGACACATAAAAGCAGCGCCCCGAGGGAGTTCGACAAACAAGGAAATCGCTATGGGAACCCAAATCAGTGAGTAATAGTCCAACAAGCGGGCCACAATCGGCCAAAACTAGAAGTGTTGATGGCCAGGTAAACGTACCAGCGCCACCGAGGATTACGTTAATCGTGGAAATCACTCTGAGACCCCCAAAACAATGAAGTAATATTCCATGAAGCGGGCGAGAATCGGCCAAAACTATAAGTGTTGATGACCCGAGCAATGTAAGCCTTGACCAAAGGGTTAGATTAATAAACGAAATCACTCTAGGACCCCAAAGCAGTGAAGTAATAGTCCATGAAAGCAGGCGAATTCGGCCAAATCTGCAAGTGTTGATGGCCGAAACCGTAAAGCGCGCACCTTGAGGGGTTTCAACAACTATGGAAATAAACTACGGACTCCAAAGCGGTTGAGCAATAGTCCGCAAGCGGGTCCGAATCGGCCAAAGCTGCGAATGTTGGTGACCCATAACACGTAAGCGCGCTCCCGAGGTTAGATTAATCGTGGAAATCACGGACCCCAAAAGCGGTGAAGTAATGAGTCGATGAAGAGGCAGAATCGGACAAACCTAGGATTATTGATGGAAGCGACACGCCATAAGCGCACCGAGGAGTTCGACAAAAATGGAAATGCTCGGGGACCCCAAATCGGTGAGTAATGAGTCCAAGAAAGCAGAAGCGAGAATCAGCCAAAACTACAAGTGTTGATGACCCGACGCTAGAGCATGTAGCATGAAACAAGGGTTCGTTAATGCGTCCAGAAATCATTCGAGGACCCCAAAGCGATGAAGTGAGTAATAGTCCATGAAAGCGGGCGAGAATCGGCCAAATCTGCGAGTGTTGATGACCAAACGTAAAAGTGCACCTTAGGGTTCAACAACTATGGAAATCAACTTGGGACTCCAAAACGGTGAAGTAATAGTCCCACGAAGAGGTCGAGAATCGGCCTAAATTGCGAGTGTTGGTGAGCGAAGCCATATTAGCGCTACCGAGGGATTACGTTAATCATTAAATCACACGGGACCCCAAAGCGGTGAGTAATAGTCCATGAAAGAGCCCGAGTCGGACAAACCTAGGATTATTGATGAGCGACACATAAGCGCACCTCGGGGTTACGACAAAACTGGAAATCGCTCATGGACCTTCGTCGGTGAAGTAATAGTCGAAAGCGGGCGAATCGGCCAAAACTACAAGTATTGATGGCCGAAGCATCAACGCAGCCGAGGATTAGTTAATCGTGGAAATCTCTTGGGACCCCAAAACAATGAGTAATAGTCATGAAGCCATTGAGAATCGGCGAAACTACAAATGATGACGGAAACCGCGTATAGCTTTACCCGAGTTGGTTAGTGGGTAAAATCATATGGGACCCCAAAACAGTGAGTAATAGTCCATGAAGCGGGCGAATCGGCCAAAACTATAATGTTGATGACCGACAATAACGCAACCAAGGGTTAGTGTCGTCGAAATCACTCTAGGTATAAAGCAGTGAGTAATAGTCCATAAACGAATAGAATCGGTAAAATCTAGAAGTGTTGTTAATAGTACGTAAAAAGCTGTAAGGGTTCAACAACTATGGAAATAAACCGGGACTCCAAAATCGGTGAGTAATAAGTCAAGAAGCGGGTCGAGAATCTGTGCCAAAACTACACAGAGTGTTGGTATGGTGACCGATGCGTAAGCGCCTGAGCCCGGAGGATTAGATTGTCGTGGAAATCACTCTGGGACCCCAAAAAAGTGAGTAATAGTCCATGAAAGGGGCAAGAATCGGCCAAAACTACAAGTGTTGAAGACCGACACGTAAATGCGCTGCACCGAGGGTTCGTTAATTAAGTACGTGGGAAATCACTATGGGACCCCAAAAGCAGGTTGAGTAATAGTCCGATGAAGCGGGCTGAAAATTGAATCGGTAGCCAAAACTATAAGTGTATTGATGACCCGGCTTAAGTAGCGTATAAGCGCATGACCAGGGTTTAGATTAATAAAATAGAAATCACTCCCTAGGACCCCAAAGCGGTGAGTAATAGTTGATGAAGAGGCGAACGGACAAACCTAGGATTATTAATGAAGCGACACATAAGCGCTTTTGAGTTCGACCAATCATAAATCTCGGGGACCCCGTCGGTGAAGTAATAGTCAAAAGCGGGCGGGGAAATGTTAAAACCACAATTGATGACCGACCGTAAAGCGCGGCCTAGGTTTGTGAATCGAGAAATCACTCTGGGACCTAAGCGGTGAGGTAATAAGTCCATAGGCAGGCGAGAATCGGCCAAATCTCGCAAGTGTTGATGACCGACAAACCTGCGTAAGCGCACCTTGAGGTTCAACAACTATGGAAATGCAACCGGGACTCCAAGCCAGGTGAGTAATAGTCCATGAAAGCGAGGTCGAGAATCGGCCAAATTGCAGTGTTGGTGGCGGAAACCGTAAGCATGGCGGCGCTCCCGAGGGTTAGGTGTCCGTTAATGAAATGGAACTCACAGGACCCCAAAAGCAATGAGTAATAGTCCATCGAAAGGCGGTCGGACAAACCTAAGTTATTGATGAGCGACATAACGCGGGTTAAACCAACACATGGAAATTGCTGGGGACCCCAAATGGGTGAGTAATAGTCAACAACGAATTGCCAGAATCGTGCCAAAACTACAGAAGTGTTGATAGCCGAAACATATAGCGCACTTTGGGTTGCTGTACCTTTCTGGAAATAAAACGGGACTCCAAAGCGGTTGAAGTAATAGTCCACGAATCACGGGTCTGGTGATCGGCCAAAGCTGCGAGTGTTGGTGACCCTTGCGTAAATGCACCCAGGGGTTCGATTAATCGTGGAAATCCGGTGGCGGGACCCCAAAGCGGTGAGTAATAGTTGATGAAAAGAGCCCAGAACCCGGTTAAACCTAGGATTATTAATGAGCGACACATAAAACGCACCCGGGGTTAGAGCAATCATAGTGGAAATCTCTCAAGGACCCCGTCCCGGTGAAATCGGGTAATGTAGTCAAAAAGCGGGGCGAAAATCGGTTAAAACTACAATTATTGATAGCCCAGGCAAGTAAAAGCAGCCTAGGGTTTGATTAGATCAGTAGAAATCTACACTAAGGACCCCTAAGCAGTGAGTAATAGTCCATGAAGCTTGGGCCAGAATCGGCCAAATCTCTGCGAAGTGTTATTGACCGAACTGCACAGTAAAGCGCGCATGAGATTTCAACAACTATGGAAATGTGCAGGACTCCAATAGGTGAGTAATAGTCCCGCGAAGCGAATTCGAATAAATCGACAGCTACTTGGTGTTGGTGAAGCCGACACGTGCGCAAACGCTCCCGAAGTTGGGTTAGATTAATGGAAGTCACTAGGGAACTAAGCAGTAAGTAATAGTCCATGAAGAGCCCGAGAATCGGACAAACCTAGGATTATTGATGAGCGACTTTATCGCACGCGCGACAGGGTTACGACAAACATGGAAATTGCTCAATAGGACCCTAAATCGGTGAGTAATAAAGATCCAACCAAAGCGGGCGCAGAATGCGGCCAAAACTACAAGTGTTGATGACCCAGAGCAAATGCGTCAGCGCAGCTTGACCGAGTTAGTTAATGCATTAAAATCGCTCTAGGACCCCAAAACAATGAAGTAATAGTCCATGAAGCGGTCCGACCAGAATCATTGGCCAAAACTATAAGTGTTGATGGCCCGACATGTAAAAGCATAACCAAAGGGTTAGTTCAATGACCGTCGCGAAATGCTCACAAGGTATTCGCCAAAATAGTGAAGTAATAGTCCATGAAGCGGGCCGAGAATCGTGGCCAAATCTGCGATGTTGATGAGCCCAGGACACGTATAAAGCGCACATGTCAAGGTTCAACAACTATGGAAATGGCCAGGACTCCAAGCCAGGTGAGTAATAGTCCCGCAAGCAGGTCAGAATGCAAAGCCAGAGTGCAGTGTTGGTATTTAGCCAGACGTGCGTAACCCAAGCGGCGCTCCCAGGCCAGTTTAGATTAATGGTGAAATCACTGCACGGGACCCCAAAACAATGAGTAATGGTCCATGAAACCCAGGTGAGAATTGGCCAAAACTACACAAGTATTGATGACCGAGCACAGTAGCGCACTTTGGGGTTCAACATGCTATCGAGAAATCGCTTCCGGGACTCCAAAGCGGTTGAGTAATAGTCCACGATCTGGTCCGAAATCGGCCAAAAGCTACTAAAGTGTTGTTATTAACACGTAATAAATACTCGAAGGATTGGGTGTCATTAATCGTGAAATCAATGAGACTAGACCCCAAAGCGGTGAGTAATAAGTTGATGAGAAAAAAGAGCCCGAGACCCGGACAAACCTAGAGTTATTAATGAGCACATTAGCGCTCGACGGGGTTCGACAATCATAGAAATCTCGGGGACCCCTGATCGATGAGTAATAGTCAAGCAGGCGAATCTCGGGCCAAAACTACAATTATTGATGGCCAAACCGCATAGCATGACTAGGGTTAGCCTTGATGTCGAAATCACTCACAGGACTAAGCAGTGGATAATAGTCCATAGAAGCGGGCGGTAGGCCAATCTGCGAAATTGATGGCCAGCTGCGTGGTAGCACCTTGAGGTTCAACAACTATAAGGAAATAAACAGGACTCCAAACGGTGGTAATAGTCCTGTGAAAGCGTATCGAGAATGTGGCTGCAGTGTTGTTGGCCAGAGCAAGTAAAGCAGCTCCCGAGGTTACGTTGTCGTGGAAGTGCAGGACCCCAAAAGCAGTAATAGTCCATAGAAAGGACCCCGAGTCGGACAAACCTAAGGATTATTGATGAGCAGTACATAAACGCTTTTCCAAAATTCCGACAAACATACCATTTATGGGACCTGATCGGTAAGTATAGTCAACAAGCGGGCGGTCGGCCAAATCTACTTGAAGTGTTGATTATTGACCCGACGCAGCTGAGGATTAGATTAATATTGAAATCACTCTAGGACCCAAAACATTAGTAAGCAGTCTCCATGAAGCGGGCAGAATGGCCAAAACTACAAAGTGTTGATAATGGGCAAGCGCAGTGCACCTTAGGGGTTCAACAAGCTATGGAACTATAAATTAAGCCGGGACCTCAAACCGGTGTGAGTAATAGTCACACTAAGCACGTCGAGAATCGGCCAAAACTACGAGTGTTGGTGGCCAAACCGTCGCAGCTCCCTGAGGAGTTCGAATTAATCGTCGTAAGTCACCAGGACAAAGCAGTGAGTAATAGTCGATAGAAAGAACCCGAATGATCCGGACAAACCTAGGATTTATTGATGAGCGACACATACAGCGCGCACCTGGGGGTTCGACAAACATGGAAATTGCTCGGGGACCCTAAATCATTGAAATAATCCAAGTCAAAGCAAGCGAGAATGACATTAAAACTTCAGGCGGTCGTAATTGATGACCGACAATAAACGCTTGATGGCCAGGGTTGATGTTAATCGATGAAATCACTCTAGGACCCCAAAACAATGATATAATATGTAATAGTCCATGAAGCGGGCCCAGAATAAATAAAACTACACAAGTGTTGATGTGAGACAAATAGCGCATACTAGGGGTTACGACAATCATGGAAATCGCTCGAGGGACCCCTAAATCGGTTGAAGTAATAGTCCATGAAAGCGAGGTGAAGTTGAATCGGCCAAAACTACAAGTGTTGATGGACCGACACGTGCGTAAAGCGCAACCAGGGGTTTGTTATCGTGGGAAATCACTGGGACCCCCAAAGCAGCTTGATGGTAATAGTCCATGAAGAGCGGGCGAATCGCCACCGTCTGCCGGTTGTTGATCGCGAGCACGTACGCCTGAGGTTCAACAAAAAATCGCTTCGGGGACCTACCGAAAGCGGTGAGTAATAGTCCCGCAAGCGAATTGGCTAGAATCGGCCAAACTAGCGAGTGTTGATGGCCAAACACGTGGCACTTGGCCAGGTTCGTTAATGCGATAAATCCTCAGGACCCCAAAACCAAGCGGTGAGTAATAGTCATTCCATGAAAAGAGCCGAGAATCGGACTAAACTACAAGTTGTTGATAGCCGACACATAAAGCACGCATCTGAGGGGTTCAAACAACATAGAAATACATCGGGGACTCCAAGCAGTGAGTAATAGTCAAAGCAGGCGGAAGTCGGCCAAAACTACAAGTTGATAATTGACGTACGTCGAAACCGCATGCTTGAATACGAGTTTCGTTAATCATAAGAAATCACTGGACCCCAAAGCAGGTGAGTAATATGTCCATGAAGCAGGACAAACCTAAGTTATTGATCGGCCGACACATAAGCGAGGCGACAATCTTGACGAGTGTTGATAATGGCTTCCAGATAAGCAGTGGCGCACCTTGAGGTGTCATGACCAGATTAGATGGTGTAAAATCACTGCTGGGACCCCAAAAGCGGTGAGTAATAGTCCATGACAGTCGAGAATAGAGGCCGACCCAAAACTACAAGTGTTGATGACACGTAAGCGAAGAGCGCACCTTGGGTTGCGTTAATACGGTAAAATCTTGGAAACCACGGGACTAAAGCGGTGAGTAATAGTCATTAAGCAGGGCTAGAATCGGCCAAAACCTAGTGTTAT
The DNA here is from genome assembly GCA_021605145.1 of Aegilops bicornis. Lineage (NCBI taxonomy): Eukaryota > Viridiplantae > Streptophyta > Magnoliopsida > Poales > Poaceae > Aegilops > Aegilops bicornis. The sequence goes on along the minus strand of CM038672.1, from coordinate 715,504,995 downwards.
TGATAGACCGACCTCGCGCGCCGGATTCGTTAATGTACAATCATGGGAAATCGTTCGAGACCCCAAATGGGTGATTAGTAATAGTCCTAAAAGCCGGGCGAAATCACTAAGTAAAACTACAAGTGTTGATGATCCGACACATAAATCACGTACCCGGGGTTCGAGAATTCAAGCCTATAAAATCTTTCAAGGACCCCAAAGCGGTGAGTAATAGTGAAAGCGGTCCAGAATCGGCCAGACTAACTCGGCCAAAACAAGTGTTGAGTGGCAAACCGTGTAAACCGGCCGAAGGATTACGTTAATCTGTTAGAAATAATCTGTAGGACTGAAAAGCGGTGAGTAATAGTCCATGAAGCGAGGCCAGAATCCGGCCAAAACTCTGAAGGATTGGTGATGAGCCATCACATGTAAAGCAGTAGCGAGGTTTCGATTGTCATCGAAATCCTCTTGCAGGACCCCAAGCAGTGAGTAATAGTCATGAAGAAACGGGCGAGGAATCGGCCAAAGCCAAAGTTATTGTGTTGAAAAATGGCCAGGCACGTGGCATCGCCTTTTGAGGTTCGACAATCATGGAAATCGATTACGGACCCCAAATGCGGTGAGTAATAGTCCATGAAGCAGGGTGAGGTCGGCCAAAACTACAAAGTGTTGATGGTGACACAAAGCCTTGTTTAGCACCCGAGTTCGTTAATGGTAAAATCACTCTGGGACCCCAAACGATTGAGTAATATGATCCATGAAGCGAGGCGCCCAGAATCGGCCAAACCTACAAGTGTTGATAATGGCGACATAAGCGTCTGTAAGCTAGGAGGTTCGATTAAAAATCATGATAACTCGGGGACCCCAAATCGGTTGAAGTAATAGTCATGAAATGGGCGAGTCTAGCCAAAACTACAAGTGTTGATGGCCAATATAAGCGCAGCCCAAGGGTGTTATTAATCGTCTGTGCAAATCACTATAGGATCGAAGCAGGCTGAGTAATCCAGTGTTGATGGCCAGGCGAATGAAAGATCAACGTAGGCGCGAGAATGTTAAATCGTAAATCTGCAGTGTTGATGGCGAAACCGTAAGCACCTTAAGGGTTCAACAACTATGGAAATCGCCGGGACTCCAAAGCGGTGAGTAATAGTCCGCGAAGCGAATTAAGAATCGGCCAAAAGCTGCGAGTGTTGGTGACCGAC